>VZTI01003278.1:290127-354153 GCA_013397865.1 Struthidea cinerea
GGCCGGCAGGGGGCGGCCCCGCCCTCCGCGGCGATGGCGGCGGCGGGGCAGGGCGGGCACGGCCGCTCCTCACGGCCCGGGGGTCTCTCAGGGCACGCCGCCCCTCACGGCCCGGCAGCTCAGGCGGTTTTCTCTGTCCCCCCCGCCCCGTGAAGGGAGCGCGGTGCCCCGGGAGCTGCCCGGTGAGCGCTGTGAGGGCGCCATGAACGGAGCTCCCCCTGCCTCCTTCACCGGGAAGGGGCAGGGCACTGCCAGGGTCCCTAGCGGCGTCAAGTCTTGTAGGACCTTTAAACACTAAACCTTCAGTGTGGGGTGTGTGCCCCCGGCCCGGGGAGGGACAGAGGGGGCCGGGGCAGCAGTGGGAAAGGTGGCACCGGAGGGAGCTGGGGACAGACCCATGGCCCCTGTGAGGGTGGGTGGGAAGATGGAGCCAGGCAGCTCCCGGTGACAGGAGAACTGAGAGATAATGGGCATTAAGTGGAGAGAAGAGAGCCTGGGGCTGTGTTGGAGGAAAAACGCTCCCTGGTGCTGTGGAGCAGGCTGTCCAGAGAGGTGTGTCCTGCATCCTGGGGGGTTTATGAGACCAGCCTGGATAAAGTCCCAAGTAACCAGGGCTGAGCTCGGAGCAGACCCAGCTTTGAGCAGGAGGTCAGACCAGAGATCTCCTGAGGTCTCTGTCCACCTGGGTTTTGCTATGTGTTAGGTGAGAACCATGATTCCCACTGGAAAGGTAAGTTCCCAACACTGGTGGTTTCAGACAGCAGCTTGGAAGCACCAAACTTACCCTGGGTAGGTATAGATAAATAGTACAGAAAAATAAAAAGTACAACCAGACCACCTTTTCTGAACTCTTTCTTTACCCTGTTCTGTGATAGGTGAACAATTGGCAGTAGCGTAGGGGGGTCTTGGCTTTCTGTCTGCAAAAGGAAGCAGGACTGACTTCACTGCAGGTGGGGAATGAAGATCCTCAGCCCTGAGCCGAAACACCTCAGTAGCGACCAGCCATCGCACACCCGTGGGTGCACACAGGGTGCTGCTCACAGGGGCAGCTGGGCTCTGCAGCTGAGCCCTTCTCTTTCCCTTGACAGAGTCCAGCTCTGTGCAGGGCATGGAAATTCCTTCCCCGGCTCCTGTCACCTCCTTTGGTGTCTTTTTCAGTCATTGCTCAGCTGCCCGTTGGTGTTTTACTCATCCTGAGGCTTTCCAGGCTCATCTCCTGGCTCCCTTGCTCTGAGTTTTGCTGGCAGGTGCTGCTGTGTTCTGGACTAGGCTGTGTGCCTCCTGGGCTTGCTGTTTGGGTCTTGGGTACTTCTGCCAGAGCTTGGGAACCACCTTGTGCAAAGAGGGGGTTTTTTTTTTGTAAGTCAGCTTCTCCCCTTCCCACCTGTTGTAGGAACTTTTTTGGCTGGAAAAGATAGGGCAGAGTGAGGTGTGAAGAGAGAAAAAGACATGAGGGCTCACACTTTTGCTGTGTGGGCAGACTCGATGTTGTTGGAGCTATAGAAGGATTTCTGTGGATGTAAATGCCTCTTCTGTGGTGTCTGGGTCGTGGAGAGAGGGGGAGAATGGAACACCATGGGCAGAAGTCTGGAAGAGAACAGCGAGAAGCCTGCTCCCCACACCAGGCTTCCGAGGAGCTGCCGTGGTGGCACTGGAGATGGAGCAGGGAGCAGTAGGAGGGGCAGGAGCTGCTTCCATCTCCATGCGGGGTCCGGCCCCATCCCCAGTGCAGGAATTACTGACCCCCTTTGTACCTGCCGCACTCATATCCCAAAATAGTCTCATCTAGCTGAAAGAGATGGAGGCAAAAGCAAGCCACCAGAACAGGGAGATGGTGAGTGGTGGGGTAGGGAAAGGGGAAGAAGGATCCACCATGGCCATGCCCTGCTGGAGGGACAGCCTGGACGTGTCACCTGTCCTGCAGAGTGGATGTGAGACCGCTTGGCTGGTGCTGCTGTGCCTAAGTGCACTTAGCTGTAATTTCCTGACAGAGTCTTCTTCCTCTTCCCTCCTTGTGCTGCAGTGAAACAATTCAGCTCTCTTCTTTCCTCCCTGTGCCTTCTCCTCTGAGGCTGGATTAAATCCCTGGCCTACCCTGGTTGCTTCTGCACGTCTCTTCTGCTTTTTCTGCTCAATGGCTCTCTTGTTCCCTTGTCAGTCTGTTTGCTCCTCATATATTTTAGGAATTTTTTATTTATCTTTCCTTTCCTGCTATTTTTGCTTTGCCTGCTGCTGCACTGCTATTCCTCTGTGACCCGATCTGGCTGTTTACACCCTCTCTTTTACAGATGTCTGCATTGTTCCAATCTTCCTCTGCTATTTCTATCTCATTGGAAGCCTCTACATTCATGGTCTCTGCAGGCATGGTTTGCTGCCCTCTCCCAAAATTACTCAGTATTTAAGGGATACAGGAAGGTGTTGTTTTGTCTCCTGTGCTTCCCTGTGGGGCGTGGATTGCATCCATCCTGAACCTGTGGGTGCGGAGTCCCTTGACCAGTGCTGGGGCCCTGGATTAGTTCACATAACTACATTTCAGTGCCTTAGTTCACATCCTAAACTGCAGGGCTTGAGAAGCTGATCAGGTTCCCTCCATGGTCACTTGCTGGAGCCGGCTGGTACTCACAGCCACCAGTGGTCACCCCAGAAGTGTTGGTGAAGGCAGCCTTGTGTGTGAGGTGACATCTCAGCTGCTGCCTCTGCTGTGCTCCCTGGGCTGCCCTGGAGCAACCAGCTCTGATTTGGGAGGCAAAGTCTGGGTGTGAGAGCGAGCCTGGGCTGCGGGGAGGACGAGGGACTGAGCAGGTGGGTGAAGCTGTGCTGGAATGTGCCCTTGCCTTCAGGTCTGAGGGGCTGTGGTAAGAAGAGGCTGTCGGGGGAAGGCCCATCCTGGCCTTTTTTTCTTCCTGGGAAGAAGGGAGCCGTGGGGCAAGCTGGGACTCAGCTGAGATCTGTTGTTTGTTCGCTGCCTGCCTGAAGAGGAGACAGTGGTGTTTAGACTTCCCAGCTGGGAAAGCACTTTGAAGACTCCCTTGAGGAAAATCTGCTGCATTTAGTTAGTTAGTTCCAGCCTTTGGGGTTTATAGTCTATTGATGATGTCTCTGGGACTCCCTTTATTTTTTTGGACCCATTCTTGAAGAGACACAGCTCTGTGGTGGTGAGGAGGGGTTGTGCTCATGGGGACACGGCTGCATGGCTTTGGGAGCTCCTTTTCTAGCCTTGGCTCAGGGTCCAAGACCAGAATTCCCACATGAGAGAGAAGAAAACAATGCAACCCACAGTGCTAATGTGTTAAAGAGACTTGTCTGACTGCTACCAGCTTTAACTGGCAGGGAGGAGGAAGAGAAGAGGGTGATTTTGAAAAAAACAGTCTATTTGATATGTTTTCCTAGACAGGTGTGGCTAGGGTCATTTGGGTCACTGACTGTTACTGTAGAAGAGTCTTTTCTGAGATGCTCATATGCCTGTGTGGTTTGCTCCAGACTTTGGGAAGTCCTGAAGAAAGGTGTTTGGGCTAGGCCTGTGCTCTCATTCTCCATGGAAATTCAGTCACGTTTAGGGGAGTTACAAACTTTGCACAAACAGGCTCCCTCCTGCTGCTCGCATTCCACAGGACATTATTGGCAACCCGACAGGTCGCTGAATAAACCCAGGGGCAAGAGGGGGTCCAGGGCCCTGCGGGGGCAGGGACACGGCTGAGGAGCAGCTCCTCTCACCTGAGCAGGTGTTTGCACTGTGCCAGGGCATGGGGCAGGGCGTGTTCACAGCGGGCTGTGTTCAGTGCACATGTCCTGGGCTGGGGACACAGTTACAGAATCACAGAGGGCAGGGATGGATGGGATATTGGGAAGGAATTGTTCCCTGGGAGGGTGGGGAGGCCCTGGCACAGGGTGCCCAGAGAAGCTGTGGCTGCCCCTGGATCCCTGGCAGTGTCCAAGGCCAGGCTGGACATTGGGGCTTGGAGCAGCCTGGGACAGGGGAAGTTGTCCCTGCCCATGGCAGGAAGTTTAACAAAATGATCTTTAAGATCCCTTCCAACCCCAAGCCATCTGGGATTCTGGTTCTGTGGTTGCAGTATTCAGCCTGTTGGAGTTCGGTACCATTCTTTTCTGTAGCAAAGATGAGCTTACATACAAGAACATCTCCAGACTAACCATAACTGGCTTGCAGAGCTTGAAGGTGAACTGAGTTTTACAGTTGCCCATGAAGTTCACCTGGCAGTGTGTAGGTACCTGAGCTTTGCTCTGCCTGCTCACTGCTGCTCTTTCTGACAGTGCTCTGCTTCTTCAGACCAGCCCAGGGCAGAATTCGGGTTGCTCTGGCAAATGTTAATATGACACTTGCCTCATTTCACCTTAGCAATGGCCTTTCAATACCAAAATACCAAATGATAAGAGATACAGCAGGTAGTGCTCCCAGTCCATAGTAGTTCTAAGCCCTTTGCCTGGCTCAGCCTCGGATCCCTTCCCAGAGGAGTCTGGAGTTCTGCAGGCAGGCAGGAAGCAGCAGGATGGAAAGAAAGTGACTTGCCAGAGGCAAGCAACGGGTGAGTGGCACTGGAATAAAGTGCAGGTCCCTGGGCTGGCAGCCCACTCCCTGAGTGCTGGGCACATCCCCTGGATTGCAGTTCTGTGCCCTGGGAAAGAAACCAGAAACAAACGCACACGGAAGTGGGCAGGCAAGGATTGCTAAAAGCTGAAGGTATCTCCAAGTACAGCTGGTGCAGTAACTTCAGGTGTGTCTGGTTAGTGATCTGGGACTTCGTGAGTGTTCCTCTTCCCAGGGGAGAAGTCCTGAGTCTGGGGGAGCAGTGCTGATTGATATTGTAGGGAAGAGTCCAACCATTCTTGGGTTCTTTAAATAAAGCACTGCTAAAAGTGGGAAGAATCAGGATGTGGTGCTTTCGGAAGCCTTGATCTCCAGTGTGTCAGTCAGGCTGGCTGAACCAGGACAGCTTGCTGACAGCGGGGTTTGCTCTGTCATTTTTCCCTGGTGACACCTTTTTTGAGGACCATCACAAGCCAGTTGCAGTTTGAAGCAGGCTGTGCTCCCAGGCTGCACTGTGACACCAGCCAGGGGAATGGGCAGGAGAGCAACACGAAAACCAGCTCCACTACAACGAGCCAGTTCCACTGCTCCACTCGCTTCCATTCCTGGGGTGCTGCAGTTTGTTACTATGGCAATGCAGGGACATTTGCTGGAGGCTGGAAGACCACTGATGGTTGTTTGCTGGGAGATCCCGTCCTATCTCTCTCCATTTCCTGCTCCTTTGTGCACGCAGTTCTGTCCAAGAGGCACAGCTGGGTTTCATGCTGTTCCTCAAAAGCAGATCCCAGTGCTCAGCCTGCCAGCAGGTCAATCCTGCACAGCTCTCCAGTGACCTCCACATTTTGGGAGATGCTTGAGAGCCCAGCATACAGATCCTGTCTGTAAGCCCAGACCGTCCCTGACAGCCTCCTTCTCTCATGCCTTAAATCCTGGCATAAACAGGAGCAGCTGTCAGAGAACATTAATGCTCACTGTGACCAGCCCCACAGACTGCAAACTCCTGGGCCACATCCCACAAAATCCCAACTGATTCCAAGGAACACAACCTAATTTTTCTTTGTGTCTCTTGGCCTTTCTGTTGTGTTGAGCCCCTTTTCCTTGCTTGCAAGTAATTTTTGAAAATCACAACTACCATCTCACAGGTGAGGATATATCTGGGTGTTTCAGAGCACCTCCACGCTGCAGGAGAAGCAAAGTGTGGTCATTGGAATTTGTCAGACGATGTCAGCTCCACACAGCCTGATGAGCAGCTCAGGGGCAAATCCCAAGGAAGGCAGGGATGCACAGCACCTACTGCAGTGTCACAGGGTTACAATTAACTGCTTTTAAGGATAAATATAATGCAAGAGGTGCCAACATGATCTTCAAAAGAAGTACTTTTGAAGATTTGATATAATAGATATATATATTTAATATAAATACATCCTGAGTTTACTTTCTTCTTCCCCATTTGTAGGTGCTCATGCTTGCTTATTGTGTGTTCCTGGGTGCTGGGCTAGGACAGGACAGTTGGTGGGAGGGGGTCACTAGTGTTCACCAGGGCTGAGGATGTTGTAGGCAGCAAATAGAACATTTTCCTTTCCAGTTTCTCAGCCAGATGCACTCAAACCCATTGCCTGGGCACAGATGTACATCCACGTGTGTGTGTCTCCACTGCAGTTACAGCGAGGGAAAAAAGAAAATGGCATTATTTTTTTTCCAAAATGGAATACGCAGTAAATATTTCAGAACCCCATAAATAAAAATGATTGATCTGATCTTTTAAAAACATATTCCCCTTCGGGCTCTGAGTAAGTGTGAGAAAGTTCAGCCTGAGAAGGAATTTATTTGGAAAAGCAGTGAAAGGTTAGAAGCAGGGATGTGGGCTGGAATATGCCTTGCAAATGTTAACTGTGGAGGCACAGTGCTAACGCCTTGCATGTGCAAAAACATTTAGAGGGTTCTGAATTTAAACCATGAAATTAATATAGTCAAAATTAAGGTTTTCTTGCCCACACCTTACTCATACAGGATATGGTGTTTGTAATGTTCTGACAGGGATGGGAAGATGTGGAGGTGGTTTGCTGGTGTTAATTTATGGTTAAGGAAGAACCTTTAGCATCTCTGTTTCTTGATTAATTTAAATGTTCAGATTTGCAACCTAAATGTTTCCTTTAAGTAAACTTAACTTTTGATTTATTTTACTTTTCTGGGGGAAGAAGCATTTGGGCCTGGGAGGTTGCATTGTTGTGCTTACTGACACCTTCCCCAGTGAGAAGTGTGATGCGGATGCTGTGTGTGCACACCCATGTGCAGCCACCACGCTGACCCGTGAGTCACTTACAACTGCCTGATTCATTGTCCCAGTGCTCTCATTTAATAATTCTCCTGCTCCTTGGGGAGAGCTGTAAAAATGGGTTTTATTTTCCTAAAGTGTTTGCATTTTAAGTAGGTAAAGTCTCTTTAGATTCCCATTTGCCAAACAAGGAGATGAATATGTTCATCTTCACATGGAAGTGACCAATGGGCTGAGACCGAGAATGATAAATTTCAGTGCAGGAGGAGGAATTAAGAAAATAATAAGAAATCTGAATAGCAAACCAACCTATGCACCTTCAGTATTTTAAATATTTAAATCTCATCTCATTAAATCCCATGTAGTTTCATGCCTAAGGATCTTCATAACCAGAAATGCAGAGGAATACAGGGATCAGCTTCCTGACACCTTTTCCTTTCAGCCTAAGCAGAAGGGTTGGCATTCTTGATTGCCTTGGGTGATTGTGGAGAGGAGGGTCCTGCATCCCCCTGGCTTAATTTAATTTCATTTTGTTCGTTAAGAGGTTTTACGGAGTCAGGATCTCTTCTTCAGTGCTGCTCAGTCATTTAACTAGCACTTCTTCTTTCCACTTTGGAAACCAGGCAGTGATAATCCCTGTGAATTCCCATCTGGAAATCACAGTAAGAACAGAATTTCTAGTCCTGGACAAATGAGTAGGAAAAAGTCAGGATGAGGTTTGCTTTTCTTTTATGAAACTCTCAGTGCTACATCATTTAATCCAACCAGTTGTGAGACAGACGAGAGGTGTATTCCCAGCCAAACCCTTTTGATTCCAGAAGGGGCTTTAAAAGAAAATGGCCTTTATTGTGTGTTATGCAGAACTCCACAGTGTGGGCTGAATGGAGTTTTTCACTTGAGATGGAGCTTCAGATCCTTATTGATAGAAAAGATAAATCTTCCCTCATTTCCAGGTTATGTAGGTTCAAGTACGCTCATTTTCTTAATTGTGCAAGGTGAGGTAGTTCATTGTCAGGCTGCTGGGAGTAGCACCCTAAGATGCTCGTTAGACCATTCTTTATCTTACTCTTATTTACACTTTGAATTCACAAAAAAAGAATCCAGCCCTGCCCTGAAGTGACACCGGAATGAGGCAGGATGAGACATGATCTGCTCGTGTTGTTACGTTGTGTGATGCATCTGAATTTTGTCATGGAGCCTCAATATCCTGCTTTGTGATGCTGATTTTGGGGATAATTGTAAAATATTAATATTTTTGCTTTAAATGGCTGATATTTGCTGGCTGCACCTGTAGCAGCTCTTCTCAGGAGCTGGAATGGCCCTGGAATCCTTCATGGAGAAGCCAAGCAGTTGCCTGTGGCTCCATGCCCTCTCACCTGTCATTTGGCCCCTTGCCAGCTGGAAGGTGAGCCAGCACCTTGCACCAATTTTTGTGTCATTTCAGGGTATTTGACCCCTCTGTGTGAGGGTTTGGGATGATTCCCGGCTTGGCAGTTTGCATCCCAAGGTTCCCCCTGTGTGAAGCGTGGGAAGCACTGTGTTAATCCAGTGTGTTCCTCAATGTCTCCTGTGTTCCTGACAGAGGCCAAATATTTGCGGGAAGGAAGTAAATTATTGTGAAATGAGTGATCTTTGAATAGTTTGCCCACAGGGAAAATTTTTTCCTTTTCTCCACTTAGGATCTGGCTTGTGCCTTTGTGTGCGAGGGTTTCTGTCCTTTCCAGGATTCTGGATTTTATTATTTAATCCTTGCTAATGTAACTCTGGGTACTTTAATCCTCTTAAGGGTTTGCTGCTGACTTTGGGCTCAGTCCTGCTCCCTTTTCAAGGAATTTTGCCATTAGACACCTTTGAGTTCTGATGTAAACTGAAGCTGATTTTACTGGCGACTCTGTCCCTGGCTCTGAAATGCAGCTGTAGAGCTGCAACCTGTGTGCAAGGCATAGTTCCAGTGGGGAGGAGAGGGATTTCTGTGGTCCTGTCTGCAGCCCTGATTGTGCCTCTCCTCACTGCCAGTCTGGAAGGAATCCTCAATAGAAAGGCTCAGGTCAAAGGAATTGTCCGTGAGCCTGCGCGGGGAACGTCCTGCCAGCGTAGGAAGCCATAAATGTGTTCCTTTCCATCTAGGTGCCCCTCTGGCTGCGGAAAGGGAGAAGAAGCCTCTCTCCAGAGCTGTCTTTGTGCTGCCCTGGGTGGAATCCACAGAAACAAGTGAGGGTCCCAGATGTTTTGTTTTTTTCCCTGATGTGTTGTAAGGAAGCAGTAGCTGCACTCTGGGTCTTCTGGGGAGGCTGCTCAGGTAGAGTGTACCTGGACACAGCCTGGAAAGGTGTTTCCCAGTGGGAAGCATGCAGCATGTTCCTCAGAAAATGCCATCCTTTCCTGTTTCTTTGCATCTGGTGGATTAGTCCTGGTGGCTGGCTCTTCCTGAAGAGTGCTGGTGTTGCTCACGGTTCCTTTCAGTGAGGCAGATATCTCAGGAAAGCTGACGCTTTTTCCAGGTACTGCCACACAGCCGTTCCCCCGCTCCAGCCCTCTGGGTTTGTCACCAGCAGGACTTCAGCATCTGCCAGCAGATTTTCAGGAAACAAGGAGTATGCAACTGAGGATCAGAGCATGTCATGGACTGTCCTGTGATCCGCTGGCCAAAGCTGGAGGGATGATGCTGATCCTTTGTGGGCACTTAAGCCCCACTCAGAAAGCTTTTTTGGGGGCAGAAACATCACAACCTCAAATAGAAAGGTGACATAAATGTACTGCAGCTGTAAGAAATCCAGCCCCTCCACTTTAAGAGCTGCTGCTGGACTTCATGTTTGGGAAACCTTGTTTGCCAAGGTGAAGAGGAATGTGGAATTATCACAGAATGTATGATTTAGAATAGAATTCCTGATGTTGGGTGCTTCCTCTGCCATTCCCAAACCTGCTGGTGCGAAGGAGCCACCCTGACCATGGAGCAGGACGAGCAGTGCTGTCCAGACTGCCCTCTTCTAATTTTCCTGCTTTTGTCTTGACTGGGACCTGCAGCACTTGTGGATGTTAGGAATAATTCAGCAGGCTGTTGTAATCTCGTTACATTCAGCAGTTTGCCCTTCCACGTGTGGAGGCTGTCCCTGCTAGACAGCTGTTCCTGCAGTGCTCTGCAAGAGTGGGATCAATATGATTCAAGGGTATCTGCAGAGTGCCAGTTGCTGTGAGAGCTCCTCTATCAAGTACCTTTTGTTGCTTCTGCCGTTTGAAAGCTCAGTGTGAATTCTGGGCCAGGTGAAAATTGTTCTTCACCTTGGATAAGTCCTTGAGGAGCTCCTGCAGCTGCTGTGGGGAGAGCCCATCGTTTGGGACCCTTCGTGGGCTGTGCTGTCAGCACTGCAGGGATGTCAGCTGGCTGGGACTGTTTCCAGTCTGGGTTTCTGGGATGCTGTGCAGAGCTCTTGGAGCCCAGTGGAAACCAGTCTGAACACAGCTCTTGTGGCATTCCTGCACTGAGGAGGGCGGGTTAAGCAATCTGTATTTCTAACTGTATTTTTAGTGATACAGAGCTCCTGACCTTTCAACACATTTCTGATTGCTCTTGTTCCCTTCCTGGGTTTCTAAAGCAAAATCCACTGAGGCCAAGTGCCCTAAGGAAAGAAGTGCCTTGTTCTGGCTGCCGCTGCTGGGCATGTGTTCTCTGCCCTCCCTTTCCTGCCAAAATGAAATATGTGCTTCCTTCTCTGTGAAATATTTGAAGCAAACCAACAAAAATTCTCCAAATCTTGAATGCAGGATCTGGGAAGAGAGCTGAGCTCAGCCCCGGGGCAGGGGGTTCAGCAGGTCCCAGTGAGTGCTGGATACACTGTTGGGAGCAGCCCCTGGAGATGGGAGAGGAGAGCAGCACATTCTCTCTTTTATTGGGGTCCATTTGCAACCAGAGGGGTCAAAACTGCTTTCAGGCCCCTTGGAGTTATTTCTTGGGGTACTTGAAAAAGCTGCCCGTTTGCCATCTGAGTGTGTCAGCCCTTTATAGCTGAGGAGCTGCCTTGTGATGAGGCTGTGCCTTGCCTTTTCTACTACTAGCAACATGAAGTGCTCTGTTTTGGCCCGTGTGTTAAAGATTAATTGTGAGCTGACTAAATAAATCCAGCAGGTACTCACTAGACCTCTCTCTGGAATCCCTGCTCCCATTGGAAAGGCTCCTGAAGGAGAATGATCCTTGCTGGAGTCTGGAATTTGACCAGATGTCTTTGGAGCATTTTGAAGGTCTGTGTTTGCAGCAGGGTGATTGCTCAGCTGGATGCAATCCAGCTTAGGGACGGGTTCAGCGTGGGCTTGCAGCCACACCTGAGCACTGGAGTCCCTTGCAGCTGTTCCCATGGCTGTGCTGTGCCGTGTGTTGGATATCATGCCCCAGCTGGGTACCTTGGGGTAGGAGTTACAACCCACAGCAAGAAAACTGCACTGGAACAGGTTCCCTGTGGTCACAGCCTGACAGAGCTCAAGAAGCATTTGGACAATGCTCTGAGATTGTTGTGTCTGATCCTTGTGGGTCCCTTCCAGCCCAGGAGATTCTGTGATTCTAAGTGGTACTGCAGGGCTGGTTCTGCTCAGGGAGTTTCTTGCTAAGAAAGCAGTTGCAGCTGGGGTCAGCACTGGCCGTGTTCAGAGGCTGTCAGCAGAGATGGCTTCATTGGGTGAGGAGGAGGAGCTCTGGCTCTTGGGAGCAGCCTGAGGAGGGACTGTTGTTCAGAGAGGTAAAGCTTGGCTGCGCATGGGCAGCTCTTGGTACTTTGTGAATTCTCTGTAAAACTCCTGTCTCTGGGGCTGGGCACTGTGTGCTGGGTGTTCTCTCCTACAGAGCCCAGGAGATCAGAGCCAAGCTGGACCAGCTGGAACAAATTCTTACTTCTCTGTAATCCCTGGAGATCCTTCTGCCTGCAGGAGGACAGTCCCCCTACAACACAAGCAGCCCCTGCTCTCTTGGGCTGTGCTGTTACACTCGTTACGTGCTCCCATTTTCCCTGCACTGCCCAGGGAAGAAGTGCCCACACCCAGCATGGGCTCTGCTGGGGACAGTGAGGTCCCCCCCGTGGGACAGGGACCACAGGTAGCCACGCCTGGCCCTGTGAAATGGTGTTTTAGTTCATTTTCTTCTGTTCTAACAAGTCTTCTTATTTACTGAGCTCTTTCCATCCAAATGAAGGCCATGATAGTTTTTGTTCTCCAAATGTGAAAGTGCCTGGTCTTTGGGACTCCTTTGAAGAGTTGATCTTCAGTTGGTCCTGCACAGCTCGTTGCACCTCAAAAAGGAGGTTGGTTCCTTGGTTTGGGGACACCCAGCGAGGTGGGACTGATTGCTGATGCCATGACAAACACAGTTAAATGTGGCTCACCAGTGCTTTTCCCACTGGAATGTTCTCACAGGTGTGTTCTGCTGCTCCTCCTCCTCTTTCTTGAGCCATGCACTGTCTATGCAGCGAGTCCCTTTCTCCTTGCTTGTCCAGCCTAGACTTCTAAAAGCCCCTTAACTCTAGTTTGGCATTGCTGTGCTCTGATTAAGATACAACTGTTTTTTAGTCACAGAGGTAAAGTTCCAGTGCCCAGCTGTTTAACACCTTTTAGATTTGGTATTTTTCTCTGCTAGATCATCGTAGCTTCTACAATCACCCTGCCAAGCAGAATAAAGGGTGACAGTGATCCTTTATTTAGTGCTGAACCCCATGTGCTGCTGGCCTGAGTGGTGACCCCAAGTGAGTGGTTACACGGTACCAGTATAACCTAGTTTAAAGTATGGAGTAATTTTAAGAGTAAAGTGATGGAGCAGTAAAATAAAAGCTTACTTAATGAGCGCACTATGGTGTGTTTGAGCACAGCATGGAAGAGGTAAAAACAAAGCTTTAACTTCGCTGATAGTAGGGATCCATGGATACAGCCACACTGCTGCAGGGGCGCTTACGGAATGGCAGGTCCTCTGCAGAGCCCTGGTGCTGCTGCCTGCACTCCTTGCTGCTGCTAGGCAGGAAAATGTTGGTTTGGGGATGCTTTGTGGCTGTGCAGACTGATGTGTTCCACCGTGTTTGCCATGGGCTTTGTTGTGTTTGCCGCTGTGCTGTGGGCTCCTGGCACCAACCATGTTGGGGCTGCTGGGGCCATCTGGCAGGTGGGGTGACTGCTCAGGGAGGTCAGTCTGTACCCCAGGCTGTGTCAGGCAGCAGAGGGCGAAACGCCCCACCATGCCGACCAGGGAAATGCTCCTCTTACACTGATGTCATAGCTGAGCTAAAGACACTGATCCCCATTCAGAACAAACCAGGTTCATAACCATCTGGAGCTGTTTTGCATCTGTCTACCCCACAGAGGTGTGGTGAAGGGTTGGTTGTTGCTGTGATGAAGTGATGGGGTGTAGGGAAGAAACGTATTGAAACCAAGCTTCATCAGTCCTCCCTTTGCTGTCCTGCGTGCCTTGGATGGTTGCTTCTCCTGGTTTTGTTGGCTGTAACAGGATCCTGGGTGCAGTTAGGAATCAGGAAACAGCAGCAGCGAGAAGCAGGTGTGTGCTCATATGCAGTCCATGTTAGAGTTGCTGTATTGAGGCTCTGGTTTCTAACAGCTCATGCATTGACTCTGTGTTTAGTTCTGCCCCTTTGTCCCCATCCTGACCTGTACCTGCTGACTGAGCCCTGACCTTCCAGAGAAGGTGTCAGCAGGGCCTGCTGCCCTGCATCTTCATTGCTGTGAGGTCTGTGGAGTCTGCCCCGGAGAGCAGAGCTGTCTGAAGAGGAAATGAATCAGAATATGCCCCAGGTCATATAGTGTGGGGCACACGGGGGACAGTGTGGGGCAGTGGTTGTCTGTGTGCCTCAGAGACCTGACAGAGCGCGTGGGATGTGTCAGTGCATGGGGGTGTCTGACTGAGCAGTGTGGTTTGCAGTGCTTGCCTTTCAGCTCAGAGTTTCTAAAGTGATCTGTTTTCTTCTTCCTACAGACAATTTTAGGTACACATGTGACATTTGTGGGAAAAAATATAAATACTATAGCTGCTTCCAAGAGCACAGAGACCTACATGCCGTGGATGGTGAGTAATGTTTTGACACTCAGACACCTGAACTAGGCTGAGAAGTCTTTGGGGAAGCAAAATGTGGTTCTGCAGGAGCGTGTGGCCTGTGGTGTGCGGGACATGGTCCTGCACGGATGGCCTGGCTTTGCCATGGAGGCACAGGCTACAGGCACTGCAGGAAGGAGTTTGCTGTGCCTGATTCTCTCTGTGTGCATCAAAACAACACCCTGTGCTGGGACCTGGGCACCTTGCAGTCCTGTCTGCAGTGAGGTTCATGGTTGGGATGGAGATCCTGGGGCTGAGTGCCTCAAGGTAAATGGTCAGCCTGATTATTTGCTGGAAAGGAGCTTGTTGCTTTTTTGGTTTCTGAATTTACAGGTTTGTTCCCAACATACTTCTGTGTGAAGTGTTTTGGATCTCAGAGTTGGGAAATGTTTCATTCTTGTTAATCACTGTTGAAGTTGTCAGTGGCCCTTACAGGCCAGTTTTTCCTCTGTGACTGTGGATGTGGCCTAGGCTGGTGGCACTTGGGCAGAAGCAGACATCCCCTGCCAGAAGCAGTGTTTCTTTGTTCTGCATTGGGGGAAATGAAGTATCAACATGCTGGCTTGCCCCCTGCTCACTGAACATCTAAAGCTCCTCACCTCAGAGCCCACAGATACTCCAGACCTCCCCTGTGTGTGCTGCAAGCCTGTCAGTACTGCTCCTCAGTTGGCCCAGGAGAGTTCTAGAAAGAGGCTGCTTGGAGAGTAGCAGGTATGAGTGGCTGGGCTGTCTCAGAAAAGCGAATGGTTTTTCACAATACGTGGTTGTCCAAAAAAATGGCTGTGTTTACCTGGAAGGTGTGGACATCTGAATGTGCTCTAAGGACAGCCAGTGTTCTCCTGCAGGGCACACTGCCAGCTCCCTTCCTCCTGTGGGGAGCCAGAAGGAAATTAGTGGCACTGAGAGTCACTGTGAGGGGAACGTGGCTGCTTCAGTCTGAAATGTCTCAGGGAGCTCTGCCAAGGGCCGTGAAAGGGCTTGGAAAATGGCTCCATGTGTGTGCAAGGACTGTCCCAGCTCCTCCCTGGGGCTGCTGTGTTCCAGCACACACAGGGGCGAGGCCGTGTCAGGGTCAGAACAAAGGCCTTGAGCATCTGTGTGTATTAGGGCTGGGCATGCTCAACCAGGTCCTGTGAGGATGCTGCTGGGAAGAGGAGGGACTGGGGCACAAAGCCTGGCTTATTCAGTGGGGCTGAAATGTGCTGAAGCAGTATGTGAAATGCAGGAGGAAAACAAGACCATTTAAGAGGATTTAATTTCTGTTTTGTTTCTTCCCCTCCTTCTTCTATTCTGTGTTAGTTTTTAGTGTGGAAGGGGCCCCAGAAAACCGGGCAGGTAAGCCGAGCTCCTTTGTGTGCTTTATTTCACAAACCTTTTCAAGCATTCAGTAGTTCAGACACAGCAGGTCGATTCTGAACTTGTAAGAGTCAAAGGAGTTTTGTCAGGGATTGCAGTGGGACAGGGAGCATCCTGTCTCCCTCCCCAGTGTCTGCAGCCAGGAGGTTGATGCCCAGCCCTAGCAGATACCAGGCTTTTGTTGCACATACACTTGGTCAGGCTTCAGAAAATCAAAGAAGCAGGTGTTTCATGTCTTTAGTGATCTTGTAAATTGTTCAAGGCATAAAACAAGTTCTTCTCTAAAGTGGGTTGGGTTGTGATTTGTTGCTAGCTGTGCTGTTAGCTGGTAGAAGTCCCAGGTCAGTATTTGTTAGGTGACTTGCCTGCAGACTGCATTGCCGTGCCCACTGTCAGCCAGTACAGCAGCATTAGAGAGGAGATTCCCTGGAAGAAAATCAGGAAATACGGATCAGGCTTTGCAATGTGCTCATTCAGTTTTTCTCTGTATTTTTTGACCATTAATACCCACAGGGCCTGTTAGTGGGCTGGGAGCAGGGCAATCCTGGGGCACCTGAGGAGGAGGAGGGACAAGTCAGACAGAGGGGTCACTGGTTTGTAATTGCTGCCTTCCAGTCCTGTTACAGATGGAAATGTGCTTACAGGGGCAGGAGCATTCAGTGCCCGTGCAGCTGTAGAAGGCCAAGCTGAGGTGTTGTCAGCTGTCCTCTGGCTCTGTTCTCTTGCAGACCCCTACGACCAGGCCGTCATCGCCGCTGACGAGGTGAAGGAGGAGGAGCCCGAACCCTTCCAGAAGATTGGGCCAAGTAAGAGTTATTACGGTTTCAAATAAAAGAGAAAGCACAGCGGGTCACAGCTGCCTTTAGCTGGAGCACCTCTAGGAAAAGCAGGAAGCAAGAGGGGTTGGGATTTGGGTGCTCACAGGTATGTTCAGGCTCAAAGGAGCATCAAACACCGACAGCCCTAAGAACCGCAGCTTTGTGATGTGTTCTGCTCAAGAGCTCTGCAAAGAGAAGGGGAAGGGAATTCAGGGGAAAAGCAATCTGGCAGGGATAAGAGAGGGCTTGAAAGTGCACTGAGAGCTGGCAGGTGATTCATTCTCACTGCCTTTGTGGTGGGTCCTCAAACAGCAGAGGGAAACAGAGACAGCACCAGATTTTGCCAGAGCAGTTCTCTGAATTGTCCATTTTGGAAACAATTGATCATCCATGGATTTTCCTTTGGGTTGCAGCTTGCTGCCAGTTCTGCACTCCCAGCACTGGGAAGAGAAGGAGGTGTCTGTGTGGTTACACTCCACTATTTCCAGGATCCCCAAAGCAGGGATGAGCACAGTTACTCCAGAAAAGCCCCTTCTCCTGCAAGAGAACCCCACAATCCCAATATAAAAGTTCTCTAATACTTGAACTTGACTGCTTGTTTCCTGGTTTAACCACACATCCCAGACTTCCTGTAACCAGAGGACAGAACTGTGTCATCTGTAATAGACTTTAGAACTGGATTGTCTCTCTTTACTTGCTGTAATTTTGGGGTAATCTTCTGCAGCTTGTTCAGTTCTACTGGACTTTTTATGCATGGTCCATCCCTTTGTCTTGAGCTGTTTCCTTTCTTGGGAAAAGGATGTGTGGATTACAGGGCAGGCGAGTTCTCTGTAGAAAATCCAGGAACTGGCACTGTGTGAGAGGGCTGCCCTCCTTCCTGACCTTTGTCCTTGTTCGTTTGACAGAAACTGGCAATTACACCTGTGAGTTCTGTGGCAAGCAGTACAAGTACTACACTCCCTACCAAGAGCACGTGGCCCTGCATGCCCCCATCAGTGAGTATCTGCCGCAGGGCTGGCCCGGTGCACGCTGGCACCTCCAGGGGCTGGGGGAGCACCAGGCTGGCAGGAGAGGCTTCACTCTTGGGGATCCTTCCACTGGAGCTGTGGGATTGCAGCGGGCAGAACATGGATCGTGTGCACCAGGGCACTGTAAAGCTGAGCTGGGATCCCCTCTCACAGGGACACTGTTAGGTCTGGAATGTCACTGAGCTCCTACCCCAGCCCATGGAATTCTACATATGTTCCTTGTGGGGTTGATGGTTTAGGCTCTTGTTTAACTTAAGTGATGCACAACATTTTTATACTCCCCTAAATAATAACTGAACATACATGTCAGGGGAAAAGCATCTTTCTTACGAGCTTCTGGGGAATTATTTCAAGCAGTGAGTTAAAAATGAGTTTCAAAATCATGTAAATGACCTCAGCAGCTTGCTACTAAATCACAGTCAATAAACGATGTATTTCAGGGAGCTCAGGACAAGGCAGTTGTCAGCAAACTGCACAGTTCTGCCCTCCCTACACGGAGGGGAGGCTTTAACGAGCACTTCTGTGTAACTCACTGCAAAATCTGACTGAACTAGCGAGAGAAATTGTTGCTGCCTGCTGGATTTGAATACTTTCAAAGTGTGCCGAGAAGTTCTTTACAGCTGAATTTCCCTCTCCTTTTCTTGGGATGAGGGACAGGAGGGATGAGCCGAGCTCACCAGCCTGCAGCTGCAGCCGGCAGGGGGCGCTTCCACCCCAAAATCCCCTGGAATCGGGTTTTCGAGGGATTATAATGAGGCACCCTTGGGTGTGTAGGAACGTGGTCCACCAGACTGTCACTTTTAAGGTTTGGTGGCTCTTGACAGCTGCCATGCAGGTTCTCTGAAGCTTGGATGTGGACCAGGATCATGGCAGAAGGTGCAGGGCATAAAATACAAGTCCAACACCATCATCACAAAGTTAATTTTGTTACCTGCCATCTGCTGAAGGAACTGCCCCAGTGCTTACGATTGCACACATAACAGTTATTCCTGTGGTCCCCTGCCCCTAGAAGCTCCACCTCTTCACTGAGGTGTTTTCAGCCCTCAGCAAAGCCATTGGTGACCAGCAGTGGGTCCAACTCCTGCCACAGAGGGGCCCTTGGACAGCAGGGCTCTGGGCTCTGTGCTCCCCCTGCGGAGAGCTCAGGAGCAGTGTGCTGTGAGCAGCGGGGCTTTGCTCAGCTGGAGCTAATTCTCACCTTCCTAGTGCTTCCCGTTTCAAGGGGATTTATTGCCACTGATGTCTTCCCACCTTCCCAACTATTTGTAGCAATAGCTGAGCTGCTGCTTCCAGCCCAGGCTGTCCAGCAGAAAAGAAACCCCAGCTGTGTTTCTCTGGGGGGCATGTGCCTGCAGCGGGCCCTGCAGTTCCAATGGCCCCCACAGACCCTGCCCCTCTCCTGGCAGGGGCAGCTCGGGCTCCTGCCTGGTGCTGTGTGGCTCCTGGGAGCCAGCTCTAGAGGAGGAGGCATGTTCTGAGTGCTGGGCTTGAAGCCTTTCTTGCACCATGGTTTCTGCAGCAAAAGAAAAGAAGCTGCCCCTGCTGCAGACTGGATCAGCAGTCCCTGAGCTGTGCAGATGGGTTTCCAGTCTTTTCAAGTATCTTTAACTATGAGGACACTTAAGATCAGATCAAGATAGTATTTTCATAAGGTTTAACCCCACCCCATAAACTTTTCTTTTTCCTTTTTTTTTTTTAACCTTTTTTTTTCCTCTCCTAGTTCCCATGACCAGTAAGATTTATGATTTACAATGACAAGCCACTAACCCCGATGAGGACACAGGAGAGGGCATGATGAGCTCCCAAGGCAGGCTGGCCAGTACATCCTCCCATCTTTCTACAGCTCAGATTCTGCTCTTCCCAAAATCCAAGGTCCTGTGAGGCAGCTGTTAACACCTGACTTTTGAAAAGCACAGCTGGCTTTTCTTGGGTCTTTGCAGTCGGAAGAATTAAAGCTGAGACTGTGTCTTTACCCTGGTCTCATTCTTCTGGTTATGAGGCAAATGCTGAAAATTTAGTCACGATGGGAATGGGTGAGGAAACCCTTTCTGCATCACCAGTTCCGCTTTCTGGGTCTCTGCTCGAGTGCAAGCTTCCCTTGCAGAGCCTGTGTTTCTGGTTCTCTGTCATAATGGATAAAAATTCATTGGAAATGGGCTAAAACAAGGAATGATATCCTGCAGCTTCAGTAGGATCTTCCAGGATAATTTCTGGTCAGTGCTGCTGCATAGCTGCTGTCTGGAAAAGAGCTCTGCTGTGGGGTTCCCTGGAATTGTTAATGCCAAATGTCTCCCTCCAAAGTTCCCTTTTCTGAGTGAGGAGTAGGGGCTTTTTCATAAGATTAGAACCGGGCTATGACTCTCTAAAAATAATACTCTTACGCTGTTTCTGTCAACGTGTTCACTCGTTTGAAGAAGGCTGTCAGAGACTGTTTCCAAAAAAAAAGTGGATTGTAGGCACATTCATTGTCCCAGTTTTAGAAACATTTCTGAATGGAGGTTCATGGGGGAGGGTTCAGAGATGTTCCTGTCCTCCTTGAGGCTCTGGCTGCTCTGTAAGATGGAACTGACTGAACCACATTTGCTGGGGCTGGGCTGTTGGGAGTGCTCAGAAGGGTGGAGAGAGACTGTTCAGGGCATGAAGTGGCAGAACAGGGGGAGTGGCTTCACACTGCTAGAGGATGGGGTTAGATGGGATTTTGGGAAGAAATTCCTGATATCCACTTAGGAATTGGGTGCTGAGGCCCTGGCACAGGGTGCCCAGAGAAGCTGTGGCTGCCCCTGGATCCCTGGCAGTGTCCAAGGCCAGGCTGGACGGGGCTTGGAGCAGCCTGGGATAGTGGAAGGTGTCCCTGCCCATGGCAGGGAGTGGAACAAGATGATCTTGAAGGTCCCTTCCAACCCAAACCAGTCTGGGATTCTGTGACTCTGTGAGTTGGCACCACTGTCATCTCTGGACTTCCTGGAGAAGCACGTTCTGTAGGACTGCCTCAATTGAACTGCACACAGATACACTTCAGAGAGACATCTAACCTTGCTTTTGAGTGACAGAAAATACAGCAATCTCATAAGGTAATTATTTTGATGAATTATTGCCTCCACTAAATTAAGACTAAAATTAGCCAGCTGTAGCTTTCAGACACTGGGTCCTATTTATAACCTTGTCTGCTCAGTGAAGGAGGACTAAGTTACCAGGTTTCTGTCCTTTCTAGACCTGGCAGAGCCTGCTCTCCAGTCCCTGGTTAAATCAAAGGAGTGACTTGTGTTTCCATTGTAAGCTCTGCTCTTCTCGGCCCCTGGTTATCCTCTCGTCTCCTCCTCTGAGCGTTCTCCAGTCCGTTCTCTACCCTCGGGCAGGGCAGGCACCCGCACTGGGTCAGGAAGCAGCTGAGAGCTGGCACTGCCTTCCTGATCCCCTTGGAAACACCTGATTTCCACCCAAGGAGTGCCTCAGCCCTTTGAGCCACAGCGTCACCCCAGGAGCTCCTCTGCGGCCGTGCTGACCAAGCACAGCGGTGCCCGAGCTTTTCCTGCTGCCAGGCTGGAGCCCCCGCTGCTCTCAGCATCTCCTGCAGCTCCTGTGTCCTTCAGCACAGCCTGGGCCGTTCTCAGGGCTGCAGCACAGAGCCCTGAGTTGTCTGACTGCAGACCGTGCAGCGAGAATCACCCTCCACATGCTGCAGCTCCCACTGGGACGTGTCTGCGCTGCCTTCTGAGAGGGTTTGAGAAGCTCCACAGCAGCAGTTATGAGTCAGCCCACAGTGCTGTCTCCAGTCTTGCTCAGACTTTGAGGCAGGAGGTTTTTGTGGCCATTCAGCAACTCAGGATTTTCATTTTTAGAAACATCTTGGCCTTTTCATCAGCCTGAGGCCATGAGTTCCACAGGGAAGGTGACTTCTCCAGAGTAGAGCAGAGGAGCTGTGTGATGGTCTCTACCTGTGCTGCTCAGCCTTCAGGGGGAATTTGGCACCTGATGAGCTACAGACTGAACATTATTTTCCCAATGAGCTCTTACATTCTCCAGGCTGCTGGAACTGATATTCCTTTGTCTGTCATGCATTGCTGGCTCAAATTCTCTCTCTGCCTAGTGTCAGATGGAGCAGCCTTCTCTGTGGGGTCTCAGTTTGAAGATTGTTTAATTTGGGAGGAAAAAGAAGAAATTTTGGAGGTCATCATAGCATTGAGACTTTTGTCTTCAGGTCCCAGAGCAGTATCTGGGCTGCAGAGGATGTGCAGTGATGCTCTTTGTGTCTGGCACTGAAGAGTTGCTGATGGCTGTTCTCATGGCACCGATGGGGAACAAAGCAGCCACTGGTGGGACTGGCCCTCATGGGAAGCAGATGATCCACAAGCAGGAAATTTTCATATCTGACTACATTTTTGCTGGTAGTTTGGCAGCAGCTGGAGGAGGATTATCCATGGAGATTGAAAGGGAGTATAGAGAGCAAAACAAGCCTCCTGCCTATTTATCTGGCCAGAGCCCAAGCAGAGCAGAAGTATCCTGACCTAAACCGTGAGAAAACCAGTGCATCATCTCCTGCAGAACTGCACTGACATGTGAGGAAATGTCAGCTTGGGCTGTGTGTCAGAGCAAGTGAGTCAGAACCCCTGGAATTACAACCCCCTCTGAATGTGCACACCCCCAGTCCCCAGTGCTGCTGGTGAAGGTGAGAGCCACTCACAGTCGAGGTCTGTAGGGTCTCCTGGGGTTTTGGAAATGAGCATCCCAGCCTGGGGGACTTCTCTCCTCGCCTGTTTCAGAGTCAGGCTGGGGTGCTGCCGTGGCATTCCCCTGAGAGCTGCTCAGGGTGGATGAGTGTTTCTCAGTTACTCTGTGTAGGATGGGCAGGTGCTGCTGTTGTCCCTCCACCTTTGGGCATCCCACAGTAGAAATCCCTCTGTAGGAATCACTGGTAGGGAGCTGGGGCTGTGGGTTATGTGAACCTCCTTTGTTAGTGCTTCTTCATGACAGGTGGTTGGAGTGGGGCTGGGGCTTCAGGACCCATATCCAAATTTCCATAGAAGAGGCCCCTTGGGAATGAAGGGGGTTCTTAGACAGTTTCTCCATTTTTGTAATGGTTTATTTAATCCGTGTGGTCCAGACGAAGGGCTGTCCTCCTGAAGGTGTTTCAGATGACTTTTGGCATTGAAAATTCCTGGTGATCCTCACTGTGTGTTGCAGAGACCAAAATATAGATGCATTCAATGAGCACATCCCAGTAATACCCAGAATTTCTCCACATACCTTTACTCACTCTGCCTCCTAATTCCATTTCCTTCCCAGCAGTGCCCTTTCCTTTGTATTTGGTTGAAGAGACAAGGAATGTAGCAGGAGATCACTAGGATTTATTCAAGACTCGAGAAACAAAGGTGTAACCGTCTCCCTCCTCAGAGCTCTGAGTAGTTTAGAAACCTGCTCCCAAAGTTCAGCCCATAGAAATGGAGGCCAGAGCTGCAGGTGCCCCCAGCCAGGCCGTGGCAATCACACAGTGCTCCTGGACGGATGGGGTGATTCCTGCTGCAGGAGGAGTGGGTTGGTCACGTGGCATTAAAGGTGTGGAAGGGAACTAACCAGCTTTCCCGGTGTCCCCTCGGGTGAGGGGGAGCCCGGCCGTGTCCTGCGGGCTCGGCGGAGCCGCGGCGGCTCCGTGCAGGGACGGTGAGCGCGGCTGTCAGACAGCAGCTCCAGCAGGCCCCGCTCTGGGGGCTCCCTGGCTGTGCAGGCACTAGTTCTGAGTGTTCATATCCAGAGTTCTCTCGATCTCCACTCTTCGTGGCAGTGAAGACACAGGCGAGCCAGTCCAGCAAAAAATCTCCGGCCTCCATAAACCGCTGTTCCACCCTCCTGCACCGCAGCCCCTCCGGGGTCCCGCCCGCCTCCCAATCCCAGATGTTCCGCGCTCCAAATTCCGGATCCCCAGGAAGCAAGGCCATCACAGGTACCAACTGCCTTTCTACCATCAGCTTTCTGAACTGCTTAGTGTCCAGTCCTGCCCTGGGTAGGCTTTTGACCCTTCCTGGCCTCAGTCTGCTCCATCTGTGACTGGCCCAGAAAAGCTGCTCCCAGAAGCAGTTGAGGGGAAAAGATCCTTTATAACCTCATGCCAGTGACAAGTTGGTTTTGTTAAACATCATGGTAACCACAAGGTACAAAAGACCCTGTTTCAAATCCTGGTGTCACAAACTGAGGAGAGCTTCCTGACAAGGGTTGGTTTAGTGGCTTGTCAGGAATGGGGATTTTTGCTTGGTTTTCAGCACTGTTTGGCATTTAGTGTTTGTATCCCTCAAGGTGATGTTTTCAGGGCTAGGCCTGTGCCTTTGGAAGTAAGTGGAGTACAGGTGTTTTCACAGTGCTCCATTCCCCACAGGAACCTCCGAGAGATAAACAGCAAAATCAGTGTTACAGAACCATCACTGAGGAGTTAGAAAACGCAGGTTAGGATTGATCCCCCCGTTGTCCCAGTTTCCTCCTTCTGAACAAGATCAAACTTAAAAACCAAAAAAATTAAAAAAAAAAAAAGAAAGCCAAGAATACTGAAAAATAGCAGTTAATAAATAGGGTGTGAGAGACAGTGTGCCATGTGCAGTCAGCTGGGAAGCACAGTCTGTGGGATTGTGGATAGAGATTCCATTTGGGTGCAGAAGAAGGGCTGGTCAGTCAACTGGTGTTTAAACACCCCCAGAATGTCTGGTGTGGACAGATGCTGAGTACAGGAGGTGGCTGTGGTGGGAGAGGCCATGGGTGCTGAACGAGGATGGGTTTTGTTGGATAACACACGTTCACAGCTGCCAGGGACTCGGTCCACGCAGATGATTTTACTTCACATTCAAAAGGTTGCAGTACAAGGAGAGAGAGCAGAGTGAGCTGCCCTCTCGGTGTGGGAAGGGCACAGTAAGACCAAGCAGATGCATTAAACCACAGATTTTTCTTACTGCCAGACTTGGGGGAGGTTTTTTGGGGGGAAGCTAAGGGATGAGGGCAAAACCACCGTGCAAATTCTTTACAAATGTCTTTGGAGACCTCCAACTCACTTCCACTTGTGACATAAGCCAGGACTTGAATCTGGGTCTCTTGGGAAGGGTGGGTTGACCCAAACCATTTTGTCACCATCTGATTTTCCTGTTATTTAATGCCTCTTGTTCCTGTTATTTATCTGTCAAGTGGCATGGATAGATAATGTCTCCAGTTCCTTTTCAGCCCTGTTTTATGTGTTTCTGTTTTAGTTGATTTGGTTACCAAGTTTGCTTGTTCTCCTGAATTTTAGGAGTCAGGAGTGTAGTTGATTGAGAGTTTGAGAAGCCTGCTCAGGACTTGGAAGGGTCCACTGAGGACTGGCTGGGCCAAAATCCATGGGCTGGGCCAAAATCCGTGGGCTGGGCTGTTCCTGCAGTTCAGGTCTCTGGTAGCCCCAAAGCCCACGTGTGAGAGCCACACTGCAGCCCTGGGGGCCTTTGCCAAGTCCTGACAGCAGTGTGACCACTCCAGTGGTCTGCAGGAGTGAAATCATGCTCTGACACCGGCTTCCAGGAGTCCCCATCACTCCTGGGTGAAAGACTTGTGCCCCCAGCCCTGCCCAGCCTGCAGGCTGAGCCCAGCAGAGCCAGGCCAGGCTGTGTCCTCGTGACCCCCTGGGGTGCCAGTGGGCTCCAGAACGAGCGTGCAGGGCAGGGCTCTGTCCAGCACAGGCCACACACATTGCTTGGGCCAGTTCGTATTTTTTAATCTCCAGTTTGTCCTTTGAGCTCTGCAGTAAATCCATTTGCCCAGATGTTGCAAACCTGGTGAAGTGAGACAGGAGCTCTGTTGAGCTTGTGCTGAGCTTGGGCAGGGTGGGAGGCCCCTGAGCTGTGCTGGGCAGTGATGGCTCAGGACACTGTGGCCACTGGCAGGGTCAGGAGCCACCTGTGCCCACTGGAGGAGGCATCCCAGTACAGTTACTGGGAAGCTGCCCAGTGCCGGGAGCAGGGCCTGCCTGCCTGCCCTGGGGAGGCCTCTGGGAACAGGGGCACTGTTGGGAAGCACAGAGCCACAGGATCTGCCACAGCTTTTCCAGAGATGGTGGGCAGGCCCCGGGACAGCCCTTCAGGCCTCTGCTTCAGCGTTTGCAGGAGGGTGTTTAGGAAGGGAGTGCAGGTGACTGGGAAGCACGAGGAAAGCTGGCACAGTGCTTCTGTAGGTGACACCTTGGGGTGGTGATGAGCCCCAGCTCAGTCTCAGACTGGTCACCTGTGCTCACAGGCTTTAGGGGCTGCTTGTTGCCTTAAGGAAGAGTAAGATAAGGGTTGGGTTTTTTTGCAGGGGAGGAAGCCATGACCTTTCTGGTTCAGTCAGGACTGGTGTTCATGGGCTCCCTAAGAGCCAATCCAGGCCACCTCAGCCAGAAGGCATTCAAGAAAAATACCCACCTGTTATCCCTTCACTGAATCTGGCCCATTTGCCTCCAAAATGAGGTATTTGACCTTTCTACTGTATTCAGGGTCTGTGATTATGTGGCACAGGAGCATGTCTTGCCTCCTGTCTGCCTGGTTCTGCATCCAGTGTTGACCAGTCACCATCCCTGCTTTGTTCTCCACCCAGCAGAAAGTGCTTTCAGCAGAAGAGTGGAGGGCAAAGCGCAGAACAACTTTGAAGAAACAAACAGCAATTCCCAGAACTCCAGTGGTAAGTGTGGTCACCCCTTCCTGCTGCTTCCATGTTCCTCTCCAAGCAGGATCCAGCTGTGCTCAGGGAATGTTGATGTATTATGGGGTACTTGTTTAAGCTCTCAGGCAGCCAGCCCTCCTGGGGTAGGGCCTTATTCTCCCTCCTCCCCAGGTTCCTGGCACTGCAGCCCTGTCAGACAGGTGATGTGGGAATCCTGCTGCCAAGGACCAGGTACTTGAGCGTAGATTTTTCAGAGGGGAGCCAAGGTGTGGAGAAATGATGGATGGAGATCCAGCAGTTCTTGTGCTGTGTCCGTGTCTCAGTGCAGTCCTGGTGGAGCAAAGACATTTGCAGCCAGCAGAAGTTTGAGGGCTGTGGGTAGAGCAGCAGTTTGCAGGTCACAGTGGTGCTGAGCGCGACAGTTTATTTAAATGTCACCGCAGCCAATGCCCAGCTGTTTGTGGAATCACTGCCTGGAGGTCACAGTGAACCAGCTGTGTGAATGTGGGACCAAAATACATGTGCTAGAAGGAATGAAAACCCCCTCCACTTGAGCAGTTTCCTTGCAGCGTTAAGTCCAAGTGTAACTGAACATAACCACTGCCCTGGACAATTTTGTTCAGGTCCACCACCTTAGAGTTTTCTGTGCAAGGTTTTTATCCTGCCTGTGTATTGCCCAGCCTTCCGGTGGGCCACTACCATCCCTTATGCTCCCTAATTGGAGCAAAAGTGACAGACCAGATGAAAAGTAATTTTGGCATCTTGCTGCAGAGATAAATAACGTGCCAGCAGAAAAGCCTGGCCTCCCTCCATTCCCCATCCAAGGGGAGCAGAGTATATGGTGTTGGCAGTGCCTCTGGCTGCAATGGACAGGTAAGGGGTGGGATATCCCCCTGGAGCAGGTTACACAGTGTCTGTTGGGGGTTTTATCTGCCTCAGAAGCAAGTAAGGGGCTTTTGGAACCCTGTTGAAAAGCAGTGATGTGGAGAACCCACGTGTGGTAGCAGAGTGGGTGACGGGGAATGGGGGAAAACGTTGTTTGTTGCTAAAATACTGCATGTTGTGTTTTGGGGAACAACCCTGTACTAATCCATCATTCACCACAATTGCAGCTGGTCATTCGGGGACAGAAAAACCTAAAGAAAAGAGGTGTAAGCAGAACCCATCAGGTGAGCTTGTCTCTGTGTTTCAGGCCCTCGTGCTCCTTAGTCCTGTTCCTGTTGGGCAGTCAGGAGTCCCTGGGGCTGCCCAGGCCCTGGTCAGTCAGCCCAGCCTGGCTTGCAGCCCTGGACGTGGCCCTTGCCTCTCAGCAGCTCATGTCTTGTCTTCTGTGGGTACTATCAGTGTTGTGAAGGGTTCCAAAGCCTTGAAGTGCACATCTGTAAATGCCAATACACCACTTGGGGCCCTGACTCCTCTGGAGCCCTTGGAAAGCAGCAGCCTGAGATTGTACCTTTTTTATTCCTGCCAAACCCTGTACAGCCAACAAAGGAGGGGTGGAAATATCTTCCTTCCTGTCAGAGAGCTCCTTCCTGAAGCCAAGAAAGCTGCATTGTAAAACCTGCAGGCTGCTCTTGTCAGGTTGTGCAGGAGGGGAGATGAACCTGTAGCATGGGAGGGGGTCCAGGAAGCACTGACAGGAAACACACAAAGAGTGGCTGTACGGAACAGTCCAAGCCCTCAGTTCTCTCTGAGCTATTAAATTCTGACCCACGGTTGCTGTGACACATCTCCCAGACTCTCCCTGCCATTGCCTTGTACCAGCTCACATCACACTCATCCTCCTCAACCTGTTTCTATCTGGACTGTAACATTTAAACCACAAGTGAAAGCTCACAGCAAAAACCAAAACAAAGCCAGAAATTCTCACAAGCTGAGTAGCAAGTTTCATGTGATTTGCTCATCTTGTTTCCCTGTAAGGAGTGTTTCTGTCTGCACCACGTCGTGTCAGTTTATTTTAGTGGCTCAGTCGAGGGCCTGGCAGGCTGCAGGGGAGTTGCAAGGTACTGACCTAAACCTTTGTATGAGCCAGGAAACCTGAGGAACTCAAGTGAGCTGCCCAGGACTGGTTTGAGGGGAGTTGGGCTCTGGTTGGAAGCAGTTCTTTTCTGCGTCAAGCAGCTGAAATACTCCTTAAATCCAGGCTGGTGCACGGGGGTGTATAAACTTCTTCCCTTTCTCCTTCCTTTATCTATCCTGCATCCTCTTTTCTTCCCCAGCCCTGATCTCCCCCTTTGGCTCCATTTTTGTGCTGCTTCCTACGTGTCCCATTCAATGCTCTTTTCCAGCCCTTGCACCAAGCCATTTCTCCTTTTATTCCTTCCAGTTCTCAGGAGTCCCAGTGACCTCACTGACAGCAGCCTGGGTGAGCATCACCAGTCCCTGTGAGTGTCACTGGTGGTCAGAGAGGCCGTGGAGAGCTCTGTACGCTCAGGTGTCCAGCAGAGCTCTCTGTAGCTGCCTTTTGGAAGAGCTGACACGTCCTTGCCTCCCCATGTTCCTTCTTCCCGTGGCTGTGTCTCAGTGGGTGGGACAAACACCGTGTGGCTCAGTGTCACATGTGGGATGGGAACTCTTGGGTGATTCTGGCACCGTTGGCTTGTCCTCTCCTGTGTGCCAGCCAGCAGATCTCTCCCAGGCAGGGAAGCAGGTGGTGATAATGGGGTGGGGAATGACGGAAGGATGGACACTTCCGTCCTCCCACTCCCATCTGCTGTTTGCTTGTCACCGAACTGCTGCTGTAAGGAACAGTCACCAGCTTTGGGAGGTGAATGTAGGTCCCAGCTGAGCAGCCAAGAGCTGTGGGGCTTGCCCTTGTTAAATGCTGGATGGCTCTTGCTGTCTGTGGGTGTGAGTTTTGTGTCACAGGCTCGGATACAGAGATACCAAAGAGAGCAGCAGGAGTTTTTTAGGCCACCCAGCTGGGGACATTCTGCTTTTTCCCTGTGTCAGTGTCCTGACTGCGGTGGCACAGACCCCTGGGTGTCTGGAGTGAGGGGCAGGATGGGCAGAGCAGGGAGGTCAGCAACTAAAGCCACCTAAAATCCACTGGGGTGCAGTGCTGGAGGGAGTCCTGAGTGGGAATAAGAATGGAACTAGAGTGGGAAGTGTTGGATTTCAGATGTCTCTTCCCTGTGCACAACCCCAGTCCTTGTCATAGTGAATGCAGGTACCTGGCATCCTTATCTATGTCACCTGGCATCCTTATCTGTGTCACCTGCCCATAAAACAGCAGCTCTGTGCTGCATGGCAAGCGCTGCTTTGGGGCTGATTGGAGTCCCAGGTTTGTCTCCTCCCAGCAGGATGGAGTGGAGACAGGGAGTGGGTGAAGGACTCGAGCTGTCGTCCATGTTATGATTGGAGAATGTCCTTTGTACTCATGGAAAGGGTCTCCACAGCCACTTGAATTTGCTTTTTGATGAAACCTGGAAGTGTCACAGTGCTTTAAAAATAGCATCCTGCTGAAATATCCCAATTGCTCCCTTGTGTTGCCTCGGGAGCACAGGCAGCAGAGGTCCCAAGGCACATGGAGCTTCTGTTCATCCCTTGCTCAACTCAGGGAGGTCCAGCAGGCAATGCCGTGGCCTGATCCTGAAGCAAGGAACTGGCTCACTGGGATGAACAGCAGAAGCTGTTATTCCTGAGGGTGCCATGAAGCTGCTTCCAAGGGAACCCTCCCTGGTGGGGGTCGTTCTGCCGAGTCTCGACACATGCTGGGGTTTTCTGGTCCGAATTCTCAAGAGGCCAAACAGTATTTCAAGGCTGGCTTGTGCAATGTAAAAGGCAGTGATGATCAGCCTGAGCATGGGCAGGGAGATCCCCAGAAAGGGGCTGAGCTGAGTGATGTGTTCCACAGTGAAGGTTGCTGCCTTCCTCTTCCTCCCCGCATGGCTGGAGCAGGAGAGCAGCCTTTGGCTGGGGCTGGCCCTGTGCCGGTGCCCTCTGTAACCACGGGGCTCCCAGGCTTTGGGATCTCCCCAGGGCCTCCCTTCCTCTGACTCCAGGCAGGGACAATGACCCTCCCCAGGGACAGCAGCCATCTCTAACTCGGGTGTTTGCAGCCTAATGAGCTCGAGCCGTTGTTCTGGGCACTATGGATGACTCCTTTGTGAAATGAAGGCTGAGAGGGATTAAGGAAATTGTGAGAATCCAAGAAGAAAAATAAAAGCAAAAAAAGGAGAAAAAAAGCTCTTTGGCTTCGACACCTTCAAATACAGCCATCAAAGGGGAAATCTAATTGGAATTGTCAGTGTTTGTTGAAGTCTGAACTTGCTCAGTGTTATGAGTGTGAAAGAGAACAGTTAAAATTATGTAGGGAATTGGGAAATATTTTGAACTTTCGAGGTTGATTTAAGCTGTATAAATACGTCTCAATTTCATCTGCTGCTTTAGGGAACTATTACTGTCAGACTTGCAGTGCAACAAATTTTAGCATTTACAGTTTTAAAATGTCAACGCTTTTCATTCCTGTTTACACAGGGAAGCTCTGCTTTCCAGCACTGTTTATTCCAGACTGGGGAGAGGGTCAATGGAAATGTCTTCTTTCTTTGAATCAGTTCGTGCCAAGCTGAGATGAGATTGAGACCAAAAAAAATTGATTTCCTACATTTGATTTAGAGTAAAAATTCTTGGAAAAGCCTGAGAATCTCCAGTTGTCAGGATTTAAAGGACACAGGACTAGATTTTAAACATGGATAGCTGGATTTTCAGAAGTCTCAAGCTTTCTTCCCTGGTGTGGCCATACATCCCCTTCTGCTCATCCCCTGTAGTCCAGTCATTCTATAACCCATCTGGGGGGATTTCTGCTGGAAAGACAGGACTTTCAGGATAGCATTTTTGGTGAGTGAGTGCAGCATTAGTGTTTGGGGCATAATAATTCGTGATTAGTGACTGCAGTGTGACATTAGCGCAGCCAGCCCCCCGCCTCTGCCTCCCGAGGTGCACCCAGCTGCCTCGCAGGCTCTGTCAGCACAAACACAACTCCCATTAACATTCATCTGGTGTAATTCTCATCTGTGGTTGGTTTGTGGCTGCTGCAAGTTTCTGTGGAGCTGGGAGAGCCAATGGCCAAGTTTGAGGAGTGAGGAAAAGGGGAAGGGGGAGTTGTTCTGTGAGCTCCCACTTGGTGCACAGCACGGGGAGTGCTGATGGTGGGGCACCACAGTTGCACAAATAGACAGAGCTGCATTTTCAAAGCAGCCTGAAGTGCTGTGCCCAGAAGGAGGGTCAGCAGCTGAGGGCAGTTCTCACCAGGAGCGTGAGAGTCGCACAGGGAGAGGTTCAGTTAAGGAAGTGTCACTTTGCTTGGTTGCATAAATCAGTCACTGCGTTCACTGGGCATTTGTGTGCAACTGAGGTTTCTAGGAATGGACTGTTTATTTCTGGTGCCACATTCATTTAAGCTGTTCCAGACTTCTCATGTTGAACAGGCAACTTGCAGACAGGAAGAAATATATCTGGGTTAAAACAACCACTCAGCAGCCAGTCTCTGTGGGCGATGTCCTGCCAATTGCTCCAGAGCCCTGGGACAGCGGGGAAGAATTGAGGCAAGGAGCACTCAGCAGAACTGGGACACACAGCCAGGGATAGGACTGGGGACTGCAGGCTGCAAGCACAGATACTGGGCTGGGGCTGGGCAGGGCATGGCCGGAAGGGTCCCTGAGAGAACAGAGTGTGGGCAGAAAAACCTGAACTCTCATTTTGCCTGGAGAATCTGTGGGGGAAGGATTACAAATCCCCAGTGCAAGGTGATGTAGCGTTCATCATTCAAACTCTGGCATTTCTGTGATTGTTGCCTGGATAGGTGGCTTTAGTGGAAGTGACTGTGCTGTAGCAGGGGCATGACAGTGCATGAATTGTCCCATTATAAATGTGAAGACCAGAAAAATCCCAAGAGTCTTCCTTCACATGAAGCAGTGTTGTGTGGAGTACCTGAACTGCTGTTTCAGACTGACAGTGGTTTCCATGTGAGTAGGAAGCCAAGCATAACGAGGACACTGTGTCAGCACTTCTGGCTGGAGAGCAGCCAGAGGTGGTGCCGGGAATTCCTTGGGCTGTTTGAAGTGCTCTGTGCCACTGCTGGGCTCTGTGCCTGCTCCAGGTCAGCTTCTCTTCTGAGGGGACAGTGATGTTGGGATTTGCCCTTCAAAAGCCCCCATGCAGCTGGGCTGCTGCAAGAGCCCTGGAGTGCTTGGAGCCGCAGACGGTGCCGTGGGCATCCACTGAGTGAGCTTTGGCATGGCACTTCCCAGAGCAGGGACCAGGGTCCCAGAGAATGGTGCCTGGAGGAGCCTGCCCTGTTCAGCTGCTCAGCAGGGCCAGGCGAGGGACTTGTTTCGGTGAAGATCTTGCCCCAGGTACCGAGCTCAGCAGCTGCAGGAGCACCTGGGGCACTGCTGGGTGATCACAGCGTGTTCAGAGATCAGCAGCATTCCGTATCCAGCCGGTGCCTCCCGTGCATCCCCTCTCCACAGCACTGTCCAGTCATGTCTTTGCCAAGCATCATCCATGCCTTCATCTCCATTCCTTGCTGGCTGGCCCTGCCACCTGGAGCCCTGTTCAGCAGCTCAGATCCTCAGCACGTTGGGATGTCCAGCAGGACATGCAGTTCACGAGGGCAGTTTTCCTTCCAAGGAAGCCAGGCCAGTTCTGTCAGAGAGCCCCGAGAGCCTCAGCCACGGATGTGCCAGCTCACAGCCTCGGACCTGGGGCCATTCTGGAAATGCTCTGAGTCCATGACTGAATATTTAACACTAATGATTTCTGCCCCTCTGCAGGGGTCTGACCCTAAAGGACCTCACCTGGGAGCTGTAGGAAGCCACACGTGGTCCGAGGTGCTGGGGATCGCTGGTTCTGCCCCAGGGCACTGGGGGCTGGATGCAGACAGCTCCTGGGTGCCCAAGGGGCAGCCAGCATCCAGTTTTCAGGCACACCTTCGAGAGAGGCAGGGCAAGGTGTGCTGCATAGGAAATGTGCATTCTCAGCCTGCAGTAACTGCACTGCTTAGGAACTCTCTCCTTGGGCATCCAGGGAGAGTGAAACACCCTGGTTTTCCTTCCCAGCTTCAGCTTAAAGAAGCTGCATGGTGAAACTGAGAATTTGCATCTGGAGCACCAAAGAAACCCTTTGTAAAGGGTTTCTTGCCCCTGTGGCTGTTCTTTGCTGGCCTCCCCCCTTGTTTCCATTGCTGTAGCACTGGGTGTGTGTTAAAGTCTCTGGACGTCTCAAATTGGATGGGAAAGATGCAGAACCCTGGCCATGAGAAACTGAACAAGGGAGAGAAAATTCGCAGCTGGGCATGCTGGATTTTGTGGTAAATGGAGCTCCCATCCTGCCCTGGATAACTCTGGAAGTGTGGAGTAGGGATAAGGAGCCGGGAGCAGATAGGCAGAGCTGTGTAGAATGCAGCGAGGTCTCTGCCAGTCTCAATATTTAAATCTCTTTCTTTTTTGCAGAAACCGCAAGTCCCCTGATTTCAAATCCTTTCCCGCTTTTACAAAGTAAGTGTGATGGATGTCTGTGGTGCAAAAGGCAGGGACTGCCCTCCTGCAGCCCTGCTGCCCTGCCCCCTGAGCAATATTCATCAATAAATGGTTTTTTTACTAGGAGCCCAGGTGTCAAAGAATAAAATGCCTCACTTCTGTGGCTCTGGTGTCAGATTTAAACGCAACAGAAATCCTCCAGGATGTTTCTGTGCAGTCTGGGGCTGCCAAATCGCTTCATGTTTGGTCTTCAGGGAGTTTGTTGTGAATGTGTTCTGAGACCAAGATTTGAAAATAAACCCATATTTAAGTTACATTTACACACAGTGAAACTTGTCATCGTGGCTCAGCTCAGTAGACACCTGCGCAGAGCCGGGTCCCTGTGGCCTGGGAGCACGGGTGAGAGCAGGGGAGCGAGCAGGAGGGGAGGGAGAGCAGGTCTGGGATGGGTGCACAGGTGGTCTCTGCTGGAGGTTCTGCCCTTTGGCTTTGATGCTTTCAGCAGGTGGAGCTTCTTCTGTTGCCTTCCAGGGTGTTTGGTTCCTGCTTGGCTTGTGTTGGGCTTTGAGGGGGATTTTCTGTGCCAGCCCTGGGTGCTGCACTCTGAGCAGGGCCACGGGGGGAGGACAGGTGTTCTTCCTCCTCTTACAGACCTGAGAGGGAAGCAAGGGCTTTGTTGGGAACACGAGTTCATGTGGGAAGAGAAACCCAGTTAATGCCGAGCCTTTTGACAAGGGTGGTGAATTTGGGACTCCCTTTTCCAAACATGCTCCAGAGCACCTTGCTGCCTCTTACTGCCCGAGCTGGCTGGAGGTGACGGAAGTTCTGTTTTCAAGAAACTTCCCCTGATTTTGGGGTGTGCTGGTGTTTTTGTAGGAGCCTGCTGCTGGGTCTCCTGCTTTGTTTCATGGGTTTGTGTCAGAGGGAAGCTGCAGTGACGCTGTTAGTGAAGCTAAAGCCAGTGGAAACGATGGGTGCAACTGCTGAGGAGTTTTCTCACAGTTGTTCTGCGTCTGTTTTTCACCAAGATGTGGACAGAAGTGTTGAAATGTGGGGCTTTTCTGCTGAGGGAAGAGCAGCCTGGGGGCTGTCCCTGCTGAGCCGTGGTGACGCCCTGCTGGGTGTCTGTCGCTCTGCACAAGCACCTCAGGGCGCTTGCTGGTGGAACTTTCTGTTAAAGCTCTCAGCTCCTGTTCACTCCTGGCTTCAGACCAGGCCCTGCTATTTTCCCTGGCTTAGATGTGGCAATGAGAGTTAACATGGGAATTAGAGTGATTTATTTAACCTAAGCACAGGCACTGGTTTTCCTCTGCCTCGGCTCACACAGCTGCTGCCTTGCTCTGGGGCCTTGCTCGCTGGCTAAAGCACTAATAAAAGTGTCTAATTATAGCCTTGGGTAAAGATGTGTTAAACTGTGCAGCCAGATGTGAGCGTTGGTTCTGCGTGGCGCAGGACACTGAAGAGGTTTCAACAGCTGCTGGTTGAAACCTGCTCTCAGAAAACACCTTCAGGAGCACAGGGGGCTCGTGTGGGCAGCACAGAGGGGCCCCAGCTTCCCTGGTGCCACCACCAGCTGGAGCAGAAGGACAGGTTTGCTGGGGGAAGCACCCAAGGGGAGACCTAGGGGCCCTTTGCTGAGCTCAGCCCCCCTGAAGGCACCAGATGCCTGTGGATGCATAAACCTAAGCCTGAGTAAGGAAGAGGTGAAATTCCCCATGGGAAGGACGAGCAGAGGTCCTGCATTGGCAGGGGGGCTGTGCTCCCAGGAAGGAGAATGGGGCACAGGTGTGGCTCATGTGGATGTGCAGAGCACTTTTGACAACTTTTCCAGTTTAAGTTGCGGGAGAAATCAAAGGGAGGAGGATTTACCAGCCCAGGTGAGCAGTTCTTTTCCAGCAGTGACTTTTCCTTGGTTTGGGATACAGATTGCCTCTTTCTTCTCTCCACCTTGCAGGTCCTTCTTCCTCTTCTAGCTCTGGCACATCCCACCCTCTTTCCAGCCAGCCTGACTGTTCCCAGCTCTGCACTGGAGAGCATGAGGGGCTCAGGAAATAAGCTCAGAAGTGTGAGGGTTGAGAGAGCTCTAAAAAGTAAAGTGAGCTCATTCATTCCCACGGGAATTCTGCACATCCTCCCAAGCATCCCTTCCCTTGGTCCCAGAAAAGACTTTGGAATTGTTGGGTGAATTTAAATTTTATGCTGAGTTTTAACATGAACTCATTTTCATTTGTGGTAAACTTAGACTTCTGTGTGTCTTGGTCTCGGAATTATTTAGAAAAATGCTTTGGCATTTTCAGAACGTGAAATCAGCTTTTGAAAGCAGGTGGTGATTTTGTTTCCAAAGTTGGACATTCCTGGAGTAGAACAGAAGGGGCAGCTTTCAGAACTGAGAGGAGGTTTGAATGGCACAGGAGAGCTGCCTGTGTCCGGGGGCTGCGGGGTGACGCCTGCAGCAGGGTCTGTCCTCCCCTCAGGTGGAGGGGCAGGGGCTCCAGCAGAGCAGAGGGGCAGAGAGAGGAGCTCACACAGCTCCTCTGACCTGCCCGGGGCCTGTCAGCAGCAGTCAGCAGGCTCTTGGAAGTGTGACTGCTTTCAGTAGATTAATCACACGTTAATTTTGGTGCCTGGAGGGGCAGCCGGGCCCCTCGGTTTGAGACGTTTCCATCTGAGCAGTCTGGCCTCCGTGAGCAGAGGTGTGTCTGCGACACAGGTCATGGACATTGACGTACGAACCCAGGAGGGATGGTTTGCACCCACAGGGAGCCGCCTCCTCTCTGACAAGTGAAAATAAGCCTCAACAATTAGATTTCATTGTACCTCTTGTGGCATTTTACCACAAGCACTTCACTGCTGATGGTTTCAGCAGCCAGCTGAACAGTCCCTGTTAATTCGCAAGGCCTGAAATCCCTGTGTGCCACTCACTGCCCAAGTCTTCTCTCTTTTTCACAAGCACAGTTACTTAGGCACCGTGTTTCCAACCTTCCGTGCCACAGCAAAGCCCAGGAGCAGCATCACAAGCGAACACAGTGAGTGAAAGCATTGAGCACAGCTCCAGGCAGAGCTGGCTCCATCATTTCACAGGCTGTAGGTTCTGTGGGAAAGGCTGAACCTCACAGCATGAAAGTACAGCTTATACAGACTGTTCATGCTCTCTTTTCTGTTTTTCCTCACGGATTCCTGTAGCCTTGAGGTGGATTCCGGGGTTTGCTACCTGAGACAGACTTCTCACAGGGTATAGGCAGGCTCGTGCTTCCCTGGGTTTTGGTTCTTCCGTCCTGGGTGCTGGTGCTTCTGCTTATTCATTGATACAGAGTAAGTTTTTTGCATTGAACTTAGGTGTAGACTTCTGAAATACTGTAGCAACAGGCCTTGCTCCGTGTGTGTGGCAGGCATTTGTATCCGGAATGGTTGACGTGCCAAATGTGTTTGTGCGTTCTGCTGCCCCAGCGGGAGAGGGGGCAGTGCTGCTGTGGCTGCAGGGCCGGAGGCAAACTGCAGCATTGCCATATTTCAGCACTGTCGTTCGAGATCACATCTGTCAGCCGATGCACGCTGCTGATAGTGTTTAAACAGGCGACTGCAAACATTTGCTGTTAGATTAATTCAGTGGAAAAAATGCACTTTCAACAGAAAAGGGCTAAATGTATCTTGCAGCTCAGGAGGGGGCTCTGCACCCAGCTCTTTCCTCACTCCAGCTCATCCACATTGCTCTGGCACATGGCTCTCCTGCTCTGCTCTCAGCCTTCAGGCACAGCCCTGGTTCCTGTGCTTCCTGCCCTCCACCTCTGCTTCCCTGGCGTCCTGCTGCCACCCAGCCCCGTGACACTCACCAGTCCCTGGTCTCACTGCACTTGGTGACAGCCACAAAGCCCCAGCTGAGTTCCCCCATGGCACTGCTCCACTCCCAGCTTCTGACTACAGCACTTGTCACAAGCCAGTGCTCCCTGTCCCACTCAGGAAAGGCAGCAGAGACTGGAATTTGACAGAACTGGATGTGAAATAAATTCACCAGGCTTTGCTCACAGGCTCTAAAGCAGCAGGGATGTGCTCAAGGCAGGCTGCACAGAGCAGCCCGCAGCCGCTGGGCAGCCTCCCGAAGAGATCCTTGTGCAGATCCCCGAGATGCCCACACACGGCAGCAGGTGCTGCTTCCCCTTAGTGCCCTGCCTGTGCCCCCGGCAGTGAAGTGCAGTAGAGGAGGCAGCCCAGCCCAGCCCAGCCCAGCCCAGGAGGCAGAGCCGTGCCCGGCCCAGTCCTGCTCCCTGCGGAGCTGCTGTGCCAGGGGCACGGCCCCACGGCTGTACACACTGAGGTATGCACCTGTGCTGCTTCCCTGCAGACTCTGTGTAATTCTTCTGAACTGATTTCTCCCAAACAGAGCCTTACACCTGTGGAGCTTGTGGAATCCAGTTCCAGTTTTATAACAATCTCCTGGAGCACATGCAGTCCCACGCAGGTAAGCTGGGCACTTCGACTCGCTGCAAGCAGAGAATTAAATTCTGTGCTGCTGCCTGGTGCTGACCCCGATGTGTGTCCGTAGGGTCCTCAGTGCTCCCCATTCCCACAGCCCCAGTCATTTCACCTGCAACAAACAAAGTCACCCCTCTAAGGCTGGAGCACACAGGCTCAGGGTGTATTGTAAATATCGCTCCTTTCCACAGGGAGAGAGGGACTGTGCCGTGCGAGCTCAGAGCCCGTCACACTACTCACTGGCTTCGTCCAGAGAATCCTCATTGCATAAACTCCTACAGCAGGTTAAATCCCCCCTCGGGCCAAAGGGGTGGCTCTCATGGAAGCAAACAAACCAAAAACATTTGCAGGGCAGCAGAGCCTTTGCCCACACAAGTCCTGTCCTGTGCTTGTGTCTCCTGGAGTTCTGCAAAGGACTGAAATGTGTTCTCGGAAGAAGAATTTGCCATTTCAGCAGCTATGTTCAGTTCCCTCTCAGCTACCTACAAATGGGAATTCTTAGGAGTCATTCCAGTGCTTTGTTTCTAAGTCATTGGTTTTGTTTCCTGTCTTGATACATAAGAGACGAATATAAAATTTCAAAGGCAAAGCTGTTTCAAAGACAGCATTCAACATATTCAAAAATGTAGAAACAGAATTAATTTTATATTGGCGGATTTTCTTTTCTTTTTTTTTCCTCCTCTTGAATGAAAATTCAAGTGAACTAACACAGTTTTAAGAACAATTAAATCCCCTTTGACAGACCTGTGTTCTCCAACAGACAGCTGCTCTGTTGAGATGCAGATGCAGTGCAGGCCCTGAGGAGAGTGGCACAGGAGGACAAGAGGCTTGAGGAAAAGCATATTTTCCATTCTGTGACAATAATGTTAATCAAAGTTCTTATCTTGCTCTCTATTTTAGTTTTAGTCCTAATTTTAATAGTGTCACCTGAGTTCTTCATCCATGAGGTTCCTCTATTCCATTTCAGTTCCTGTTGGCAAATCTTAGTGCAGGCTCTGTGTGTTGTTCAGCAGCTACTTTATTTATCATCTCTGTAATGTTACACAGAGACTTTTGGGGCGCTTTGTGAGCAGAAGGTGTGAGTTTGTGTCTCTGTTAGAGCACGGGGGGTTCCTGTGGAGTAATGGGACTGTGTTACCCCGAGGAGCAGTGGAGCTCTGCTCTGGCAGGGCTGCCCTCACTCCCCGGCCTTGGCTCTGTCCTTGCTGGTTGTCCGTGGCAGTTTCTGCTGCCTCCACGCTGTGTCCTGAGCAGCCTGTTCTTGCTCTGGGCTCTGGTGCTGAAATGCAGCGTTTTGAGTTACAGCTCTGGGTGACACTGAGTGCAGAGGCTGAGGTGTCCAGGGGGACAAGGGCAGCTCACTGGCAGGGTTGAGCTGCTGCAAGCTTTAAGCTAGTGCTGCCTGCAGCTTCCTCCTCCTCTCTTCTTTACAAGTGACCCACGGGGGTGGTGCTGAGGGCTCCCTGTGAGGGTGGGCAGGCCCTGGCACAGGGTGCCCAGAGCAGCTGTGGCTGCCCCTGGATCCCTGGCAGTGTCCAAGGCCAGGCTGGACACTGGGGCTTGGAGCAGCCTGGGACAGTGGGAGGTGTCCCTGCCCATGGCAGGGCTGGCACTGGATGATCTTGAAGGTCCCTTCCAACCCAAACCATTCTGTGGTTGTTCACCTGGGTTACTCTGGCCACAGAACAGGGCTGGAGGGAGCAGTGTCTGTGGTCTGGCTCCTGTCACATCAGCAGAGCTCTGTGAATGGGTAAATCCCCCCTGCCCAGCTCAGGATTACTCTTGGTGAACTCTGTTTTCTCATTGCTCCCTGCTGTGTTTGCAAGTCCCTTCCTCTGCCTGGCTGCCTCCTCCTGAGGTCTCACTGGTGCGGTGACAGTGAGTGTGTCCGTGTCTTCTTCAGCTGCTTTCTGCAGGTGCCACCAAGGCTGTGCCCTGTGAAAGCCACTGTCCCCTCTCGTGGCATCTCGGGGTGTGGTGCTTGGCAGCCCTGTGCTCACCCCTCTCCCCTCCCTCCACGTGTGCAGCCGGAGCGAGCAGGCGGCGTTTGCTGCTGTGGGATGAGGGCAGAGCCAAAGGAGAGGCAGGAGAACTGCGGCCAGCGTTGGTGGGTGTCCAGCTCTGGGTGTTCTGTGTCAGCAGGGAAGGCACACAGGGCCTGCAGGTGCCCTGGCAGCACTTTGTTGCCTTCAGTCTGGCGGGAGGTGAGGTGAGGGTCGGTCTCTTCTCGCAGGGAACAACTGACAAGGACAGGAGGAAACGGCCTTAAGTTGTTCCCGGGGAGGTTGGGATTAGAAGGGTTCCCAAGCACCCCGAGCCCAGGGCAGGGGTGGAGTCACCATCCCTGGAAGTGCTCAAAGAACAGGTGGATGTGGCACCTGGGGACGTGGGTCAGGGGTGAGTGTGGTGCTGGGCTGGGCTGATGGTTGGACTGGATGGTCTTGGAGGTCTTTTCCAACCTCAGCAAGTCTGTGATTCTGGGATTTCCATATCCAAGCAACAGCATTGCCCCAGCATCTCTGGAGTCAGAGAGTGCAGGGACCTGGCAGTGTCAGCAGAACTGGGGGCACGGGAGGCACAGATGGCACAAGGCGTGGCAGTGCTTCATCCCCGGCCCAGGGAATGCTTCGCTGTGGGGATGCAGAGAGCCAGGGAGCCTGTGGGGGTCAAATGCTCCTTCAGTTCACGTGTTCAGGAGCCCAGTTTGGTTTGTCCTGTCAAATGCAAAGGGCTGATCTCTTCCAGTGGCTCTGCTGCCTCCCCTGGACCCTTCTCACAAGGGACGGACGCCAGGGAACGTGCTGCTGGCCTCCAGGAGCAAAATCAGGGACATACTGGCTCTTGAGTCGTTCAGAGGGCCGAGCCCAGAGGCTGGAAGGTAATAAGGAGAGATTATAGCTTCATAAAGCAGCTACACAGTGAGAAGAAGCAATTAGAATGTAAATTGGGTGCTGAAAGGCAGAAATAGAACAGCAGAACACCAGGCAGAGGAATTTGTTCTGTAATTACACTGAACAATATACAGCTTTGACTCCCTTTAGAGTACTTTGTTCAGGTCGAGTGCTGCCATATAATGCCCTTCCTACAATCTAGGCCTAAAAAAACAAAAGGAGGACTAGGCTGAACCTGGATTAAAGGATTGGAGGCATGAAGAAAAATTAAAGAACCATGATCTGTGTAGTTCGCAGACTGCCTGATAAGGAAGATGAGGCTGAAATGTACAAATCTCATTAATGCCACACTGAATGCCAGCAGGTATTTGTATATAATAAATCCCCTATTATTAGGAAATAGATAGAAGAGTTACGGTGAGGAAATACAGAGGGTTTCTCCCCTACCCATCCCTCACCAAGACAAGGCCTGAACCGTGAGCAGAGTTAGTAGGCAACATCCAACATTTTCCTTTGCCCACCCACAGGTGTTTGGAGTTGAGGACGCTGGTGACATTGGCCCAAGATCAATTAGTCTGGCAGGTGCTGGGGGACAGGTGATGTGTCACACCTGGTCACTGGTGCTCTCTGGGGCACCTCGTGCTCTTCACAGCTCTGCAGAGCCCAACCTGTGGCTGCAGCCTGAGCATGGCAGTGCTCCCCGGGCACCCAGCGTGGCCAGGGAGCTCCCTGGGCACACACAGGCCCCAGGCAGGCCCAAAGGCTGCCCTGGGTCTCTCATGTCCTGGGTTGCTCTGAGGTGTTGACCCAGCCTGTGCCCGTGCAGGGCCCACAGGTAACTGAGCAGCCTGTGCCTCGATGGGCAGGGAAGGGCAGAGCTGCTCACGCTGGAGAGGCCTTGTAAGGACGAGAGCCCTGGAGCTCCATCACATCCCTGCTGGTCTCCCTGCTCTGCCAGGGCACTGGCACACATAGAGGAGAGCAGCTCTGCCCTCTCCTGTGTGTCCTAGCCCCCCAGAGCAGCTTGGCAGAGCTGTGGGTGCCTCAAGGCACTGCTCCAACTCGTGCTCCTGTGCCCAGAGCACAGGGCAGGGTCGCTGCACTCTGTGCTGGTGTCCCCAGGCTGCAGGGGCTGCCCCCTGGGCTGGCCAGCCTGCACTCCCCATAAAATCAGTGGAGAGTCAGTGACTCCAGGTGAGTTCAGACCACGGTGGTTCCTTCTCCACAAGAGGATCCAGTTCTGCCTGGGTGGATGAGTGGCACCCCTGAGTTTAAAAGGAGCCCTAAGGGGCCACCTCCAAGAGAGGTGTGTCTGGCAGAGGTCCAGAATTAGGTGAGATGAGTCCAACTGTGATGAGCGAGTGACCTGTTCTGTTTTCTTTGGTTTTATTTCCATCCTTCTGCTCAGCCTGGCCATCAGTCTCTCCATCTTTCTGCTTCCTCTTCCAGCCCATTTCATTGTGCACTGTAATGTTCCTTCACAGCCTGTTTCACAGCACCATTTCATATTGAAGCATCCTAAGAACTAGAAAATTTTCTCTGGAGGGTGGGGAGAAGTTCTTGGGGCACAGGAGAGGAAAGAACATGGATACAATACAGAATGCACTGACCTTGCCTGCCTTTCCTTGTAAGAGCCCATCAGACTGGCAGCCAAAGCGCTTGGCCCAGGTACATCCACACAAATGGGAGCACGAACACAAAGACTTTGGGGGCACTTGGTGTCTGCAGCCCCAGGGTGGGATGGCCTTTGGTCACACTGCAGAGACTTGGGCTTTGTGTTTGCAGTCTGAGGCGGCAGTGAGAGCCCCAGAGGAGCTGGGCCCTCGCTCATCACGGGGAAGAAACCAGACCTGAAGATTGCAATGAGACCCTTAGATGCAGAGGAGCTGAGCACAGCTTGAAAACCAAAGTGCTTCCTGGAGAGAACAGGGCAGCCACCTGCAGAGCAGGAAGAGGCAGTGAGGGAACAGAAGGATCAGTGTCTGTTCCACCTCATTTCAGAAGCAGGCGAATGGCCCAAGTCAGGCTGAGCTTCCATTCCTGCTGGTGTGCAGCTGCAGCTCCTCAGCAGACATTCCTCAGGGTGTGCTGATGGCTTCTGTGTCCTGGTGCACGGAAAGACACGTGGCACGTTTCAGCCACATTTTGGGAAGTGACAGGTTGTGAGTCCAAAGACAGTTTTAGGGTCCCTGAAGGTGCTGTGCCAGCTCACTGAAAGCTGCCTGAAAGGCACAGAGAGTGTGGTAGGTCATCGTCCCCTTAGTTAAAGGAACCCTACCTAAATGCTGAGCAGTTTCCCTTTCTTTGTGCTCTAAGCATTATTTTGTGCTTTTAACCCCTCCCTGTCTCTTGCCTCTCAGCTGACAATGAGAACAACATTGCCTCCAGCCAGCCCAGGTCACCTCTCCCCGTGGTTGAAGAAAAGTGGAAACCACAGCTCCAAAGAAATAACGCCAACAACAGTACGTAACAGCTCCTCCCTCTGTCCCTGTCCAACGGGTGCCTGAGGGTGCAGCACTGATGGGCACTGCACAAGGCCCTTGTCCTCACCAAGCTGTGTTTGATTTCATCCTTAATTCATGTCCTGCCTGGCAGAGCAGAGCACCCCTTCCCACTGCAGGAGTGCAGCAAAGAACCCCGGGGTGGTTGGAAAGGTTTGTGAGGAAGATGCATTTGGTAACTCCTGAAAGAAGGTAACTCCTGATGCAAGGTCAGACTTCCTGGCCTGGAGTTAGGAAACTAATCCAGGCATTGTGGTGTGACATAGGCACAGGGAAGCTGTGACTGCCCCTGGATCCCTGGAAGTGTCCAAGGCCAGGCTGGACAGGGCTTGGAGCAACCTGGGATAGTGGAAGGTGTCCCTGCCCCCATGGCAGGGGTGGAGCTGGATGGGTTTTAATGTCTCTTCCAACCCAAACCAGTCAGGGATTCTGATTTGATGCCCATCTTTCCATCTGGGCTGAGCTGTGACCATCCCCACACCAGGGACAGGATGCAGATCAGCTCCCTGCTGCTCTGAGCAAGAGCAGCGCCTGTCTCTGGAGGTTCCTCTGTCCAGAAACCTTGGGGGAACAACTCCAGGGTTGGAGTTGTCTCTTCCATCATCTGGGCACGTTCCACCTCTCTGGGGGTCTCTGAGAATTGTTTTGTGCCTTGCCCCCAGCTCTCTCCTGCTGCAGTGGTGCTGATCCGGTCCTTTCTGTGCCCGCTTGTGTTTCCCTGCAGCGTCGGCGAGCGGCTCCGTGGGGAACAGCGCGATCCCGGAGAAGGAGCGGCAGAACATCGCCGAGAGGCTGCTGCGGGTGATGTGCACCGACCTCGGGGCGCTCAGCGTGGTCAGCGGCAAGGAGTTCATCAAGCTGGCGCAGACGCTGGTGGACAGCGGCGCTCGCTACGGTGCCTTCTCCGTCACCGAGATCCTGGGCAATTTCAACACCCTGGCTCTGAAGCACCTGCCTCGGATGTACAACCAGGTGAAGGTGAAAGTCACCTGCGCCCTGGGCAGCAACGCCTGCCTCGGCATCGGGGTCACCTGCCACTCGCAGAGCGTCGGCCCCGACTCCTGCTACATCCTCACCGCCTACCAGGTGGAAGGCAACCACATCAAGAGCTACGTCCTGGGCATTAAGGGTGTAGACCTTCGAGACAATGGTGATTTTATCCACCACTGGGTGCAGAACGTGCTGTCGGAGTTTGTGATGTCGGAGATCAGGACGGTGTACGTGACAGACTGCAAGGTCAACTCCTCGGCGTTCTCCAAGGCGGGCATGTGCCTGCGCTGCTCGGCCTGTGCCTTGAACTCGGTGGTGCAGAGCGTGCTCAACAAGAGAACACTACAGGCTCGCAACATGCACGAGGTGATCGAGCTCCTGAATGTCTGTGAAGACCTGGCGGGGTCCACGGGCCTCTCGAAGGAGACCTTTGGCTCCCTGGAAGAGACCTCCCCGCCGCCCTGCTGGAACTCGGTCACCGACTCCCTGCTGCTCGTCCATGAGCGCTACGAGCAGATCTGCGAGTTCTACAGCAGGGCCAAGAAGATGAACCTCATCCAAAACCTGAACAAACACCTGCTCAGCAACCTGGCAGCCATCCTGGCGCCGGTGAAACAGGCCGTGATCGAGCTGAGCAACGAGAGCCGGCCCACGCTGCAGCTGGTGCTGCCCACCTACGTCAAACTGGAGAAACTGTTCACTTCCAAAGCCAACGATGCTGGCGTGGTCAGCAAACTCTGTCACCTCTTCTTGGAGGCGCTGAAGGAGAACTTCAAAGTTCACTCGGCACACAAGGTAGCCATGATCTTGGACCCTCAGCAGAAGCTGCGGCCCGTCCCGCCCTACCAGCACGAAGAGATCATTGGCAAGGTCTGTGAGCTGATCAATGAGGTGAAAGAGTCCTGGGCAGAAGAAACAGAATTTGAACCTTCAACCAAGAAGCCTCGTGCAGCAGGGGAGGCCACAGCAGCTCAGGAAGAAGATTGGTTCGGGAAAAATGAAGTCTATGATTATTTGCAAGAACCTCTCTTCCAGGCCACCCCTGACCTGTTTCAGTACTGGTCATGTGTTACCCAAAAGCATACGAAACTAGCCAAGCTGGCCTTTTGGCTCTTAGCAGTGCCTGCTGTGGGTGCCAGGAGCGAATGTGTAAATATGTGTGAGCAGGCGCTCTTGATCAAAAGGAGGCGGCTACTCAGTCCAGAAGACATGAACAAACTCATGTTTTTGAAGTCCAACATGCTTTAAGACTGTCTTTAATTAAAACAAAACTTTAAAACACTGTTCCAAACAAAGAAAAAGAAATTTAAGTTCTAAACACTGTGGACCTCATTATGAATGCCCCTGGAAACCAAGTGCTTTTTTATATATATATAAAAATATAAATATATATAAAATTAAGTTTGAAAGGAAAGCTGAGCACGGGAGAGAGACAGCCCTCTGCCAGGAACGTGCTGCTTTCCATAGATAGTGTGTGGACTTGACAGACTTTCTAATGTTTTCAAGTGGGCAGACGAATGGGAGGCTGATGTTCTAAAGTCTTCAGGCAGCTGAGATCTAAAGTGACTTGAAGTTTCTTTTGTTTCTCCTCCACCCCACCTTTCCTCTTGTCCCCTGGGCCATCTTGCCATGGATAATCAGACTCCATTGACCAGTTCTGCACTGGACTTTGCTCCTTTGAATAACTGTACACCTTGAGGGCACTTGGCTGCAGCCTTCTTGGCACGGTGCACGAATCAGGGCAGCTGTGTTCCATCAACACCGGTATCTTTAGAAATAAGGAAGGGAGGCTTTAAGGTTTTTGATTTTTAATTTTATTTTTAACCTTTCCATATCCTTTCTTTCCCAAAAACCGAAAGTTACTCCTCTGTCTCTACTCCCAGTTTTGAGTTTGACATGGCAGCAAGTGATTATAAGCTTGATTTCAAACTAAGAGAAATGGTTCATGGCAGAAACTGTCAATAGTTGTTACGTTTCTTGGCTTTATATTTTTTTACAGCAGAACTTATTTTCTGAACTCCCAGTGTTAATTAGCTTTTCTGTGAATTTTATACATCAGGTGTTCTCAAACTTGTTCTAGAGTAGCCCATTGGCAGTTAAATCATATTCTTATGGGAACCACAGCAGTTGTTTATGTGGCAAAGCCTAGAAACCAGGAAAAGCAAATGGTGACAGCACAGGTGGCTGTGGGCCACCAGTGAACTCGCCAGGTCTGCCAGAGAACCCTCGTACCTAAAGTTTTTTGTTAAAAAGTGTCTCAGTGGCACACAAACCACGCTTCCCAAGGCCAAGGGCAAACCAAGGTGTATGATTTTTCAGGGGAACAAAGCTCACCAGTTTTGTCAAACTGGGGTTTGAAGGAAGCTTAGAGAAGTGCATGGGCTCAAAGATCCTTCTGAATGTAAGTGCTCCTGATTGAGTGCAAAGAATATCTTCCCATTTTTGTTTGGAATGGTTTCCTCTAGTGGCACGAATGTCTTTTTGATACCTACAGTGCATTACACTACTTGTTCTGTTGCTGACCTGTTCTGGCCGGGAAGGCCACGGGCCCCGAAACGTTCACACGTAACTGGCTCACCCCAAATGCAATTAGAGATCCCCATAACCCCAAACCATCTCGGTCACTCTGCTGTCCCCAAGGCCAGAGCTCCTGCAGGTGCAGCTCCCGGGCTGCTGGACAGGCTCTGTCAGGTTTGGTGCCTCTTGGACAATTCCCAGCCTCTGGTGCCAAACCGTGCGTTTTTCACCCCTGGGACTTGTCTCCCGGAGGAACACTGAAGCAAATTCTCGGTTTTGTCAGCAGTCTCTCCTGCTTCCAGGAGCTCTGGAACTGCAGTCACAGTGGCGTGGGAGGGTCGGGAGGAGGGACTGGCCCTGCTGGGAGCAGCTGGAGCCCTTCAGCAGCACTGAAGGGGAGTTTGCTGCTGGCTGACAGTGCGGAGGGAGACTGGGGGCCCTCTCTGAAGTGCTGCTGCTGACCAGATGTTAAACCAGGATCCCACCCGCCCAGCTCTGCTGTAAGAGAAGGTGCAAGTTCCAAGACATGAGAAATAGCAAACCAAATCTCTCAGGCTTTGTGTGCAGATGCCTTGAACCTCACGGGCACTCCCTGACACCTGCACTGCCACGGGACTCAGGGGCACAGTTTGCACGCTGGACCCTTCCCCACGCCAGGCTCACAAGGACAGACCTTGGCACCAGCTGTCCTGCCCTTTCCAGCCCTTTCAGCCTTCCATTGCCTTGAGGTTTGGGTTGACCTCTCAGCACTGTTACTGCCACCAGGCCAGAACCATTGCCTCCTCAAATGTTTTTGCCTAAAGCACACAGCCTGCCACATGAACAGAGCTGCCAAGGCAGAGGCTCTTGGACACCTGATTTCCCTGGCAGTGGCTGATGGAGGGGTTGGTTGTAGGGCCAGCTTTCCTTCTTGCTGGTTTTGTTTTCTCCTGTACAAATCCTGCTTGCCCAGCCACCAGCTGGGCCCGTGGCAGCACAGCAGTTTGCAGGGCAGTAGAAACCTGTGACGGACAAAAATGAACCCTAAGTGAGATGTGTGCCCAACAGCGGGAAAACCTGGCTGGTGCGTGTCCCCAGAGCAGGATTAGCTGTGGGCACAGAGGGTACCACAGCTCAGCTGATGGCACAGGGATCAGGGTTGGCAGTTCCTTCTCCTAATGGCACATCACACCTTTTTGTGTGGTTCTCCTGAGAGCTCTGTGATGCTCGGGGGGAACGTGCAAAGCCCTTGCATTCCTTTGGAAAGACAGCTCCAACCCCCAGCCCTCCTTTGCTAAGGGACACGTAGGTGATTTCTGTGGGATTTGCAAACTTGGGCTCGTCTTGTCTGTGCGAGGCATTGAGGGTGGGAAGTGGGCAAGGCAGAGTTAGCCCAGCTGTAAATCCCTGGAATTGAGAATGGGGTAAACTGCAGGGATTTGTGCCCAGCAGTGAGCAGGACTGTGGTGCAGAGTCAGGACATGCAGGCAGGAAGGGCACAGCACCCCTACCTCCCATCCCACCTCCCCTTTCCCTTCTCACACTGTGGGTTTGGCACCAGACCTGGGGTTTTCTTGCGGTGCTGACCAAAGAGAGGGATGGACTGGCCCTCTCCTCCATCCCAAAAACTGCCCCTCCGAGGCAACTTCGGTTGTAGTTGCACTAATGATGGATGTTAAGCAGTGGTGTCGGGTAGATGAGATTCTCCCAAAGACTTAAAAACTCAACAGCTGGAAAAGCAAGAGAAAACCTAAAGGCCTAAAATGGAGCGTTCTCAGAAGTGGGTGAGGAGAGGAGCTGCTTGGGCAGCCCCTTCTCCAGAGACTGGGTGGAAGAAGGTGCAGCTTTTCCTGACTCTGGAACATGGTTGCAGGTGCTCAGCTCAGAGGAGCTGTTCCTGCTGGGTCTGCTCCAGGCTCTCTCTGGGTCACTTAGGCTTCAGTAAAAGCAGAGAAGCACATCTGTAGCACGTGTATTCACCAAGCTTTTGCTCCTCTTCCTCCTTCCTTCTTCAAGTCTTGAATTCACATTCTAAGGAGCAAAAATACCAAGATCTGAAATTGGGAAGCTCTTATTTGCCAGGTTGCTCCAAGCCCAGCTGCTCTGTTCCTGCTCTGTGGAGCAGCAGGACTGTTGTAGGGAGCACTGCTGGTCCTGGGGCGGGAGACTGCCCAGGAGAGGCTCTGAGTTTGGCCAGGGCTGTTGTGAGGTTCTGCTCCCTTCCAGCTGCGGGGAGAAGTCCTCAGAATTGGGATCATCCTGTGGTGCTGGGAATTTGCCTTCTGCTTGTTGATTTCCTTCAATCTCCCGTGTGAAATGTGTCAGGATGCAGAAATGGTGTGTGGCCTCCAGGCATTCACCTGTTCCTGCTGCTGACTTTGCAGACTCCTCTGACTCCACAGTTTGCTTTGGGAGCGTTCTGACCTTCAGGTGGGGAACAAGCACCACCAGTGAACTCTACGAGGGAAGGGCCTGTCTGAATATCCTTGTTACGAAGAGAGTGGGATAGAGGCAGAGCTCTTCAGGAGGTTGTTTCTGTGCGGGTGCAGCAGCCAGGTCAGGAGGGATTTGTCTCCGTGTCTCTCAGTAGCCAGTGGTTGCGTTTGGCTTGCAGGATGGACTCGGTGTCTCGCACCTGGGTCGAGTTGAGGTGGAGGTGAGCTTCCCTTTCTGCCCGAGCTCTCTGTGTGTGCTGAGGAAACTGCTTTGGGTGGATTTGAACTGGTGCAATCTGCAAAACTTTCTGTGAAAGCCGACTGTGGGCTCAGGTTTTGTCCAGCTCAGTTGTTTGTTCATTGCTGGTTAAGCCAGTTTAACTTTGAGCTGAACTGGTTTAAGCGTCCACGCAAACCACCTGCACTGGTTTATCTGTGCTTGCTGGGCAGGGGTGATGTCCAGCAGCAGCTCAGGGAGTCATGACCCTCATGTGAATTTTGCAAATGAATTTGCAGCAGATGCTCCCAAAGCTTGGGAATGAGTGAAAATAGAGGGGAGACACTTCTGGAAATGGCTTGAGCTCTGAATGGTGGCGTTGGAGCGTTCAGTGAGATGGCTCAGGTGGGCTGGGTGGTTTTTCTCCAACTGGCTGCAATAACCCAGAAGGTTTAGCATGGGAAGGAATTACCAAAAATGTTTGTGTTGGTGGCTGAGTCTGCTCCGAGGGGCCAGTTCCAGTCTGGCCAGGGCAAGCACAGGACAGGGGACTGGACCCTCCTGCTGCTCCCACAGTGCCCTGGGCATTTCTAGGCAGCACCGTGTTACTGATGACTCAAAAGGCATTAAAAGAGCAGCCAGGAAGGTGTTCCAAGGCTGGGAGTGCTGCTCTGTGCTGGGGAAAGTCTTGGATCTCTGCACCTCTGGCTGAGGGAGAGGCAGGAGCTCCTGTGAGCATTCACACAGGAAGGGAGGAGTTGTTCCCTGTGGAGTAATGAGGAGTCATGGGGGGAAAACAAAAAAGAACTAAAGGCAGATTCTGGAAAACCTCTTCTGGGAGGGGTCTGTGAGGGGAATGTGTTTTGAGCCCTGTCATTGACGACAAGGCTGCAGAGGGGAGCTCACTCCATGAGACACGAGGCTGGGCCTTGCCAGGAGAACAGGAACTGGGTGTAGAGGTGGGGAGTGCCAGGTTCCTGCCCAGAACCCTCCAGGAGGGTTCACAGAGCCTTTTCCTCCCCGTCGTCCCACTCCTCACCAGCACCAAGCCCTTGCCAGCTCTCAGTATCTCCATTGGCCGGGTTCCATCGCGGAGGGAGGCAGCAGAGGGGGAACTGCCAGTGGGGGAGCAAATGTCCTGCCAGGCCTTACCCTGCCGGGCTGGGGGAGAGTGTTCAGTGTTCTGCTGCTTCTGCTGAGCTTCAGCTGTGCTACACCATGGTCTCGGATCCGTGGGACCCCTCGGGAATGCCCAGAAGCACTGGCTGAGCCCCGTGCCCCGTGTCAGATGTGAAGCTGTCACTGTAGCAATAAGAGCTCCCTGTTCCCATGTGTGGGACCTGTCCCCGTGCCACGGCTCCGTCACCTCCCTGGGGCTCCTGGAAGTGTCCCTGGGCAAGCGCCAGGGCCCAGCTCAGCCCCGTGTGGGACAGGCCTGGGGACAGTCTGCTTACGCTAGGCCAGAAATGGTGAACCAATGAGAGTGGGTTGCCCTGAAATTTAATTTTATCTCTTGAATGTTTGTGGGATTTCTGTTTAGTTTCGGGTTTAGTTTGGCTGCTTAGTTGAGGTTTTTTTTCCTGTTAAAGAGTCCTTTGTTTGTAACTTGGTGGGAGAGTTTTGCTCACATAGACAACGGTGTATCCATAGACCCTGAGGGGTTCCTCATCCATAGGCAGCTGAGTTGGAAATTTTAGCTCCTGAAACAAGGAATGACGACTGGCAGGATTTTCTGTAGCATCCCTGACAGTGGGACCCAGGTGAGCAGCTCAGCCTTAACGATGGGAATATTGTAGGGTGGAGCTGATGAGCACAGACGTGTCCAACCCTTGCTTTTTACAACCAAAGTTCCTTAAAAAGACACTTCCAGCCTCACTGGCCTTGAATCCTTGTTCTCACCTCCCGGGGGTTCTCGTGGAGTCTCTGCAGTGTCTATGGATAGGCTGGGGTTGTTTGTTCCTGCAAGCTGGGGGGTGGGAGAGGGAGTAACTTTTCCCCTTGCTGTGTAGAAGGACCTTCCCACTCAAGGAGATGTGTTCTGGAAGGAGCAACAGTCTTAGGAGCTGTTTTCCATGGTCCCTTGAAACTTACTGGTACTTTAATACTCCTTTTTTTGAATTCTTTAAAGGCAAGCTGGTAGTGGATGAGCTGCAGGGTGGTGACAGGCGACAGCCCAGGCTGTCCGTGGGGGAACGCTCTGCCCAGGCCGTGAGGATGGTGGTCCACGCCGCAGCCAGACAGTGTCATGGTGACAACCAAACATCGGGGGGTCCTTGTTGGCAGCCAGTCTGAAAAGAGAAGCTGTTCCTCGCTCGTACGTTCCACTTCCCAAACCTCCTCCTGGGAGCTGGATTCTTGTTTCATCAGGCAAAGGATTTAATGTTCTCCTGTCCCTCCTGGCCCTCCCTGCCCTCAGTAACTCGTGTGCATTTCCTTCCTTTCTGTAGATGCAGATGTTCTAGGCAATACCACAGAGCACCCGCGCTGCGAGTGCCACCATGTCATCTTAAAAAATACAAAAAAAAATATACAAAAAATATACAAAAAATATCTTTTTTAGGCCAGAGTTTTCTACAGGTATTAATGAATATTTTTCTTAATCCTTATAAGTTTTATGTGTTTAATATTTCTTAATACCGGTAGCATTAATTTATACTTTTGTAGCAACACAATATTTTTATAAACCGCCACCGCTGGCTTTGTCTTCATAACGGGAAACGTGCGGGCAGCTGGCCCCGCGCTGTACCATGTACTGTATTTAAAAGGTTATCTAATGTCACACTTGCTGTGTTAATAAACAAAACAAAACCTGTTTGAAGTCTCATGTATTGTTGGTGTGGATCAAATGACTCACTAGAGAGCAATATTGCACGGGGTTGAGTTGCTGATTTTCATTGTGATACGCGAACGCTTGAGGCCAACTCAAGTTCTGAGGTTTTTGGTTTTGGTTTTTTGTTTTTTTTTTTTCTTTTTAGGATTTTGTTTTGGTTTTGTTTTGTTTTGGGTTTTTTTTCAGCTAAATAAATTCAGTGCTGTTTGAAACTTAGACTGACGTCAAATGAAAAGGATTATTAAAGAAAAAAAAAATCAAGGTGTTTAAAAGTTGCTGTTTTTACAAGTCTGTTGCTGTCTGAATGGAAATATTCCACAAGAGAGGAGGAATACTTCCACTTAGCTTCCAAAGGGGCCGAGCGCTCCAGGCCAGAGCTCGGTTATTTGGAAATACCTTAGAGACATGTTTCTGCAACATTCTTTTCAGAATTGATGCCAAGGCAGAAGACAAACTGTAACTGTAAGAAAGCATCCGTTGCTTGAGGATTTTCATGTCAGTGTTGTATTTATGGTTTTACAATAAAACAACCTTTAGGAAAAAAAGTGTCCGGGGTTTTCTATATTTTCTGTATTTCAGGTTTGTGACTGGGACATCCCCAGTGCTGATGTGCTGCTGTGAGGAGGGGAAACATCCCTGGAAGTGATCTGGGTCCCAGCAGTGGTTTCTGATGGATCCCACAGAATCCCAGAATGGTTTGGCTTGGAAGGGACCTTAAAGCCCATCCAGTGCCACCCCTGCCATGGGCAGGGACAGCTTCCACTGTCCCAGGCTGCTCCAAGCCCCAGTGTCCAACCTGGCCTTGGGCACTCCCAGGGATCCAGGGGCAGCCACAGCTGCTCTGGGCACCCTGTGCCAGGGCCTCCCCACCCTCCCAGGGAACAATTCCTTCCCAAAATCCCATCTCTCCCTGCCCTCTGGCAGTTCACAGCCCTATGAACTCGGCAGCAGAACTCCACATCCCCTGGACACCCCAGAGCATTTCCCAGGGCATCCTGTGTCCCACACTCACTTGCCGGGGCCGTGAGCTGCTCCTCTCTCTGGGGGTCATTTGTGTGCAGCAAAAAGGCCCTGAGCCCCTCGGTTTGGGGCTGTCCTTGGGGTCGGGGTCACCCCAGCAGGAGCTTCAGCCCAGCTGGGTGTTTGTGCTGGGCAGCCTGAACGCCAGTGCCAGGTTCTGCTCCGGGATTCCTCCTGTGCCAGCAGATCCCGCTGGGATTGGTTTCACCCAGGGGAACAGAGGCTTTGGGGCGCTGGGTGGGCACTGGGCTCCTCCCCAGGACAAGGCCCTTGGCATCTGCTCGTGGTGAGAGCCCAAAGGGACACAGGGATCAGGCTCAGGCCTGACTGCACCAGGCACGGGGGTCACAGGGACGTGCTGGTGAGGGGGCACTGGGAATTGGGACCGGGGCTTGCTGATGCTCTCTGGAGCTCCAGGACCCACCTCCAAAGGAACCAGAAACCACCCGAGAGGTGACGGAGGCAGCAGCTGTTCGCTCTCCATGGCACATTTGCCAGCCTGCAAGGGTGATTATGGAGATTAACAGCAGAGTAACCGCGCGCTGCTGCTCGGTGATGGATGAGCCGAGTGCTGCAGTTCTCGGGGAATCTTTTTTTAAACTACATCAGTTGTAAGTCACAGCAAATTAACAGATTCTTTTTAAGTACCCAGAACATCTGTTCTCCACTCGAGGAGCTGACTTGGGGAACGCGTGCCGTGTGCTTGGTGTGCGGCACAGGGGTGCTCCTGGCTCAGGGCTGTGCCAGCAGCAGTGGGGACACTGCCCCGGGCCGGGTTAACTGGGGGGAGATGCCCCTGAACTGGGCTCTAGGAGAGCACCCAGGCGTGGCTGTGCCCCAGTGGGGAGGGAGCTCCCAGCCTGCTCATCCAGGTGCTCTGTCCGCCCACGGGACACCCGCTCCTGGTGGTCTGGCACTGTCTGGGCACTGCCCACGTGGGGAGGGACTGACCCCTGGCAGTGGTACCAGGGCAGAGCATCCTGCTCACCCCTGGACACCCAAGCACAGAAAGAAACCGGTTACAAGAGGCAGCTCCAAGGCTGATGCTGGCACGAAGTGTCACCGCATCCTGAGGGGTCACCTCGTCCTGAGGGGTCACCTCGTCCTGAGGGGTCACTGCATCCTGAACCGTCTTTGTGGGACGGATCCCTGTGGCTCAGACCCGTGGTGGGACTTTTCCAGCTTTCAGGGTGCTGAAGGAGGACAGCAGCTACCAAGGGCACAGCAGAGTTTGCTTCAATCAGATTTATTTCAGTCGGGTGTTTTGCGTAAGTTTTTAAAGGAACAAACCTGGCTTGGCTGCTCTGCTGCCTTTTAACCTTCAAACAACTGAATGGATCCATCAGTGGATCCTCTCCAGGTTCAGTGAGCTAAAAGGAGCTGCTTTTAGTTCTAGATGAGAGAGTAAGAGCCATCACTGCCTCTCAAGTTCAAGTAATTCTCTGTTATAACACTGTAGGATTGTGTGTTGCTCATTCTTTCCAGAGAAATTAATTTTGGCATTTATATTTACCCGATGTCAGAAAATGCAGCTTCTACAGGATTGAGAGGCTGTTGCCTTCATTTTTTTTTTTCCTAATGTGGAAACGAGCACCAAGGAGAGCGATTGGCTCTTGTTCAGGCTCACACTGACGTGTGGGAGGTGGAACGAGGGGAGAAGCGCAGCCTCTCCCTCAGTCAGTGAACATCAGAGGGGGCAGGAGGAGCCCTCACTGCCATTCCTGAGTGACAGAACCTGGGGCTCCGGGGGGATGAATCCCATTGACTCTTAAAGAGGGTTTCGAGTGCCCCCGCACAGCCAGGGAATGTCAGAACCATTCAGGTAGGAACAGACCTTTAATGCCATCGAGTCCAACCAGGACCACCCCGGCACCACTGTCCCATGTCCCCAAGTGCCACATCCACACGGCTTTCAAACCCCTCCAGGGATGGGGTCTCCACCCCTGCCCTGGGCAGCTCTGCCAGGCCCTGATCACCCTCTCAGAGAAGAAATTTTCCCAGTATCCACCCTGAGCCTCCCCTGGCCCAGCCTGAGGCCGTTCCCTCTCCTCCTGTCCCTGTTCCCTGGGAGCAGAGCCCGACCCCCCCCCGGCTGCCCCCTCCTGTCAGGGAGTTGTGCAGAGCCACAAGGTCCCCCCTGAGCCTCCTTTTCTCCAGGCTGAGCCCCTTCCCCAGCTCCCCCCAGCCCCACGCTGGGCTCTGGGGCTCTGCCTGGCTCTGGGTCCCGGCAAACCCCGTGCTGGAGGTGCTGCTCATCCCAGCTCCCCAAAATCCCTCTCCAGCAAAGTGCCCTTGGTGAGCACAGAGAGGTTTTAAATCACCCCGACCCCTTCGGGTGGGTGGGAGCAGGGCAGGTGGCTGCAGTTCCGTTCCTTTGATACCTCTGGGTAACAAGGACTCCGAATTCAGCCATTTCAGATGAAATCACACATCTTGGCAAGTGCTTGCGTGTGTCCAGAATATTCTCTCATTTTCTGCTGGAACACATCATTGCTCAGTACTCGGAACCACATTTTCATTTGAATGCAGCTCCTGACCGAGTATGGGAATCAAATACAGCAATAATATTTTTTCTGAAAATAACACACAGAGAGAAAAAGAAATCGCTGTTTGGTGAGGTCTACAAATTGTTTTTCTTACCCACAGAGATGGAATGTTTCTTTCACTTGGGGAGAAATAATTTGTTTAGTACAAAGGCTGACTTGTGCTGCCAATCAATGAAGGTTTCATTGCTGTCCCATCGATCCAAACCCACTGAAGTTGAACTTCCCAGGACAATAACTGAGAAACACAAGCCACAGCAAAACTCAAGGTAAATGAGTTGGTCATTTAAGCTAATTAGTGCAGCCAGATCAAGTAATTGCTCCATGTGAACTTTAGGACATTTTTCCTACACAGTCAACACAAACCCTCTCTAAACAGGGGGGGTGTGAGGAGCTTTCCTGAATCCCAACCAAAAGTTCCCTTCCAGCCTTAAGAGGAGAATAAAATTCCCATTGAGGAACTGTTCTGTTAATGAGACACATTTCAGCAGTGATGTGGTGTCAGCTGTCACTGCACAGAATCATTCCTGGAACCCGGCAGCTCCTCAGGATCCAGCCCTGAGGGATGCAATGGACGGCTCAGAGTCAAAAATCCGCTCTTTTCACCCTGCCTGCAGAATGCAGGGGGTGTGGGACTGTCAGAACTGAGAGGGGGGCACTGACACGAGGGACCGGGCACTGACACGAGGGAACGGGCTCTCAGTGGGAATTGTTTTCTCCTTTTAAGGCTGGAAGGGAACTTCCGGTTGGGATTCAGGAAAGCTCCTCACGTTCACATACAGCCACTATTCAGGTAACTGCAGTCCCAGTTCCCATCTGCAAAGGGCACCGGCACCCCGTGCTCCAGTTCCTGTGGAACACTGGGACCTGCACAGCCCAGGGGGGAAATCAGCACGAAACAGGGGAGCGGGGCAGGGGGAATATTATAGAGACAACTTTCCCGTAATGAAGGGACACACAGGGCCCTCCCCTTTCTGTGGCTGCTCTCTGTGGATCTCGGGAATGTTCACCTTTTCCGTGGAATGCTGCCGCATTTTCCGTCTTCTCCCCGGAGCTGCCCTGGAAGGCGGGGCTGGCCCGGGGTGAGGGCAGGAGGGTCCGGCCCGGGGTGAGGGCAGGAGGGTCCGGCCCGACCATCCCGGCAGCAAAACACAGCCAGAGGTTCTCCTGTGGGAACGGGGGATGGGGGAGGTGAAAAGCGGCACCCCCGGGGCGGGAGGGGCACTCAGGGCTCGGCCCCTTCCGAACGGGCAGCGCCGACCTCACCCTGCCACAGCCTGCGAAAGGACACGGGGAGGGAAACCCGCTCAAAACCAGTCCCGGGGGATTGCTCTCCTTTCTAGGGGAAGATCGGAGGCAGGACTGAGACAGGGATGCTCCGGAGGAGGGATTTAACCACGAGATGGCACCAGGCAGCTGCCAGAGCCGGCAGGGACCGCGGCGGAGGGACGGCGGGGACAGCGGGGACAGCGGGGACAGCGGGGAGCAGCTCCCTGGCAGGCTGTGGGCACGAGGTGCTCACTGACTGCAGAAAGGACCACACCAGACTGGGCTGGCACTGCTGAAGCAGATGCCCGGGCTGTGGTGGGCACCGAATCACTGCCCCAGGTTTAGAAACCACCCCGGAGCAGAGCTGGCCCGTCACACCCCGTGTCTCATCCCGGAGAGCTCGGAAGTGTCCCGCAGAGGCTGCTGGAGCACAGAAACATCTCCAAGCCACTATGGTTTTGACCCTCAGCCCCGGGTTTTGAGCTCCTGGATCCTGCTTTGGCCGCAGGGTAAAAGGCACCTTCACAAAAACGTTTAAAGATTTAGGATGCTTCCCCTGCTTAGGGAGAGAAGAGCATTTAGAGAAACCTCCATTCCTTCCCCGTGCCCGGAGGGGCGGAGAGGAGCCACGGGCTCACACAGCCCAGGAATCTCCGGGAAGGGCAGCCAGAAGGAGAAGCCCTTTATCCCTTTGCTCTTGAACCCTAAGAGCCACCCAGGCTGTGGCTCAGCAGCAAATCCCTGCCTCGGGCAGGGCCAGCCGGGGGCTGTGAGCCAGAGCGGCGACACTCCTGGGCAACAAGGAATGTTCTGGCGAGGTGAAGGGAAGCCCCAGCTCCAGACTGGATTGCTTTTCTCCATTGCTGGGCCTGACTCCTCGTGTTCCCTGGAGGAAGGGGAGGTTTGCCCCACCGGGATCTGCCCGTGCTCGGTTCTGGGATCCACCTCTTCCTCCCCAGCCCAGGGCAGCACCATCAGCTGAGCACTGACCCGGCAAAACAGGGACAGGCTGGGCTGCAGCCGTGGGAGTGCAGGGCTCTGCTCCAGCCAGCTGTGCTCCCACCACATCTGGATGGTGCCACAGCCTCATCCCAACCGGTGCTCCTCCCGAGGGGCTGGGTGGGTGCACGGCAGCTCGGGGGGCTGCTCACCCAGGTGTGGCCGCTGAGGGAAAGGCCGGGCCTTCCCTTCATGCTTCAGGTGATGCACGTTTGTGCTCAGAGCTCATTCCTGGTGAGCTCTGGCTGTACTGAGCCACCTGAAGCGCAGGCACTGAGGGATGGGTGACACCGAACCTCGGGAGCCGGGCTCAGCACACGTTTTCCAGGCAGCCACCCCGATGACAAGTGACAGAGTGCGAGCGCTGCCTCCCAAAACCACTTCCCTTGATTGGAGTGGTCCGGGCCAAGAAAAGGAACCCCTGGAAGCTTTCCCAGCCTTCAAGCCCAGGAAGGATTATTTCTGATGTCTTGCAGAAATGAGTGGTTGTACCCCAGTGCCTGGGGGTCCCTCCTTGCCCGGAGCTCTGGCACTGGTGTCCCGCAGCCTTTCTGGAAGGCTCTCCCACATCTGCTGGCAGCAGGCACGGGGCAGTGGAGGCACCAGGGATCACCAGCCCCAGGTGACAGGGATTCATTTCTTCTGCCTCTGACACACCTCTGCACCTGAGCTGGGTTTCAGGACAAAAGGGGGAAGGCAGGGAAAGCGTTTCTGCCTGTGGGAGGTGGTGTGGGCTCAGCAGGAGCAGCCCTGGGTAGGTGCTCCTGTGATCCCGGGACCCTTTACCCTGTGAGTCTGTGCGTCCCAGAGGCGCTGCCTTGTGAGTACATGGCAGGAGCCTTCAGGGAGGGAGATGAGATAAAAGCAGCGTTTTCTCCAAAACTGGTGCTGTCTCATCATGGTTTTACTGGGTTTTTTTTTAAGCTGGTTTCATAATAGAACTTGTGTAATCAATCTTTCTTTCTGTCCTCAGCAACAAGATTTGGATCTTCTATCAAACATCAATCACACACGACAGGAGGGCACGGCTCCCAGGAGGGCAGGTTTGTCACCACATTCCCGTGTTTTGGATGTTTTTGAGCCGTCACCCATCAATCCTCTGTTCTGGTGATGCTGGAGCCCAGCCAGGCTCCCTGCTCCAGCCTCCTGAGGGCACCCAGAGCAGCACCAAGGCTGGTGCCGCTCAGCTCCTGACCCTAAATGCCACACTGTCACCACTGGGCCAGCCTGGGCTTTGTCTCTCTTGCTCAGCTCCTCCAAGGCTGTGCACACCTCATTTATTGTGTTTGGTGTCTTCAAAAGCCACACCTGGCAGACTGGAAAGCCACTCTCAGTTTTCTGTCCTCCCCAGGTATTCCCGTGGAGCTGCACGGACTGGAGAGCCCCTGGAGCTCCTGAAGCTTTGCAGGGACACGAACATTTCCGGGCAGCAGGGTGAGGTACTGAGCACTGAGGTGCCCCAGGCCTCGTCCACTGCAGGGGGACAGATCCACCCCCGGCTGGGGCAGTGCAGGGCTGGGACACCAGGGACGCTCTGGGCTCCTGTGAGGGGGCAGGAGGCTGGGGCACGCACCCAGAGGAGGTGTTTGCTGCCTCCTCCCAAAGGTGGGTGCCAGAGATGGGAACTCCCACACCCATCACTGTGAAAACAATGTCCCGGTTTGGTCTCTGGAAGGGTTACAAGTTCCAGAGCACCTCATTTGTCAGCCACCCCTTTTTCCTTCCCCTGTTTCAGCTTCACTGCAGCTCCAGGAGGTTGAGAGAGGTCTGGGCAGAGATCTCCCTCTCCCTTGACAGGGCACAGCCGTGGCACCTCTGCCCACCAGTGGGGCCTGGCACCCCCTGGGCTCTGCTGGGGACAGACAGACACCCAGAGGAGCTCCTGTGGCCCCTTTCCCGGGGAGTTTGGCCCCTCCAGCCCTTCCAAAAGGTGGGACGGTTTCTGCTTGGCAGGGGCTGCACAGGCACCAACCACCACTCCTTGCAGTGGACTGGATGGAGATCCTGGGTGTGTCCCAGGGTTCCCAGAGAGTCCCTGGGGACTGGGGGTGACATTCCTGGTGGCAGCCCTGCTGCGTGCAGGCAGGCAGCCCCATCCCAGCAGGGAGCTTTCCCAGGGACACCCAGGCTGTTGGGCTGAGCGTGGTGGGGAGCACCAAGGGCTGCTGGTGTTCCCCCATGTGCTCCGTCTCCATTTCTCCATCACCAGGCCCAGGCTCCAGCATCCCCTGAGGTGGAGAAGTGCAGGAAATCCCCAAGCAGTGACCATCCCTCTGAGGTGCTTTCCTGCTATGTGGCAGCCCCAGGGGACTGGAAGTCCCTGAGGACAAGCTGTCCAATCTCCTGGGACACGATGTGCAGGCAGCTGAAGCCCAGCTGCCTTCTGGCTGGTTTTCCAGCAGAAAATTGGGATGTTATCAAAATGAAATTTCCCCTACAGTGCACTTCAAACACGCAAATCCTGGTTTTCCCTTAGAAAATGTTCGCAGTTGAACTTCCCACCCCTCCTACTGCACATCTGACTGTGTTTCTGCACGTTCGGTTCCCTCTGATTGCACAGGAGGTGGTTTGGGGTTTCTCACCATCTTTGCCTCTGGCTGTCGATGTTCCATGTCCCATCCTCTTACCATTCACCCGAAATCTCCCTGCCTGCTCAGGAGCACCTTGGTATCCAGAAGCCAGACTGACTGCTTGCATCTTGTTTGCACTCCCCCATCCGTGCCCAGCTCCCGGGATTTCAGAGCTCTGCTGGATGCTGGGAATGCTTCTGCCCACGGGTGATGCAGAGAGGCAGTAACCTGACAGCGCAGGGGGAGAGACACCTCAGTTCTCATCACCTGCTGCAGGATGATGCTGCAGCTCCTTTCTGTGGCAGCAGGGACTCCAGATGTGCCACACGCTCTGCTCAGGAGGGTGGCAAGGGCAGATCTGTGGGCAGCCTTCCTGCACAGGGCTCCCCAGTGCTTCCCACAAAGGCTCAAGTCGTTGCCAGCTGCTGCTCTGACTCCTCAGGGTGAATCCAAGGATGACAATGCCTTTTTGTTTGGAAATTCATGATCTCAGACCCTCAGGTCAGTATTAGAGCCCACCTTTACAATCGATGTCTCCACTGGATCTGCAGTCCTGTCCGAAGAGCAGGGCCAACAATGCTTGCTGCTGCTTTCATGGCTCTACACTGGCTGTCCTAAAGTATGTTCCAGTTCTGTGCTTATCAAACAATCCAAGGGATTTGGCATCATTATTTGCTGTCTCACAGATTTTACCGTCAGTGATTGCTTCCAGAGCAAAGGCAGGAATACTGAAGTGGCAACCGGATTGCAAATCCTTTCATCCCTGTAGGAACACCCAGGTGCCACAGCAGCTCTTCAGTACCAGGCCTTGGAGCCTTGCCACCGCCCCTCAGCATGTGCTTTGCTCCGTTTTACACCTCAGATTAACCTTGCAGCTGCACACAGGAAGCATTTCCACAGCCTGTGTTGCTGTCACTGCTCTCAATTCCTTTCAGCTCTCTCAAAAGGATTGAGTTTGTTTGGTAGCTCCACAAGGAGTGGCACAAATTGCATATTCCTAATACTTGATTTTGTCTTTTATGAAATTCCCTATGACCTTTTCTACCTCTGGGGCTGATGCCTTACCCCGAGGCAGGTGAATTTTCCAGCTGGGTTTGGTGCTGCTCCTCTGAGGTCTCCAGGTTTTACATGGAGTTACTGTGGCTGTGGGAGGATTTACAGCACTGACACCTCACCAACACCCCTCCCATGCTCGTGTCCAGCACCCTGCACCCAGGAGGTGCCAGCCATGAAGAGCAGGACCACACTACACCGATTGCTAACAGGCAGCCGAGGTCAGTTCTTGCCCTAAACCGTGGCTGAGGAGGTTGCCACGACATGCCAGGAGGCAGGGCCAGGGAAAGCAGAGAGCATTCCTGGCTGCCAGGATCAGCTGGTGGACGTGGCTGTGCTCCTCACATACACAGCTCCCACCTGGGAAAGCCCTGCACACACCCTCTGCCTGCAGAGCATCAGAGAGCCCGAGGACGCAGCAAGAGGGGGACTCGTGCAGTGACAACATCTGTGCTGGCTGAGCCTGGCTGCTGGAATTGAGATCCGGGCTGCTCCTGGTGCCAGCACAACATGGACAGGGGGAGGCATGACCTGAGAGGGAAGCAGGCGTCTTTCAGATCTCTGCAACTGTGCCAGAAACAAGAGTCTCCGGAGACAAAAAATGAATGGAGGCACAGAGGGAAGAGCCTGCCTCCTGAGCGTGGTCATCCCAGAGTCTTGGGCAACACAGGAGGGACTCAATAGCTGCACTCCTCCTCCCTGCAGGGAACTCCAGGTAATCAGAGACAAAGAGCTCCTGCACTCCAAACAACGTTTCAAGCCTGCTTTCCTTTGTCTTCTCTGCCAAGCCAGCTGCTGTGGCCAGGTCTCGACTTTGTTGTTCCACTGCCATCACACCCACCAGGATCCAGGTCTGTACAGCCCACTCCAGAACAGTTTCTTCCCACACAACCTACTGCAGGTGGTCCTGGTAGGCAGAGGAAGGAATGAAGCCAGCTCTGTGCAGACCGAGGGTAGGGATGCAACCCTCTTTGCCTTGCACCCTTTGTCCCTTCAGGACAAACCCACACCGTGTGGATCTAGCCGGGCCCTCAGCTCCATGCATGGAGGAGTGAGAATGGCACGGTGACACAGAAAAGGGTTAAATGTGCCTGGAAGTCTGTTCCAGGAGAACAGCAGGGTTGGTGTGGAGCTCCATGCCAAGCACTGCAAGAGTTAAGGCGAGGTGGGGCCATTTTCCTTCTCTCACGGAGCGCGTCACGACCCTGATGGGTTTCATTGCTTCCCCAAGCCATGGTCGGCAGCTCCCTGAGAGGGTCTCCCGGCTGGAAGGGGCTGCACAGCCCCAGAGCCCTCCGTGCTGAGCCCTGCAGCGTTACACAACGGCCATTTTGCTCCTGCAGCTCCTTCCGAGTGCATGTGGGCAATGTGGGACACAGGCAAAATGGTTTCCATGGCAACTCGCACTTCAGAGATGCCAGTGAGAAAATTTGCGTTGGGGGAAAATATCCTGCTTCAACTCACGTTGCAAAGGAGGGACAGAGGTGGGCTGCAGCAGCACCCCAGAAAAGGCGGTGTAAAAATATCCCTGGTGATTTTGGTTCAGCAGCGCTCGGTCTGTTCCCTGCCCAGGTTGGCTGTGGCGTTTGTCCCATGCAGTGACAAAGCAACACCTTCTCACCACCTGCAACCGCTGCTTTTCTCCAAAAAGGCCAAACTGGCAACTCTGGGGAGCAATGTGCTGTTCTGGCCACCTCACCCCTCTGGCCCTGGAACAGGACAGATGCGGTCCAGGAGTGAAACTCAGCCTCTTTCCGCCATGGAGCTGGCCTGCCCTCCAGATGTTGGCCACTGGCTGCTGTGCCTCCATTTCCTTAAGGGAGGCTGATGGTAGCCCAGCAGCAGGTAGATGATGAGAACCCCAAGAAATCTCCTCAGCAGAGAAATCTTAAGCTCATATCCCGGATGAATACAGTGAATTTAATGGAGGGAAATGGCTGGTTGCCCTGTGAGCTAATGTCTGCAAGAGTGGTGGCTCTGTCTGGAGGGACAGAGGGAAGCCAAGGAACCAGGCTGAGCGCCTGCTGAACATCTCTGCCCAGGAGCTGTGTTGGTCAAGAGAGGGTTCTCCTGCACTGGAGTGAACACAGACCATGACGGAGTCCATGTCACACACAGCTGTCCCCAGGCAGAGCTGGGGAAGTGTGTTAATCAGAGATGCTGCATAACCGGCAATTTCGGTGTGGAGAACGAACCCACGGACCGTGTTTTGCCCCCAGTCTGGTGTGGAAGAGTCCCTGCTTTACTGAATGCCTGCTGTGTCTGCGCCCTCCGAGGGAATGCCCTGATCCCGAAAGGGCACTGCAGGTGAAGAGGGCGGAGCGGGACCCCCAGAGCTCAGCCCCGGCCGAGCTGTGCACCCCCCGCACCGGCCACACTCGCAGGAGGTGCGGGACGCACCCGCAGCCCGCAGCCCGGCACGAGGGCAGCGGGACCCGCGCCCCGCCAGCGGTGCCACCGCCCCTGCAGCGGCCCCGCGGGAGGGGGGCTCTGCCGCAGCGCCCGGGGCGGGCGGGGGTC
>VZTI01003278.1:354787-400828 GCA_013397865.1 Struthidea cinerea
CCGGGGCCGCTGCCCGCATTGCAGCCTTTATGTAAGCGCGGCCGGCTGCGCGCTCCGCGCACCCCCGGGCGCACACGGGCACCCGCACACAGCCCGGGGCACGCACGGGCACCCACAGACACCCCGGGGCACGCACAGGCACCCTCAGCCAGCCTGGGGCACGCACGGGCACCCACAGACACCCAGGGACACACACGGGCACCCGCACACCCGACGGGGAGCACAGGGGCACCTGCACAGCCCCCAGGCACAGACGGGCACACGCACCCCCTCCGGGGCACATATGGGCTCGCACACACGCCCCGGGGCATGCATGGCCACCTGCGACCCCCACCCGGGTCAGTCATGGGCTCTCACACACACCTCAGAGCGTACACGAGCTCACACACGCACCCCGGGGCACACGGGTTCACACCAGCACCCCGGGGCACAAAGGGGCACCCACACAGCCCTGGGGCACACGGGGGATCCCACATGCACTCTGGGGTGCACACAAGCAGCCACACACGCACCAGGGCACGCACAGGCCCCTGAGTGGGCACACATACGTGTCCAGCCAACGCCGTGCACGCACACAGCAACACGCACGCACATCTGCAGCACACACAGACACTCCACGGGCACACACAGAGCTACGTGTGAGCACACACCGGCATCCCCAAACTGTGGGGAGATGTGGGCACGGGGAACGCCATGTGCGCACACCCACTCTGCGCTCACACACGCTGTGGGAATGCCGAGGGGCTGCACTCCATGGGCACACACACTCCTTGTGCACACACATTCCATGGGCACACACACATTCCATGGGCACACACACACTCCTTGTGCACACACATTCCATGGGCACACACACACATTCCATGGGCACACACATTCCATGGACACACACACATTCCATGGGCACACACACTCCTTGTGCACACACATTCCATGTGCACACACACACATTCCATGGGCACACACATTCCATGGACACACACACATTCCATGGGCACACACACACACATTCTATGTGCACACACACATTCCATGTGCACACACACATTCCATGGGCACACACACACATTCCATGGGCATACACACACTCCTTGTGCACACACATTCCATGTGCACACACACACATTCCATGTGCACACACACACATTCCATAGGCACACACATTCCATGTGCACACACATTCCATGGGCACACACATTCCATGTGCACACACACACACATTCCATGCGCACACACACATTCCATTTTCACACACCCATTCCACATGCACACATGCACTGCTGTGCAAACACGGGCTCACACACAACACAGTTGCCTGCACTCTTGCCAGCGTGCGCGGCTGCTGTGACACATGGACACATCCGTGTGCAGGGACCTGGCACACCCCCTGCCACACGCACACCCAGGACACGGGCACACGCGACTGGGGTTGCAGACCCGCCGGCACGGCGTGCACAGATACACAGACACAGGGAACACACCTGCACAGACACACACAGCGTGCACACGCGCACAGACTCGCTGTGTGCTGCGTATGACCGCGCACACGAGCACAGAATGATCCTCCCTCCTGTGTCCACGGGTCACTCTCAGCGCACCCGAGGGTGCAGTCCAAACCCTCGGTGCTGGTGGGTGCAGCCTGGGGTGCCCCGGGCAGCCCGCGGCCTGGCCTCTGCACCTCCCCTGCGTGTGCTCTGGGTGCTGAGCCCGGCTAAGCAGCCTCAGTCCCTCAGTCGGGGCCATCGGGGGGCACACAGGCAGGTACAGACCCACCCCCTCCTCCAGCACATCCCGCACATGCGGGAGGTCCGCGTGGGCCCGTGCGCAGGTGCGAACGCGCACCCAAATTGCGTGACCGCCCCCACCGCGGAGCCTCACCCACCCCATCACGCAGAGAAATGCGTGTGCGCACCCGGCACTCGCAGCCGGGGAGGGCAGGGGGCTGGGGGAGCGAGTGGAGCAGAGCTGGCATCTCTGCAGCTCAGCTTCCCGGTGTGGAGCGTGGCCGGGGACATCCAGGTGCTGGCCCGGCCGGGCAGCGCGGGCTGTCCCCGAGCCCCGCTGTTCCCCGGCAGCAGGGGCTCAGCCGGGTCCCGCACTGAGCCGAGGCTCCATCCACCGCTGCCGGCTGATGGGTGCCCGTGGCCGTGCCCCCTCCACGCCTTGCCCCGCGGCAAACCCCGCGGAGCGCCGGGCTGGTGCCTGCGCATCCCTGCGGGAGCGGAGCCGGGGCGCGGGGGGCCGCTGGGGCCGGGGTCCGGGGGTGGCCGCTTTGTCCCGACACGCAGGGGTTGTCCCGGCCGCTGTGCCCGGAGTGGGGCACAGGTCCCTGGTCCCCGCTCGCTGGCGCTGTGCCCGAGCAGGGGGCTGCGAGGCAGAGGAGGGGCTGGCAGCCCGCGCACGCAAAATGGCTCCTGTCGGCGGCTGCTGTGTGCCACAGCACAGCCCGGCCCCGCACAGCCCGGCCCCTGCCCCAGCCCTGCTGGGTGCCGGCCCTCATCCCCTGTGTCGGTACCGGGCGCCTCTGTCACAGGGCATCCCCTCCTTCTCCATCCCAGGACCTCCCCAGCCTCCTCTCTAGCAATTTCTCCCTATTTCCACGTAGGGTCTCCAGCCCCTGCCCCTGCTGCCTCTGCACCCTCAATTTACTCCCTCCCAACGCCAAGCAGGATCCTCCCTCTTCCCCGCAGACGCCAGGGCCCCTTCGCCAGGCACGCTTCATCCTCCTCTCCTCTCCTGGCAATCTGTCCCTCCAGCCCGGGCGCAGAGCACATCCTGGGGCTTGGGCAGATGCTTGGAGAAGGAAGAGTTATTTCCTCCAGACATCAAAGTCCTCGCACTGATTCGCCCTTGCTGGAGACCTGCCACCAGCTGGGCACATTCCTTGTGCTGTGAAGGGGCACTGGTGTAGTAAAGGATCCCCCAGGGATTACCCAGCTCCTTCCTCTCCCTTTGACACAAAGCAGGATCCCGCTGGAGACCGAAATCCCAGCGCTGCTGTAACAGCAGGGTTTTGCCGAGATCCTCCTTCCCCATTTTGGTGTAGCTCAGATCCCTGGCTGGGGGCAGATCCCGGCTCCTGCCCCCGCCCTCAGGGCTCTGCCTTTCCTGCGTGCCCAGGGCCAGATGGCTGATTCGCTCCCTGGCTCTGCGCTCCCGCCACAGTCCCAGCTGACCACTTTGTTTGTAATAGTCCTCAGAGGGGAATTACAACCGAGTATTAAATGTGTGGTTAAAGAAATCGCATTACACAGTGCGACTGGAAGGGAGATGCTTCCCTTTAATCTGTAATCCATGGAAGTTATTAGTTTAGCGAGCGGGGCGGTTGGGCACGGCATTCCATTAGGATATAACCCCGAGCAGAGCCATCACCCCCAGCCGTGGCACAGCACCCCTGGCTCCCAGCACGGCCCTTGCTTCCCTGATCCCAGTCATTTCAGTGCCATTCTCATGTTAACACGGGGCTGTTTAGCATTGCAGAAAAGAAGAGGGAAAAAAAATCACTCTGGATGGCCGATGCGCTCCTGTGAAATAATGTTTGTGTCGTGTATCCTGTCCTGCAGGTCTATGCAATATTAGTTAGCCACCCTCCTGCTCCCAACGATCACCTAACGCCAACACCTGTGTCATACACAGCTGGCTTCTACAGGATCCCTGTCATTGGTCTGACAACACGCATGTCTATATATTCTGATAAGGTAACTGATGCATGCTTCTGCTCTGGTACCTCATACGTGTGCTGTAAACCAAGAGTGCCCATCAGGAGGGTTAATGATGTCTGCACTCTCTCTGTGTCTGTCTGTCCACCCTCTCCAGCCCAGCCTGCAGCTCTCGCTCTCTCTCTCTCTCTCTCCTGCATTCCAGGGTACATAATTTTTTGCAGCTGCCAGTGCTGACCTACATAGTGCCGGATGATTTCTGCAGCGCTGCTCTGCCAGCCTGCCAGGCTCGCTGCTCTCCAGCCACGGCAAAGGCACGGGCTGGCTCCTGCCCTGCTCACTGCTGACAGCCAGGGGGTCCTGGGGGCTCTGGGGTCCTGTGGAGGGGCAGGAGGATCCTGTTAGAGCCTGTACACGGGGCAGGATCTCTCTGGGGCTTGGAGGTTGTTTGGTTGCATTCCCTTCTGTGGGTTTGTGGGATGTTGGTAGGGCAGATAACAGAATATCCTGAGGCTTCACGTGACGTTCAGTCTGGCCAGCACTCAAGGCAGGTTCAGATTCCAGCGTCTCAGCTGTCCCTGTGGGAACACAGAGACTTCCAGGCTGGATGAGATCCTGCCACGTGCAGGCAGTGCCTGGGCAATGAGGTGCTGCCCTGGCCCTCAGCTCGCAGCCCGCTTGGCAAACACCTAAAGCTTTTGTAAAGGCAAAAGGAGGAGCCGAGCAGAGCCAGGCCTTCCAAATGCCATTGCAGGATTTCATCCAGGCACACGAGCTCAGTGGGTGAGATTGAGCCTGCTTGGAAGCACGAATCGGCCTTTGCTTGGAAAATGTGAATATTCACAAATGTAAATGTTCAGTGCAAAAATAGTCACTCCGCCTACACGCTAAATGAAGTCAAATTTCAGGAGGAGGAGCAGAGGCTCCCAGAGAGGCACCAGCAGCACTGCTTGGCTGGAGCAGCAGCAGGTTTTGGCATCTCCCACCAGGGAAGCCATGGCAGGGCGGTCAGCAAGCCAAGACCACGGCAGTGGTGGTGATGGTGGCTGGCAGGGCTGGGGACCTGCACGCCCTGACAGGGTCCCACCAGGCGTGGTTGGATGGAAAGGGATGGCAACAGAGCTGGCAGAGCAGGCAGGAAGTGTTCAGGGGGAATTTGCTTCTTGCTGCTGTGGGGAGGAGACAGATCCAGTAGAAATGTCCCTGCGAGGGCCCTTGTCACGGGGCCCATGGTGGCAGGGAGAGGGGACCCTGCACCTGACGGGTCCTGCTCCATCTCTGCAGGGCTGTGCTCAGCCTGTGCAGTCCGGCCTCGTGCTGGCCTGGAGTGCTCACCGGGGGGCTGGCTCCTGCCTCTGCTTCTGCCAGCCTTTTCCTATTTAAAACACGTTTTCTGCAGCACAGCCCCATAAACCCCAGCTGGCTCCCTTCGGGGCTGCAGGAGAGACCCACGGCCGCGGTGCTGACCCGGTGTGGTGGCAGGGACGTGCTCTCCATGGAGTATTTGGGGTGTTGAGCAGGTTCAGGGCTGTGGGGTACTCTGGCCTGGCAGAGACTGGGCAGGGAGCCCACGCTGCCCACCCCGAGCACCCCTCAGAGCACTCCTGCCTGGCTGGCCTCGTGCTCAGCCTCCTGCCCGCTCTGGAGAGCAGGGAGTTGCAGGCAGGAGATGGGGCAAAGGCAGGGGCTGGGCAGAGGAGCAGAGGGTGTAGGGCAGTGGAGGGGGGACAGAGGGCTGTGGAGCCTTGGGACAGGCTCCTGCAGGACAGGCTGGCTCGTGACATGGGGACATTCAGCTGTTCCCCTTTTTGGCTTCCAGTGATCAGCTTGCTTTCTTTTTTGTTTTAATTCAGGAAATTATATCTTTCGACTTAGTTTCTATGGAAACAAGCTTGTAGGATCACTTTGTATGTACGCCCCTAATTGGTTTTGGAGGCATCAGACAATTTTAGCTGAATTTCGCAGGGGGCTGAGGTTGGGTTAATTATGCTCCTCTCAAGGCTACCAGGGGGAGGAAGGGTGTGGAGCTCAGCACACACACAGGTTTGCCCAGTACCTTCTGAAGCTCTCTCAGAGCATCTCCAGTCGAGCACAGTGGTCCGTGAGCTGTGCCCTGTCTTTCAACAAAGATGCCCAAGGGAAATGAGTTTTACTGCTCCTAGTACCCAACCATTTGTGCTAGAAACGACACTGCAGTTGTCAGGCAGAGCACCCTGGCTTGGCCTCCTTGTGTGTGCATCTTAGGAAACCATGAGCTGCTCCTTCACCGAGGCCCTCGCACCATCCAGCACAGCCTGTCCGGGGAGGGCTCTCTGGAACCCCAGTCACGTCTGAGTGAGGTCAGCAGGGAACTGGAGGAGAGAGGGAGTCCCAAGGTAAAGGCAGCAGAGTGGCTCCCATCGCTATGGACAGACCCCAGGGAGATCTCATGGACTGAGCATTGCAAAAATCCCCCTCTGACCTTCCCAAGCTGGGCCCTTGCCTGGCCAGGCTGGACTGTGCTCGGGTCACTGGGGGTGTTTGTATCTCCTTTGCATCTCAGCTGAGCAAACGAGATGGCATTGGCATCTTGGCACCACGAAAAATGTGAGGTGGCACAGGGTGTGTGAGAGCAGAGCCTGGGGAATGCACAGCTCGGGAGGCAGGAGGGTCCCTGGGGGACCTCTGCTACCTGTGGGGCTGAAGGGACACCCTGGGTGCCCAGAGGAGCCCCTCATCACCCCCCCAGCAGATTATTGCAGCAGAGGATCAGGGAGATAAGTTAATAAATTAAAAGAGCTCTGCTGTGCGGCTGGAGCAGTTGGAAAATGGAGTTTTAGACATCCTGCAACTGGAGAGCTTTTTCAGCTCCAGCCCCTTGTCCTGGGAGTTGAAGTGAGGTCTGTCTCTCTCTCCAGTCTGGGGATGGCTTTTTCCTGCTCTCAGTGGAACCACTCCAGGCCCTCACGGGGCTTCTTCACTGACAAGGGTTTTCTTCCTTATTACTGGTGTCACTGGCAGCCGATGCTCGGCAGAAGCCCTGTTAGGGTGGGAAGGTGTGAGTGGGGAGAAAAGGGGCTCTTCTTGGCCAAGGTCAGGGTCAGGACTCCTTCACCAGCACCCACAAGTGGGGACTGGAGAGGCTGCTCAGTGCAGCACGGAGAGGTTTGCCCTGGGAGTGGGAGCACAGCCCTGAGCAGGGCAGCACAGCCCTCAGCAGCACAGCCCTGAGCAGGGCAGAACAGCCCTCAGCAGCACAACTCTCAGCAGGGCAGCCCTGGAATGTGCCAGAGCGGCCCCGGGCAGTGGAGTGAGGGCCCGATGGAGCCCCCAGACCCCAGCAGGTCCCCACAGGCTCTCAGATCCCAGCTGGCAGCAGGACAGAGCAGCCCCACACCCCAGAGTGGCCGTGCCCCAGGGGCTGCCCCATCCCTCCCCCCGTGCGCTGCAGGGAAAGGCAGAGAGTGCACTTGAGTGTGAGCTCCCCATCCCTCTGCCCCCAAAATCCCTCCCTGCACGCGTCTGAGCTGTCTCAGAGTTATCTCAGCTCCCTCCCAGGCCCACAGCTGCCGTGTGGGGCAGTGGGCAGGCTCCTTCCATGGAGGCACTGGCCGACGGCTTCTTCCTCATGCCCGGCTGGTGAATTTTACCAGATTTTCAGGAGCTTTAGAGATGGGGATCTCTGTCAATCTCTGAAATTTCCCAGGCAGCTCAGCTGGGGAGTGCACTGCTAGAAGGGGCTCTGGCCCCACTGCCACAGGTAATGAAGCAAAAGCACATTGCTCCCTTGAGCCTGTAGGAAAAATCACTCCCCCAGCCGCGGGCTCTGAGCTGGGCTGAGCCCTCGGGCAGACAGAAGCGAAGGAGGTGACAAACCCTTCACTCATGGCCCTGCACATGGCCCAGATGGGACACACGGGCTCTGCCTGGTGGCCCCCCAGCCGTGCCCTTTCCCCTGTGGATGCAATCTCCGTCCAAAGGCACCCCCGTGCTCTCCCCCAGGCACGGCCTCGGGCAGGGTTACAGCACCGGGACACGTTCCCTGCAGGGGTGGGGGAGCTCCCGTGCTCTCTGCAGGTTCAGGCTCACGGCTGAGCACGCACGGCCTGTGCTGTCACACCGACACACACGATCGGCTCCAACAGCTCCTCTTGGTATGGACTTGCACCAAATATCTGCAGTTCTCAAGTCCTGACCCCACACAGAATCATCACAGACCCCCGGACTGGTTTAGGTTGGAACGGACCTTAAAGCCCATCCCATCCCGCCCCTGCCATGGGCAGGGACACCTCCCACTGTCCCAGGCTGCTCCCAGCCCCAATGTCCAGCCTGGCCTTGGACACTGCCAGGGATCCAGGGGCAGCCACAGCTGCTCTGGGCACCCTGTGCCAGGGCCTGCCCACCCTCACAGGAAATATCCCCAACCTCCCGACCACGCTCCCTCCGGTGCCTTTTGGCTCCAGCCCCCTGGGTTCCTGCTGAGCTCGGGCACCTGGATTTCACCCCAGCCCGTATTTACTGCCTTTCTGCAGAACCAGAACGAAGTGAGGGAGCACAGGGCTGAGCACTCAGGTGTGCGTGGGCTGTAGGGAGGTTTCTCAGCAGGCTGGAGTTGGTGGGAGCCATTCCCATGGTCCCACTGCAGCACTGTGGCTGGCACCAGGCACACTCGGAGGAGAGCAAGGGGCGAGGATCCTACAAAACATCCTACAAGGCTGGCTGTGGGTTTGTAACGAGGAGCAGTTTTTGCTGTGTGCCTGATCCGAGGCGGGGGGTGATGGCCCTGGACAGTTCAGGTGCTTGGAGCAGCACACCGGAGCTGGTGCAGCTGGGTGAGCCCACACGCTGTGCTGGTTCTCTCACAGGGGCTGCGCTGGAAACACCAGGTCTTTTTTAACACTTATTTGCCAAAAAATGGGCTAATTGGGAGGCATAAATAATTGCATCCCCACCCTTTGCAGTGCAGCCCACGTGCCCATGCCCAGGAGAGCTCTGTGCTGGGTGTCAGAGGGGTGGGACAGGGTCCTGTGTGGTGTCACTGCCTATGCTGGGATGGGGGGTATCAAATCACACCGAGCTGGGATCTCACCTGCCTCTGCACAAGTTGAATATTTGGGGGACTCTACTTTCGTTTTTCTGCCAATCTTTGGCCCTTGCAGAGATGCTCGGGAGTCCCAGGTGCTTCAAAAGCTGCACACAGACCGTGAGTGCTCATCCTGAGACCTCAGCTCAGCACTTGCCGTGGATTTTTCTTCATTATCCTATTTGAAAACCACAGTTCAGCAAACCAGGAGCTGAGGTACCACCAGAGCCTGTCCATGACCCTTTTGACATCACCTCAGAAAGCAAATTTGCCTGGGCTGTTAAGCCAAGTTGCTCCCCAACAGCCTTGCAGTAAATTTTTCCTCTGAACACAGTGATATGTATTTACAATACTTAAGAGAGCCATGATCGGTTTAAACAAAATTTTTGCAAGCTGTTTGGGAAACTAGAAAATAATTTGATGCAATATACTGAAATTTCAAAGATTTTTTCATTTCAAAAAGGGATTGAAAGAATTTTGATAGAATTTTGATTTTTCAACCTGTGTTTTTCTGATTTCTATTTTTAATATTGACTATTCTGTTCTTTTTTCATCTCTTTTCTCTCTTCTGATTTTTTTCCCCATTTCCGCTTTCACTTTCCCTGGATTTCCTTAAAGCAATGCAAAATGCTCAGGGGTTAAAAATTAAAAATGCTTAGATACAGATGGTGTGCCCCTGACCCAGGCTGTGCAGCTGGACCTGGAAACTCCTGGGCATCTCTGCTGCCTCCAAAGAGCTCCTGGACGCTGCGTTGGTGTGGAGACCATGGCTGTCTTTCGCTGTTTGTCCCCATGGGGCTTTTTCCCGATTCCGGGGTTGGGGCTGGTGTTGTGGCACGAGCTGCTCTTGCTGTGACTGTGGTGTTTGTGTCAGTCACACTCCGAGAGTCTCGTTGTGGCTCTCCTGGCTTGTTTCCTCCTCTGATTGACCATCCACCCTTCTCCTCAGTGTCTCACAGTCAGGAAATGTTCCCCGTGGCGTGGTGGCTCTGCTGCTGCCTCTGTCCTATGTTGGGCTGGGGCAGGAGCAGGAGCAGGGAGCTGCTGACCTGTGCAGGGAGTTTATATCCTTTTCTGTACATTCATGGTCCGGTTTGACTTTATCACTGTGCTGAGTGTGAGGAAGAGGATTCGTTTGGTGTGTCTGTCCCTCCTGTGTGTGTCCGTGGGGGACATGGTGCCTTTTCCTTTCCAGTGTGAGTTACTTCGGCCCATTCGGGACATTTCTGACCTGTTCTGGGTCTGGTCTCTGGATGAGCAGGTCTGGACAAGCCCTGTTTGGTCCAGACAACCATCTCAGCCTTAGAGAAAGAAATATTATGGTGCTTTGTTTTTGTCCTCTCCAGTTCAGGCTCCTGCCTCCCTCCAGCATGTAGCTGGGCTGTCAAGTAGGGTCCATGCTGAGCATGAGCACTTCCACTTCCTAATATTTGACTCTAGGGCTTTTTGGACGAGCTGCATTTGTTTGAAAGCTCTCTGTCAGCTCCAGCTTCTGGTCTGATTGCTCCCCTAAGAGCGCTGTACTTAATTAGGCTGGAATTGCTATTGCACAATCAGCCGACCATGACGATGTCTTTAACCAAATCAGAGAGGTTTGCTGGGGCACGGGCCCAGAGCTGCCTGCTCTGCCTGCTGCTGCAGAACAGGCTGACCTAGAAACAGCCAGGGACCACGTTAGAAAGCTGCCTTTCTCAACCTCTGCCGTGGCAAATGACAAATGCACAGCTGTCTGTACCTGCCTCTTGCCTTCCGAAGGGAGCCTTTTCTCTTTTTGGTGTCCATGGCCTGGCAATTATTGGAAAGGTCAGGAGGCGAGGCTGTATTTGCACTGAACACTGCTGGCCATTCGTGTCTCAAGAGGCTTTTCTCCTCTGTGCATTTATGGACCACGAAGCAGGAACCCCTCTTTGCCATCCTCTGGTTTAGCCACAGAGAGGTACAAAATCATATCCGGGTTTGCTTCCCGGCCAGAGGGAAGGATGCAGGTCCCAGAGGTTAGCTCAAGGTGTGCATCCCAGAGGTCTTCCCCAAATGGCTTTGTGACCCCAGCCCCGCCCCTGCAAGCGTGGCTGACACCCCCACAGCCTGTGCTGAGCTCTTGTTCTTCCTTGCAGAGCATCCACCTGTCCTTTTTGCGCACGGTCCCACCTTACTCTCACCAGGCCAACGTCTGGTTTGAGATGATGAGAGTCTTCAACTGGAACCACGTCATTCTGATAGTCAGCGACGACCACGAGGGTCGTGCTGCACAAAAGAAGCTGGAGACCCTCCTGGAGGAGAAAGAGTCCAAGGTCAGTTCCTGAACATTGTCTTGTAGCTTTGTTTAAGCAACAACAACAAAACTAGAAGTCTTGGGCTGTTGTATGTATGTAGATTTCTGTATGTAAAACACCTTTTCTTTCCATTGTAACATGGCTAACATGCTTAAAGCATCAACAGTGTCTGACTAGTACCTGACAGAACTTTGTACTTTATTCATTTCACTTGCTTTGCCATGGTCAAAATCTCCTACATGTAAATCGACCACAAAATGAAGGGAAGGATAACCTGGAGCTCTGCAAATGCCTCGCCCAAGATTCCCACCCAAGGAGAGGACCAGTCGCTCAGCTTAGGGAAGCACCTGCTCCATTGCAGCCACCCCGGGGCCAGGCAGACCCCGCAGTGCCAAACCCACCCCGAAAAGCAGCTTCTGAATTGGCTGTCGGGGGCTCAGCTTAGTGCTTAGGAGGGGCAGGGCAGCCTGGGGCTGTAATGACCCTCTGGTAGAGCTGTCGGCCCGTTCCCATCTCCATCGAAGCCCATGCCAAACGCTGCTTTCCTGACACCCCATGCTGTCACACAGGGCGGGTGTGGGAGCGGCTGTCCCCAGGAGGTGCCTGGCACCTGCCCTCAGGGCCAGCGGGAGCAGGGAGGGAGGCAGGGGAGGGCCCTGAGGTGCAGGAGGAGAAAGCACAGACCTGCGGCGTGGGGGGGAAGGACTCAACAGGCCTTCAAGACAAGCAGAGAAGGAGAGCACAGGAAGCTGCCTGGCTGCCATCTGGAAGGCAGGGAACACCTCCTGCCCTACGGGGTGAAGTCCCAGCACATCCTCTCTCCTGGGGCAGGGTGAGGTCCCCTTCGGATGGGCAGAGCCTGAGTTCATCCAAGTCTCCAGCAGCATCAGGGCAGGCACCCATTCGGGGCTGTTCCCTCTTGGGTCACAGGCAGGGACCCCAGCCTGCTCTTTCCAGCCCCACCTGCAGCTGCTGGACCTTTGGCAGTCTCTCAGCTGCTGAGGAGATGTGGCCATAGACGCTTCTTGTGCTTGGAGCTGGTGGCTGAGCTGAGAGACCAGACCCTGTGACTGCTCTTTGTCACCTCCCTGGAGGAACAACGGGTGCAGGGGTGCAGGCACAAGCCACACTGACCAACAGACTCCTGATTTTGGCAGTGATTTCCAAGAATTTTCATCCTTGCTGCATCCCAGGCCATCGTGAGGCACTGGTGTTCTACCAGCCACCAAGGATCCTCCTGCCGCCAAAGGCAGCTTCCTGCTGGGTGACAGCAGGACAGTGTTTTTCTCCAAAACCTCTTCCCAGCACGATGCCCTTCACACAGGGAGAGCCACTGGCAGCCTCTCATCCCTTCTCTTGCATCTTTTGATTTCCGCTTTCTGTTTTCCTGCAGTTCATCCCGTTTTGCTCTTCCCTCCCATGCCTCCACTCCCTTTTGCTCCATGCGGTGCTCCCAGGCACAGGGTGCATTTCTTCTTCAGCCTGTCCACCCCATGGGAGAGCCTTTGAGATCTGGCGCTTGAAAGATGGGGAGGGAGGGTCTGTCCTCAGACCTTCCCCGTGTTTGCACTGCATCTACCACACGTCTTGGTGTCTCCTGGCAGCCACTGGGCTGCTGCAGATGCTCTGGCCACTCTCCAGCCCGGGACACCTGCTCTGTGCCAGTAGGTCACCTTGTCCTCTCTTTGGGGTGTGCCACTGCATCTTGTTTCTTTTTCCTTTGAGGAAAGCTCAGACAGACCGGTCTGGCTGGTCTTGCAGGGGGTGGGTGCCCTGCTGGGGCTCTCCTGTCTTCCTCCACCTCTTCTCTCCAGCCTCTCTCCTGATCACTGATGTGCTGACTCTTTTGCTGCCATGCAGTTGTATCATGGGCCCCTCCCCAGCCTCTCCAAGGGCAGCCGGGGGAGCGAGCAGGCAGGAGACCTGATCTCAACCTCTTCCAGGCTTGGATCACAGCGCCTGAGGACATGGAGGACCTGCTCTGGGTCAGAGACTCACCTGCCCATCTGAGCTCTTGGTCTGGGGCATGGCTTTGCCCCCAGGGTCTGTGCCAGCCCCGTGTGCCATCCAGGCGCTCCTGCGTGGGCCTGCACCTCCAGTACAGAGCTCAGGCTGTGCTGGCCAGCCCTGGAGTGCCCCATGTGCTGGCCTTGTCCTGGGGTGTCTGCAGCAACTCTCAGCCTGGAGCTGCTGCTCCACCCAGCACAGCTCTGCTCGCTCGTGGGACAGAGTTTCTCCAGGCCAGAGCTGGCAGGTCCCTGCTGTTCTGGCTGCCTTTCCCTGGGACAGTGGCATTCATGGAAGTGGCAATTTTTTGAGTGAACGCAGGAGAATGTGGTGGAAAGGGAACATCTGATTTGTCGGTCCCTGTGTGAAACGTGAAGAACAGAGAAGGGATGCAGGATCACATGGAAAAATGGGAAAAAGAGGAGACATTACTAGTGTAGTTCTGGAACAAGGGCTAAGGACAGGGAGAGGTGGTCAGGTGCCAGCCTTGTTGCACCCAAGACTCTGCTGACCAGCCCGGGCCGAGGTACCAGCACATCCCAGCAATTTCTGGTTGGAGGCTGCAGCATGGATGACCAAGTTTTTGGCTATTGACAGTGCCTGGGGAGCAGTGACCAGTGTGCTCTCACTGGAGGACATTCCTGCTGTGCTGCTGCAGCTCTGGTCTCCTTGGAGCAGTCATTACTCCAGGGCTCACTGCAGGCCCAGCAGAAGCCACTGGGAAGCCACTGCAGAAATCCTCGCTGTGGGAGTCATCAGAAATGAAGGCAGACCTGGGCTCCAAGCAGATTTTGCCTCTTCAGATACTTCTCCTTGCCAGGACACAATTTCTTTGAGCAATGAAAAACCTGTTGGGCTGCATCCAAGGAGAAGAAGGGAAAGATCACACGGCTGCGTGGAAAGGAGACCTGGCAAAATGTCCTGTCAAGGACTGGCCTGAATGCTCAGGAGAAGGCGAGCTCAGTAGTGTGGAAAGACAAACCTGTCTGAGGAACAACCTGGGAACGTGGACCCCTGCACGCCAGGGGTGCAAAGGGTCGGGATCCTGGCAGGGATCCACTGCCATAAGGTTCTGGAAAAATGAAGTTGAGAGTAGAGCTGTGTCCCACACCCCATGTACACAGAGCAGGGACGCCCAGCTGGGGTGGGGTCGAGGAGAAGATGTCAGACTATGTCCCACCAAAACCTGCCAAGCCCTCTCCTGAAGGCACCATCAGGTCGCTGTTTTTGGCTGCAGGAGCTGCTCCCAGGAAGATCCCGGGGCTCTGTGCACGCTGCTGCAGGGTCAGGGCTCTGAGCAGAGGAAACCTCCAGCAGGGTGCCCTGCCCCGGGCTCCTCTGGGGCCATGCAGCACACGTGGCTGAGGCAGCAGAGCAGGGGAGGAGCAGGATCTCTGCTCCAGTCCGTTCTCTCCAGGGTCAGAGCACGCCCCAAGCCCCAGTGGGATGCTCCAGTCAGCAGCATGGAGACCACCAAGCAGTGAGCCCCACTAGCCACGCTTAGGGCCAGGTTAGGGGCACCCTGGTCTCGGGTAGCTGCACCTCCTAGGGCCACCCGTGTGCTGCGGAGCCGTGAGGTGCCCTGGGCCCTCCCCAGGGACCAGGTAAAAGCTGCAATGTCATCCCATGTTCACCATCGCTTCATATCGCCACGCTTTGAGCCAGCACGGGATGTAGAGAACTTTATCTTTCTCTTTTGGATGTCAACAGAGCTCAAAAAGCTGCTCCCTCCTTTCAGGGGGTGAGAGGTTCAGCTGAGACACCTCACTCTGTGTGAACTCTCTGAGGGTGGACAGGACTGTGATGCTGATAGTGACGCTGGTAATGCTAATACTCTTAACTGTAACAGCTTGCCTTTATCCAGCACTTTCCGTACACAACATTTTGTCCTTTACTTCCACAGTAATTCCATGGAAACCCCACCACTTAGGCCCTTAGATTGTTTCTGAGCTTAAGATAAAAAATCCTTGCTGAAGAATTCCCCAGTCCCGCAAGGGAAAACGCAACTGCATCGCACCAGCTGTGACACTCAGGCTTTGCTCTCAGATTGCTCCGTGACGCTCCCGTGAGAGCTGAGGCACAATCTCTCCTGATAGTGGTTTTTGCGAGCTCCAGCGTTATAGAGACCCTTTAGCAAACAGTGGAGGAGGAGGTGGATGTTGGATTGCTTTACTACACGTCATTTTCAACTGTTTATAATATTCTTCTGTGTCTACATATTTTCTCTGTGCACATTATTCATCAGAGTAAAAAAAGGAACTATGAAAACCTCGACCAACTTTCCTATGACAACAAGCGAGGACCCAAGGTATATATGCATGGAAATGCACGCCGCCCACCAACCTAAGTAGCAAATGAAAAATAGCCACAGCCAACAGAAAAATAAAAAAAAAAAAGAAAAAAAAAAAGAGAAAGAGAAAAAAAGAAAAGAAAGAAAGAAAAAAAAATATCCATGACTATGTTTCTTGGTAGCACGTTTTTATGTTGAGATAGTTTGGTTTGGACTTGAGAATGGAAACTTAGCCAGCTGACCCTGGAAGGATTTCTTTTTGAAACATGCATGTGAACCAGTAATTAACTTGCAAGTTCTTTTTTTTTTTTTTTGGAAAGTTGAACCAACCCCCTTTCCTCCCCAAAGGAAACGGTTCCTTGGTGTAAGTTGCTCACTTTGATTCCCAAAGGTTAACCCTGTGCAACATGTTTTTTTCATTTCCCATGTTTTTGAAAAACAACACTCGTTTGAGTTTTCAATTGCATTTCAAAGCCTTTTTCTCTTTCCTGTACAATGCACGCCTCTTTTTGGGTCTTGATTGACTTCAGTTTGCATGCACAGTGCAAAAGAAAAAAAAAAAAATTAAAAAAAATAAAACAACCAAAAAGCCAAAAGCTTAAAAGAGAAAGGAAGGAAGGAAAGAAAGAACAGAAAGAAAGGAAAGAAAAAGAGAAAAAAATAACTATAACCAATCTTATTTAGCAGACTTTTGTGCAGTTTAATGAATTCTCTTGACCCTTTTCTAGATAGCATGGCTCTCACCACCAGTCCTGGGGCTCCCTCACTAACCAGCTTTGCTCACACTAATCGCAGGCTGAGAAAGTGCTTCAGTTTGACCCTGGAACCAAAAACGTGACATCGCTGCTGCTGGAGGCGAAGGAGCTGGAGGCCAGGGTCATCATCCTCTCTGCCAGGTGAGGCCGTGCTGTCCCGTCCCCTCCCTGCTCTGATTTCCTCTCTCCCGACGCTGCCCGGCGCTGGAGTCAGCGTGGATTTGGGGTTTGACATCCCTCCAAGGAGCCTGACACACAAAGCCCCCTGTCGCGGGCAGGTGGAGGGTGCTGAGCTGTGCTGGACGTGCTGCTGGCCGGGCAGTGACCATCCCGATTGTGGCTGACGTGTCCGGCTGTCCCGCAGGAGCGGCCGAGGCTACTGACGGTGTGCCCCGGCCCGGCTGTGCAGGAGGGGAGCCTCATGGCCCCCGTGCCTGCAGCACGATGTGCGGATGTGCAGGTGCTCAGCAGCGCTGGGAGCCGTGGGATCAGCCGAAGCTGAGGGGAAGGTTCCCATTGCATCAAGGATTTCGCCATTACCCGGGAGAGCCAGCGACCAGAGACAGCGGGGGCTGTGTCCTCCCCGGCGCTGCCGCACCCTTGGGATGTGGCATCGGGGCCGCCTGGCAGTGGAGCCACGTGGCCGTTCCGTTCCTGTCGTTGCAGCGAGGATGACGCGGCCACGGTGTACAGATCAGCAGCCATGCTCAACATGACGGGCTCCGGCTACGTGTGGCTGGTGGGGGAGCGGGAGATCTCGGGCAATGCCCTGCGCTACGCCCCCGATGGTAGGCACCTCCCGAGCTCCCTCCCGCCGCAGCCGGGCTCGGAGGAGCCTGGTGGGGCCGGGGCGAGCGGCCCCTGCCCTCCCCGGGACCCCTGGGGCTGGGGAAACGCGGTGCCGCGGTGGTCCCGAACGGAGGGTCCCGCACTCCGCTCTCCGCTCCCGCTGCCTGCATGGGGACACAGCCTTGGCCGCGCTGCCGCGCCCCGAATCCGTGTCACTGGGGCTTTGCAAGCTGCCTGTCACCTGGGGGGAGGGGGCTTGGGCCTCGGGATGGAGCTCAGGGTGTCCGTGGTACACGGAGCCGTCCCCAGCAGGACAGAGCCGGCCCACCACCACTGCCTGAAGCTCAGGCAACTCCCCACTGCATCCAAGGGATCCTCAGCCCGCAGCCGTGTGCTCGCTGTCCCCAAGCGCTGGGCACGGCAGTAGCGCTGGAGCAGCCGGTGATCCCGGGAATGCTGACCTGGCTCCTCCTCTGCCCGCGGCAGGAGTGATCGGTCTGCAGCTCATCAACGGCAAGAACGAGTCTGCCCACATCAGTGACGCCGTCGCCGTGGTGGCCCAGGCCGTGCACGACTTGTTTGAGAAGGAGAATATCACAGACCCACCGCGGGGCTGCGTGGGCAACACCAACATCTGGAAGACAGGACCCCTTTTTAAGAGGTACTAGGGAAGGGGTCCTGCTGGAGGGAGCAGAAGACCTGCTGGGGGAGAGCTGGAAAAGGTGGGAGCATGTGGAAAAGGTGCAGGAGGACATGGTGGCTTTGTTCAGGGTGTCTGTCACTAAAGCTTTGGGGCACGGGGCTGCCTGGGCTCTCCTGCATGATTTGGATGTGAGAGCTACATTTCTCCTAGAAAACTCTCCCAGACACGGGCTCAGGCAATAGCACCCAGGTTTTCCAGGCTGTTTAGGCGTCATCCTGGTTCCTGGCACCAGTTCAGTCCATGTCAACCCATGCTACCCTGGGCAATGCTTAGGCAGCTGGGATGTGTGGGTAGGGAATGACTCTAGGAGGAAACGATTGGAGACTGTGGTCTCCTCCAGTCTGGATCTCAGTTCCATGGGCAAAAGTGGGAGAGAGGGGGGGTTCTGCCAAATGAAGGTAGGGGGACATTTCTGTCCCATTTTATCTTGGTGCTGCGGACACGTTTCCTGCTGAACGTTCCAAGGGCTGTGGTGTGGGTCCGGCGCTGCCAGCAGGGCTTGGTGGCAAGAGATGTCCTGCATGGGGCAGGTTGCCCTCAGCTGTGGCAAACCCTGGTGCTGTGGATGTGGAGGCTGAGGTGTCACAGACGGGAGGATGTGCCTGTGGGGTCCTGCTGCCGGGGCAGGGGGTCAGCAGGCCCTGCATGTGCTTCCAGACCCCCGTCCCTGCATCCCTGTGGGTGCTGGGGCCACAGGGGCTGGGCCTTGGTACAGCAGCCACTCCCTGCAGTTCTGGGTTCTCTTGAGCATGAGACCTGCAAAGCCTGGAGATTGTTTTAGAGGCATTTCTGGCATCCCCTGCAGTGAGTCTTTGGCATGAGGAATCAAGGCTGCTCTTCACAAGTGTCTCAGGCAATCCTTGTGTGTCTCCACTGTCCTATTTCCAGGGTTTGGGGGCTGGTTCTCCCCTGGGTGGTGTTTGTGCGTTCCTGGGGCACTACCCAGGCTGGGAAGGGCAGGTGCCAGGCACGGCACCAGAAGCTGTAGCATGGACACACCTTCCAAGGGACATCCAGAGGAAAGTGGCCTTGGGTGCTGTGGAACAGATCACTCCAGAAGGGAATGGGACTGATGTGGTGGAGAACTAGGGGCAATGACAGCAGATATGGCAGTGAACACTCGGGGAACTGATTCCATCCACCAGGAGGGGATGACCACAGGGCTGTGAACAGACCATAGGCAGCCTTGGCTGGACTTCTGCAGGGTAGTGAGCTTATGGCAGGTACCTGAGGGGGAGCATTTGCCTTTCTGCTGCCTTGGGAGGTGTCTCAACGGCCACAGCAGGTTTTCTAGGTTGTCCCCGCTGTGTTTCTCTCCATAGGGTGTTGATGTCCTCCAAGTACTCAGAGGGTGTCACCGGACGGGTGGAGTTCAACGAGGACGGGGACAGGAAATTTGCCAACTACAGCATCATGAACCTGCAGAATCGGAAGCTGGTCCAGGTTGGGATTTACAACGGCAGCAATGTACGTGCAGGCCTGGGCTGGGCAGGAGGGTTGGGCACGGGGGTGTCCACCTTGGTCTCATGTCCATCTGCTTCCTCTGGGGTCCATCGCAGGTCCTGACCAATGACAGGAAGATCATCTGGCCAGGGGGGGAGACCGAGAAACCTCAGGGCTATCAGATGTCAACCAAGCTGAAGGTAAGAGCAAATGGCATCAGGGGCAGGGCTCCTCAGCCCTCTGCATGCCAGGCAGTGACTTTGTCTGTCTCCCACCTCCATAGCTGCTCTGCAGCTGGCAGCAGCATTTGCAAGGCTGGGAGAGGATATAGGAGAGAAATAGAGAAGGTACTGTAGGGTGTTCAGAGCACAGCTTTCAGCTGGAGTCAGTCTAGATAGGGTGGCAGGCATCCTTGGGCTTGGAAAGAGACAGGTGGGAAGTGGGCATGAGAGAAAGCAGCAGGGAAAGGGTGGAGGGACAAGGTGTTCACCACTTCTGGGCAGGGCAGCCCAGCTCCCACCGTGGGAATGTAGCTCTGGAGGGAAACAGAGACGAGGATGTTTGTGCTTCACCTCTCAGATTGTGACCATCCACCAAGAGCCCTTTGTGTACGTGAAGCCCACCCAGGCAGATGGGACGTGCAGGGAGGAATTCACCATCAATGGAGACCCTGTCAAAAAGGTCTTCTGCACTGGACCCAATGAGACCATCCCAGGTAACTCAGTCTGCTGGGGGCTCCCCCAGCCCACCCAGCTGATGAAGGCTCCCACAGCAAGAAGGGGTCTCAGGGAGGGAGCTCAGTCACACAGGAGACGCAGAGGATGAGGCACAGAGAGGTGACAGCACAGCCAGCCCCCAGACACCCTCGTCAGCTCAGCCTCACAGCAGTGCTGTGCAGGAACGGGGCTCTGGGATCCAGGGGTTTGAGCCCAACAGATCCTTTCCCACTCTCTCTTCTGGATGGGCTCCAGGGCTGCTTTGAGGGATTGCATCCCAGGCTTCTGTCTGCTGACATGTTCCCATTCTCACTGCCTCGATCTCCAGCAGCAGCAAGGGCCCCGAGGCACGTTAGCACGTGCTGCACTGACACAGCACCAGTCTCAAACTGTTACAGAAACCTGTGTCAGGATCAGGAGCACCTGCTGCGGGGTGGGAGCTGCTCAGCAATGCCAGGCTTGCCCAAATCCACCTGAAGGGCATCCCCTTGGCTCGGCACACCTTCCTGTGCACAGCATCCCCCCAGAGTTGTGTCCTGGGCTGTGTTCAGCCTGCTGAGTTCATGTCAGGACTCCTGCAGCACATGCACCGAGCAGGGGGTGGGGAGCACCCCCTCTCAGCCCACCTCACTGGGACACTGCAAAGCAACGGGACCCCTTTGTCCCCAGCCTGCCACACCCTCAGGTGATGGAGGCAGTGAGAGAGGGTGGTCAGGCAGAGGGCCCTGAGGGATAACGTGGTTACATCCCATATGGAGCAGAGCCATGGGGTGGCTGCTCTCGCTGGGGACAGGCACAGATCCTGTGTGGGGTCCCTGGCCAAGGGCTGCCCCCGCTCATCCCCGTTCTGTCCCTCCCCAGGCCGTCCCACCGTGGCACTGTGCTGCTACGGCTTCTGCATCGACCTGCTCATCCGCCTGGCAGGGGTGATGAACTTCACCTATGAGGTTCACCTGGTGGCTGATGGTAAATTTGGTACCCAAGAGCGGGTGAGTTTGGGCAGCCTGTGATCTTTCTTTGCCTGTATCGTGTGTAGAAACACCCCCAGGCCCTTCTGCAGAGCAGGGTGGGGTGGAAGGGCAGTGCAGGACTCCTGGCACGTGCGGGGTCCTGGCTGGTGGGGGATGTGTGTCAGGGCAGGGCTCTGACCCTGCCTGGGCTTCCTGGCAGGTGAACAACAGCAACAAGAAGGAGTGGAACGGGATGATGGGCGAGCTGCTGAGCGGCCAGGCAGACATGATTGTGGCTCCCCTCACCATCAACAACGAGCGCGCTCAGTACATTGAGTTCTCCAAGCCCTTCAAGTACCAGGGCCTCACCATCCTCGTGAAGAAGGTATGGTCTGGCTGGGATGTTCTGTAGAACGCGGGAGGTGCCCCTGTTCCCCAGATTGCACCATGCCCAGTTCCCCCAGTGCAGCCCCTGCCAATCCCAGGCTCCAGGCTGCTGGTTTTGGTGCGGGGTCTCATCTGCACCCCCCTGACCCCTCCTGTGCAGCCGAGCAGCAGGAGCTCAGGGCAGGGCAGGCCCTGTGGGTCCCTGCAGGCGGGCAGGGTGCAGGCGTGGTGGGTGCCAGCGCTGTTCCCTCTCTCCTGTGTGCAGGAAATCCCCCGCAGCACCCTGGACTCGTTCATGCAGCCCTTCCAGAGCACGCTCTGGCTGCTGGTGGGGCTGTCTGTGCACGTGGTGGCAGTGATGTTGTACCTCTTAGACCGATTCAGGTGAGTGCACTTTGGGCCACCGCAGGTCTGGAGGGGACAGGGAGGTGCTCCTGGGAACTGTCCCCTGGGTCCCTTGCTCGGGCACAGCCCTGCAGCCCTTCGGGGGCTCTCACAGGGACTTAACCCACCTTCTCTGCCCCACCAGCCCTGGGCTGAGGCTCCTGGCCCCTCTGGCTGCCTAAGCTAAGGGATAAGGATGTGTGGGGTACCCAGCCACTGGGGATGTGGGAACACGCCTGTCAGGCCAGGTGCTGTACAGTTACCTGGCCAAGGGGACTGGCAGCCTCTGGGCTCTGAGAGAATTTCCTCTCGGCCTCCCTTGGCCCTGTGGCAGCTCCTCTGAGGGCAAGAGAACCTGTCCCTGGCTCAGCCCTGTGCCCAGAGGCTTTGGTGGCTGATCTGCAGGGAGCCCTCTGTGCTGCAGTGGGAGAGGCTTGAGCTGGCCAGGGTCAGATGATCTTTCTGGTCTGGGGAGAGTGTGATGGGACTGGGACCAGTGTGAGCCAGACTGGGCTGCAGATGAGCACAGGGGGTGTGCCAGGCAGTGGGACAGAACAGGGAGGAGCTGCTTGGGACACAGGCACTGTCTGTAGGAACGAGTGACGCAGGGCTGCACCAGCACACGTAGGGCACAGTGGGGAGCCCTGGGAATCGGGGTAAGGGGAGTGAGAAGGGTTCTTGGTCTTGTTTTCCAGCCCATTTGGCCGGTTCAAAGTAAACAGTGAGGAGGAGGAGGAAGATGCCCTGACTCTCTCCTCAGCCATGTGGTTCTCCTGGGGAGTCCTGCTGAACTCCGGCATTGGAGAAGGTGAGTCCCAGGCACAGCGGGGCTGCTCTGCCCTGCAGCCCTGGCTCTGGGCCGGGCAGGCTCGGGGGGAAGCCCCTGCCCTCCTCCACAGCCTCCCCGCCTCACACGGTCCCTGTGGGACCTCGTTCCCTGAGCCCTCCCTGGAGCAGGCTGGCAGGAGGTTTGGTGGCGCCGAGGGTGGCACATTTGTGGCAGCTGTCACATTTGAGTCCTGCCACCCCCAGCACCGGTGATGGGACGCAGGGCGGGGAGGCTTGGGCTGGATCCCCTGCCCAGGGCCACGCACCCTCTCAGGTGGGACACAGCGCGCCCTGGGAGGCGCTGGGGGTTTGTTTGGTCCCGGCAGCGCAGAAGCTCCCTGCACAGCTGCTGGCACAGCAGGCGGATGGCGCACATCTGCAGCTGCCGTCGGGCTCCCGTGCACTGACGTGCCTTTGGCAACCAAGCCGAGCCCCCGCGGTGCCGCTCTGATCTCTCCTCTCCCCCTGCAGGCGCTCCCCGGAGTTTCTCTGCCCGTATCCTCGGCATGGTGTGGGCTGGCTTTGCTATGATCATCGTGGCTTCATACACTGCCAACCTGGCAGCCTTCCTGGTGTTAGACCGACCTGAGGAGAGGATCACAGGCATTAACGACCCCCGGGTAATGATCCCTCGCTTGCTTTCCCCTTCCCTGGGGTGCAGAACGTGGCTCGTGGCTCCCAGAGCCCTGATTTCCCACGGCTGTGATCTGTGCTGGGGGGGCAGACCCGGGTGGCTCTGCCTGGGCTGGTGCTGGTCAGTCTGAGCCCCTGCCCTGGGTGGGAAGGGGCAGCCACGGGCAGGGATCAGCGGGGAAACAAGCTGTCCAGAAATAGCGTCTGCAGTGAAACTGCCTGCCAGTTCCTGGAGAGCCTCCTCCAACCAGCGAGGAAACGATTCATTATGGATGAGTTATAACTAATGAAATTGTCCCTGCGGTGCAGTCAATACTCTCCACATGCCTCAAATCCATTTCCTGCTCTGGCAAGGACACAGCCACAGCTCATCAGCCCGGGCACGCAGGAATGTGCCCTGCAGCAGCGCTGACCCACAGCGTCCCACGCCCTGCTATGTGCCCCGCCCACGGCGCTGCCAGCCCCGTGGCATCCGCAGGCCTCCTGCACCCTCAGTGCCACCCTGTCCCTGTCCCATACCATCCCCTGCCCCAGCACCATGGTCCCAGAGCGTCCACTGCCCCATGGCATCCCCTGAGGAGATCAAGGTCTTCTCCAGGGAGCAGGTCCCCGAAGGAGATGGGAAGTTAGGAAGCACGCCTTTGGGGTGAGAAAGTTTTGCTGATGAAGGACAGAAACAACGGGAGCCCTGCCCTTGCCTTTCAGCTGCGCAACCCCTCGGACAAGTTCATCTACGCCACGGTGAAGCAGAGCTCCGTGGACATCTACTTCCGACGGCAGGTGGAGCTGAGCACCATGTACAGGCACATGGAGAAGCACAACTACGAGAGCGCTGCCGAAGCCATCCAGGCAGTGAGGGACAAGTGAGTAGGGCCAGCACCTCACCTGGCCAGGCTGGGGAGGGCTTCAGGGAGCTGCAGCTGGGCGGAGCAAGCAGGGCAAAGCTGGAGGGAGCTGTGGTCAAAGCGTGGCTTGATGGGAGCACCCAGCTGGGGCCGGGTGGGATCTGCCCAGGTCTCTGGGTGGGCAGCACAAGGTCTGCGTGGGGAATGGCACAGTGGGAGCCCTGGCCCTGGTCCTGGCCTCCCTTTCTGGCCTCTTTTCTTCTTTCAGTGCAGGGCTGGGTGGCTTCAGTGTTTAAATCAGGGCTGGGAGCACCCTCGCTGCTCCCACGGTGGCCGCAGACCAGCTGGGCTGCCCAGCCTGACCTGTCCATCCTCTCTCTGTGTCCAGCAAGCTCCACGCCTTCATCTGGGACTCGGCGGTGCTGGAGTTCGAGGCCTCCCAGAAGTGTGACCTGGTGACGACGGGGGAGCTCTTCTTCCGCTCCGGCTTCGGGATCGGGATGCGCAAGGACAGCCCCTGGAAGCAGAACGTCTCCCTGGCCATCCTCAAGTCCGTACACGGCTCTTGGCGTGGGGCTTGCCCCGAATGCTGCGGGCGTTGGCACCCAAGTAGCCTCGTGCCAGGCACTGCCAGGCACCCTCCAGACCCCTCCGCAGGGGCAGGGGCGCTGGGGGCTCCATTCCCTCCTGACAAAGGGGACGTTGCGGGACTGGGATGGGCACCCACAGCCTCAGCTCTGGCTCGCAGGGCTGGGGAAGCAGCAGGGAGCTGGAGGGAGGGTGGAGCAGGGCAGGGAGCTGTCGCTGTTACGTCCGAGGCGTATAAAGAAAACGACACAGAGTCCAGGCTCATGAACAGTGGAAGCCGAAGCTTTTTCTTTTATAATTTTCTGACTACTATATAGGATAGATGGCAAAAAGTGTGTTGAGTGGCAATAGGTAATTGGTTCCTCGGCCATCCACTCCTTGAGAGGATTGGCCAAGTCTTAAGAGACCTATTCCATAATATTTACAAAGTCGAAGCCATAACAATCTTGCAAAACAACTTGCGAGTGCAAGAAGTTTATGAAACTGTGACCTTGTTTAAAATAGTTTACATAGGAAAGACAGTCTGCTCACAGAATATTGAGAAAAGGCTGAAGAATTTCTCTGGTTCTAGCTTTTTAGCACCTACAGGGAGCAGAGCCATGGTCAGCCAGGAGTGTAGGCAGAGCTGGCAGAGAGCAGCGGGGACTGTCCGGCACAGGTCTCTGTGAGCAGGGTGTGGGTGCTGCCATCTCCCCAGTGCTCCCTCAGGGCTCAGCCTGTCCAGCAGCTTTGCACTGCCCTGGCTCGGTCATCCAGGGGGGTTTCTTTCAGCGCTGGCTATTCCTGTTGCACAGGGTCCCCGCTCTGGGTCCAAGGCTTTTACACCAGCACTGATCTGCAGTGTGGGGTGCCACAAGCCAGTCTGATATTGTGGGTGAAAAGGGATTTCCTCGCATTACTTTGGAAATGCCACACCTGCTGCAGAGAGAGAAGTGTCATGATGGAGGAACAGGCAGCTGGGAAGCAGCAAGTGAAGGGAGGGAGACATGGGAGATTCATTTTAGGAGAGACATGGTCAGGAACCACCAGGCAGAGGTGAAAGGCCTGAGAGAGAATGGGCAGGATGTGGAAGACGGGCAGGACCCAGGGTGATGTAGGGAGCCATGGACCCTGTCTGTGGGATGGTCTTAACCTGGGGATGGGTGGCAGCAGGACAGATGGGATTTGGGACAAGCCTGGAGAGGCCACAGGAGTCCTCAGTGTCCTCCTGGGAGAGGATGGGGAAGCCCAGGGCTACAGGTGGCCCAGGAAGGTGGTGAGGGTGTACCAGGAGCAAGAGGGAGGAAAGTGCAGTGATCCTGGGGCGGGATGTGTGCTCCGTGCCCACCCCATCCCCACGAGGTGTTCAGGCAGAAACGGGCACTGTGAGGACACGGCTCCCGAGCTGTGACACCGAGCTGTGACACCGAGCTGCTGGGCTGTCCCAGCCCTCACTGTGCACCACAGGGTCAGTGCCCTGACCTCGAGGGTGCTGGGGGTCACCAGAAAGGACTGGGGTCCGGCTTTGCCTGAGCTCCAAGCGGCCCTGGCAGGTGGAGGAACTGTGCAGGAGGGAACTGGGAGATGTGGTTCATGTCCACTCCCTGCAGCCTTCTCCAAGAGCTCTCTGAGCACTGCCAGCTCCATCCTTCCTGGGGAACACGCCCTCCTCATGTCTTCCACGTGGCTCTTTTGGCAGCAGGCACTGCCCAGAGCTGCCGTGGGGCGGTGGCACTGGGGGGCTGTGGGTGCCTGCTCGCAGCGCTGTGCCTGGTTCTGTGTGTGTGGGTGAGCCATGGCAGCCCCTGCAGCCAGCCCACACGCGCCCTGCAAAGGCCACACGTGCCCAGGCGTGCACACACGCGCAGCCAGCACACCCCTGCTGCTGTGCCTGTGGGCTGCAGAGTCCTGGGACGGAGGGCATGCAGGCACACAGAGTGTGTGCCCCAGCTGCCTGTGGCTGGTCCCCAGTGACTACCCTGTGCTGTCTCCTTGTGCTTCCAGGTCCCACGAGAACGGCTTCATGGAGGATTTGGACAAGACTTGGGTGAGGTATCAAGAGTGTGATTCCCGTAGCAATGCCCCAGCAACACTCACCTTTGAAAATATGGCAGGTTTGTTCTGCAAACCTCTTTCTCCCCCTTTGCTGGGTAGCCCGCTTTTGCTCAAGACATTCTCCTCTCCGGGGCTCTCCTCTCAGGCCAAATCTCTGCTGCTTCTGGGTTTGTGCTTTCCTAGTGCTGGGAGGCTGCTGAGGTGGGCTCCGTTCCCACCTTGTTCCGAGCTAAGTTTCCCCCACCATCCCTGGGTGCCCTTCTCCCCGGTGGGGCTGCCCTGGCGTGAGCACTGCTCCCCTCCCTCTGCCCTGGCCAAGCTGTGCCTGTCACGGAGCAATCAGAGCTGTCACCAATGCAGAGATGGGAGCAGCACCTCGAGGTGTTCCCGAGGTGAACCCAGCTGCAGGCGAGGGGCAGCCCCCAGTCTGAGGAGCTGTGGGTAGGGGCAGGACAGGGATAATCGATACAGGGGGGTTTTCATCGTGCAAAGACTGTGAGAACCCCCAGACAGGCTCTCCCTCTGCACTGAGGTGGTGCTGCCGGTCGTACACCCAGACCATGCAGGGATGAGGGGTGTTGGACGGGACCCCGTCCTCACCAGCACTGCTGGCTGGCTTACAGGCATGGAGAAAGGGGGCATTTTGCTCCATCTCCTCAGACACCACTCCAAAAACGTCAGCCCCGGGGGCTGCAGGCATCCAAGGACAGCACAGGGCTCTGTGCATGGCTGCGCTTCCTGACGAGCCAAACTGGAGCACCAGGGCTGGGTTCTGGTGCAAACGACCCCGTGGTCCTGGGGATGGGGTCTGCCCTGGGGCTTGCTGTGCCTGTTCCCAGCATTGCTGCAGCTCAGTGCCCTGTGCCCCTCCAGGGCAGGCACCGACATCCCTCCGGTGCCCGGGCTGTGCTCCCCTCCCGGCCCTCCAGGACTGCGGGGGGATGGCGGGGGGACCCCGGGTTGGCAGATGCTCCCGTTGCTGAGCACGATGCAGAAGAAATGAGGGGTCATGTTGCGATTTCCACTGCCCCCTGTAACTTTCCTGCTTATTTCAGGTGTGTTTATGCTGGTGGCTGGAGGTATTGTTGCCGGGATATTTTTAATATTCATAGAGATAGCTTACAAAAGGCATAAGGATGCGCGGAGGAAGCAGATGCAGCTGGCGTTTGCGGCCGTTAATGTGTGGAGGAAAAACCTGCAGGTAGGACAAATCGTTTTTAGAGCAAATCTCCACCAGGTGCGTTTTCCATTCCTTCACCAAAGCAGTGAATGCAGAGCTGTGGATTAGCATGGGGCCCTCTGTCCCCCACCCCACCCCCGGCAGCTCCGGCTGGGCGTTACCGGGTGCCTGTCAAGCTGTAGGGCAGTGTCCCTGCCTTGTCCCCGGGAGCTGCCCCTGGCCCATGCTGTCTGTCCCCGCACAGCTCCAACAGGGCAGAGGCCCGGCCCAAAGGCCCCCAGTGGAGCTGGGATGGGGACTTTGCTCTGCTGGGGACCACGTGCCGGAGCCACACCTTGCCCTGGCTGAGCAGCAGTGCCAGCACGGCTCCTTTGCAGGTCCTGCCCTGCTGCCCGGCTCCGGCCGTGCTCACCAGCAGATGGGAGGGTCAGCCCGCTGCCACTGACCATCCCTGCCCGGTGCTCGGGTGGAGGAACGCTCCAGGGATAGTTTCCATCACCTCCCCTTCCCTGCCTGCTCCCCAACAGCGCGGTAGCCCTTGCCATAGCCGGGGCCGACTCCCAAAAGAGGTGGTGCGTGCTCTTGTCCTTTGGAGACAAGGACATTCCCCCACACAGGAGCCAGCAGTGCCGGTCCCTGTCAGTGCCAAGGCTCCCTCGGGCTCCTTCCGTGGGGCTGTTGCTCTCCCAGGCTTCCCCCGTTCCTGGAACATCTCTGTGCCGCTCAGGCAGGGAAGCCCAGGAGGGTCAGAGGTGCCTGGCAGTGACACCGAGCCATGGGCACATCTGTGGGCCACCAGCCTCACACTTCCCTTACCCTGCTGCTTTTGGTGCTGAGCCCCACAGTGCCCCTGACCCCGGTGTAGGGCAGCTGGAGGCTCTGTCTGAGTTGCCCGGGCTGGTTTTTCCCTTGGGGAAGCGCAGTGGCGTTCAAAGAGCAAGAGCTCCTTTAGGTGACTAAAGGACACTGCCGCTCGGAGCAGAGCCAGCGCAGGAAAGAGAGAGAAGGAGGCTCGGGGACCCCGCGAGGAGCCCGCCCGGGGCCCCGGGGAGCAGCGCTGGCTGGGGCTGCGGGGGGGCTGCCCAGGTGGAGCAGCGAGGGGAGCACGAGGCCGGGCTGCTGTATCCTGAGAGCTCGCTGGGTTCAGTTCACCGGAAAGAGTCTCGGAAACGCCATTTCTCAATTTTATTTTTTTTCCTTTTTTCCTTTTTTTTTTCCTTTGCTTCCAAAAAGCAGCAGCACCGAGGGGGTTAAGGCTGCTGGGACAGAGCACACTAGTCGCACTGCCATTTTTCACTTGCCAACCTTCTAGAAAATACTGCACTGGGTCCTTGGGCAGAGTCTGTGGGACTGTGAGCAAAGCATGCTGCCCTGTGGGGGTAAACAGCCTCATGGTAAAGAGCCGTTTGACATTGTAAGACTTTTCCACAGGAGGAAACGTCAGAGCACTAGTATCTGGTACATTGCTAGAAGGTAGGCAAGTGGAAAGATTTATTTGTTAAAACAAACAAACAAAAATAATGGTTTTTGGGATCACAGTTTTGCCATGGCTATTTCCTGAGATGCCATGGAAGAAAAAGACATTTCATTCCATTCATCTTGCTTTCCTTTCCGTTTGTGCATGTCCGCAAAAGAGAGAACTGAGAAGGAGGAGCAAATGTATCCCCGAGCATGCTCTACGCACCAGCGGGATACATTTTGGTTACCCCCGTGCGGTAGCAGAGCCAGACCTGGTCACTCCGTCCCCCGTCGGAAAGGTCACACTCATTGGCACGAAAGCAATTGGGGAGGACTCGTTGCCAGCGCCCGGCGCCGAGCGCGGCCGGGCCCCCCGGCCCGCGGCCCCCGCACCATGGCGGCTGGTGCTCCCAGCCTGCGCCAACCAGGTCCGACTCGCTAACTCCAACGCCTACATTTTTCAGTTCTGTTTCTCTTTGAGTTCATCCCGACCCGACGACATCATGGCACTAACGCTTTGCTTCCTCCCTTTCTTTTCCTTTGTATTTTTTTTTTTTTTTTTACTTTTCTTTTTCTTCCAGTTTCCTTTTTGTTTTTTAGCCTGTTTTACTTTGGAAAACAAACCAAACCACCACCAACAACCACGTTCGGCTTTGCACAACTGCATCATTTGAATTTTTGAACACATTTTTTTTACAGAATATTCATACAATGACTTCTCTTTCAATGCAGTCCTCTCTCTCTCTTGTGGCACTAGGATTCAGCCTCAGAAAAGGCCCTGAGCACTTTTTTTTTTAGTGGTAGGTGCAGCATCTCACGTCTCGGTCCAGCCAGGCTAGCGGTGGAAGCGAGGGGCAGGGCGCCAGGCAGAGCATCCCCAGGAAGCGAGGTCACCTGTGCCGGCCTGGCTGCAGACACCAGGAGAGCAGGGCTGCCTCCCAGAGGGGTTCCCAGCGCTCCAGACGCGAGGCCGGCCCCCCGTAGCTGTAGCAGTGTGGTGGCTGTGCCGTAGCCGCGGGTCACGGAGGCCCTTGGAGGACTGGGAGTGGCAGAACACCTCCAGTAGCTTTCTCACCTAAATGAAGGCCATGACACGGGGCAGTATTCAAATAGATTTAGAGTTTCCAACAACACACTAGAGATCTAATTACTTATACATATTCATTTTAGGATAGAAAAAGTGGTAGAGCAGAACCTGACCCTAAAAAGAAAGCCACTTTTAGGTCCATCACCTCCACCCTGGCCTCCAGCTTCAAGAGACGTAGGTCCTCCAAGGATACGGTAAGAGGAAGAAGAACAATTCTGCCCTCTCTCTTTCTCTCTCTTTCTATCTTCTGCCATCCCATCGACTGCCACACACCCATCCCGAAGCTGCCAGTGTACATGCATAGCTCATGTTCGTCACCAGTCAGTCAGTCAGTCAGTGAGTCAGTCATCCCGTGTACCTGAAAGGATGCTGGGATCCTGGAGGGCAGGCAGGAGGTGGCTTGGAGTCCTGTGATGAGTTGGGAGATGCAACCGAGTTTTTGTTTTGTTTTTTTTGTTTTCTTTTTGCCTGGATGATTTCTGATGTTCCTCTCTGTGCTTTGCTCACCTTACCGGTGCTGACCTCTTGAAACTGATGACATTTTTTCTTTATCTTTTTTTTTTTCTGTTCCTAAGTGTTCCTGTACCTGTTTGTCATTGTATGCCTAAAAACAATCACCCCGATTTAATTTGGGCACCGTGTCACCTCACCAAGAGCCATGCGTGTCACACTCTCTACTTGTGATTTTTGTTTGTGACAATTAGCATTCGGAATAGTCCTTGCACAGGAGTGACAGCTGTCTCTGGTTATCGTCAGCAGTAACGCAGCTCTAGAAAAGAGATGAAAAGGCTCCAAAGAGGAGGTTGTTAAAGACCCAGCCTTGCCTCAAACTTGTGTTTTCCGCTGCTCTCACATAACCAGAGAAAATTTCCAAATTGCTGCCTCTAAAGCCAGCTGTTTCCAAATGTGCAAATGTGTCTGCTCGTGCTGGAGCTTCGGACACTTCAGCGTCAGGTTGGGCTGTTGGTCTGTCGGACTGAGCCGTGTCCCTCTGCATGTCGCCGTCTGTTGTATGACACTCTGCACTGTGGCTACTCTGTTGTCTCGTGTGGCAGCGCCCGCTGCGTTTTGCTGCCCGACCTCCTGGCGCGACGGGCTTGCCAAAATCCCCTCCCCGGGGCGACCGGCGGGTTTGTGCCCGGGGTTGCTCAGAGCAGGTCCCCGCCAGGCTGCCCGAGGCGCGGCGGGGACGGGGGGACGGTGGCAGCGGGGGAGATGTGGCCCCCGTGGCGGGGTGGCCCGTCCCCAGCCGCAGCTCGGGCGCCTCGGGGACAGCATGTGGTACCGCAGGGGTCTCGGGGCCACGGCTCTGTATGAGAATGGAGGAGGCTGCCTTTGACACCAGCGCAGGCTCCATACCGAGAAGCTCCTGGAGCACCCCTGGAACGTGGCCCTGGGGACAGCTGAGCCCTCGGCCGGGCTCGACTGCCACCACCTCACACAAAGTGCTCCTCTCACTGTCACCACGAAGCCTGGAAGTCATGGGGGGGACACCCACACTCTTCCCACTCATCCTCCGTGCCCCACGGGGAAGACGGGCATCCCTGTCATCTCCTGTGCTGCCTCCATGCCCCCTGGGTGGCACCTTGTCCCAGTGATGCCCCATGTCTGGGGTCCCCTCTCCCCACTGCTGCACCCCCTGAGCAGCTCTGCAGGGAGGTCACAGGCTGTGTCCTTGTGGCCTGAGCCATGACCGGGGCAGAGGAGGCAGAGATGGGGTGGGTGGTGCAGGGGGTGGTGCAAGAGTGAGGAGGAGGAGGAGGGACAAGTGGAATGCACAGAAAAAAGAGGGGAGAAAAAATCGCAGGAAGAGCTGCGTGTCCTGAGTAGACCCCCATGTTCTGTTGTGCTTGAACTGCTCCACAGTAGGAAACCAAGGGGTGCTGTCCTGGGAGAGCAGAATCACAATGGAGCCCTGGGCACCTGGGGGAACCAGTGCCACCGGTGGGCAGAGGAGAGAGGGAGAACCCAGGAAAAATGGGGCAGCTGGTGTGTGGCACCCCTGGTACCTCCCACATTGCTCCTTCTTCAAGGAAGTGTCCTGGTCCTGATCCTGCTCCATGGTGTGGCATCCATCCTGCACCAACCAGCCCACAGCCCCCTCTGCCCCATGCCAGGAGCACCCCAATGCCCTGAGCTGACTAGGTCCAGGGCCCACCTGCCCCACAGCTCCCATGGATGGGCAATGGAGCTGTTCTCTCCCCTTCCCACACCCGCTGGGGTCCAGCACAACACAGGGCCCCCCACGTTTGTGCCCCAGTCATGCTCTTCCTGGCACATTGTTCACGGGCAAGTTGTGCAGGGAGGTGATCCCTCTCATGCCAGAAGATGGTCCCCACTTTGGGGGCACCTGCATGGTCAGCTATTCCCCGCTGCTCAGAAGCCGGTCGCAGCGCTCTGCCTGCCGTGGGGTGCCGTGGGGTGCCGTGGCCAGGGTCCCACGACACGTTCCCCAGGGACTGGGCTAGCTGGGTCAAGAACAGGCCAGTGGGGTGAACATCCAAGCCAGTGTGGCCAACTCGGAGGCTAGCAGCTATTGCAGGAGGTCCGTGGTGGAGCGAGCTTTGTGGTGACGTTGGGCAGACCTGCTGGTTGCTCTGCAGGCCGAGCAGCCAGCGGGAGGGGGGTGCTGCCACCAGCTCATGTCACAGCCTGTGCTTGGTGACCTCCACTTCCGTGCAGCAGCCCTGGCTCAGAGACCCCAACGCCCTCCTGCTGGAAGGCCCCACGAGTCCGTAGCATGCTGGGGCACGTTGCCTGGGGTCCTTGTAAAGACGAGAAAGCAGCGAGGTGCTCTGTTTCATGATGCTCAGCAGAGCTGCGGGCCCACACCAGGTCTTAGATGGGCAAGGCTGGAGAGCCCATGGGGCTGGAAGGCCAAGCCGACCCCAGCCTCGCGGGCTCTCCTGGCTAGCGAGCGAAAGACGCAGACCTGGTGGCCTTGCTTCTTTCCTTTCCGTTGTCGGGAGTTTTAAAAATGGATTCTGCTCTGCAGCCCTGCAGAATGGTCCCTCAGGAGTGCCAGAGAGACAGGCTGGCACCATGGAGCCAAGACAGCCCTGGGAAGCTTCCACCCCACTCTGAACGTCCTAGCGCCCACCATCACCCGAGCTGCACAGCCTCTCCGCGGCACATCATCCCCACCGCCCCAGGAGGAGATGCATGTGTTCCCCATAGGCAGCTCCTGCAACTCGAGTAGCACTGGCAGAGCTGACGTGTCCATCCATCGCAGCCACCCACGATACTGCAACCCCACAGACGCCATGTGAGACGCATAAACCACACAGACACCTCCGAGCCGGCACATTGCGTACAGACACGTATCGAGGTGCACAGGCCCCTTAGCCCCCCGCATCGCCAGCCCCCGCAGAGCCACACTGCCCGCCCCAGGCACAGCTGACACTCGTCCCACGGCACCGCCCCGCCGGGGCCGGCGCTGCCGGTGCTGGGGCCCCGCGGCCGTGGGGATGGTGCCAGAGCTGGGCGAGAACCGAGGGGCTCCCTGGAAAAGGTCACCTTTTCAGTGAAGGATCAGCTGTCCCAAAGCCAAACGCTTCTTGGCTGAGAAAGAGCCTAGTTTTTGGCCCAAAAGAACCAAAAGTAGGTCAAAGACAACTTTTTTTTGTTTTTTTTTTTTCCTAAAGGGAAGTTGATATTTTCTACAGCAAGATCGCATTTAGCTGGAATCCTAATTTTTAATTGAAAAAAAAAAAAAACCACAACAACAAACCAAAATTCTTCCAGAAAATCTTCCACCAGCCAGGGACTACCATATGAGCCCAGTTAGGTTGAAGTCATTTTTAAAGACATTAAGTTCTTGTCTATATTTTCTTCCTGGTTGTCATTTAAAGTTTTTGGTGCCTTCACTTCACTTCCATACCTTAACATGTTTGAGTCTCTTCTACAGTTAATATTGATTAATTTCTTGGCTTTATAATGTTTGGTTTGGGGATTATTGCACCATCCCTGTAACATAATTTATCCTAAATTACTGATATGTGCTTCTAGCATTAGTCCTACTTTAACATAGTTTTGATATGACCGTTTTCTTGCTTTTTTTCACCTTTTCCTTTTTTATTTTAATTTTAATTTTTATTATTAAAAATTGCATGCATGAACTTTACACAAAAAAAAAAAAAGTAAATGAGAATGTTACCCTGTGATAACTGTGATTGGAGGAGATATGCTTTCAAATCAAAAGCCATGCTCTTGTATTTTAATTTTTCTGGCCAGATTGCCCATTTCGCTTGGTTGTTTTAGTGTTTCCCACCCCCAGAGCTGTGCAGAGAGGCCAGAAGGCCCCAGCCTGCCCTGCTACACCACCGCAGCAGCCACACGTGCACCAAGGCACACGCACTCACACAGGCACACTCCGCTCCTTCCACCCCCCTCGCATCAGGCAGGATGTTTAACAAAGGACCTTTCTTCTACCCATTCATTTTTGTATCTCCAGTTCCTCCTTCTCCTCCGCCAGTGAGTCACCAGCCTCTCCCCTTTCCCGGTCACCTCCTCGCTGCGGCAGTCAAGCCCCATCCCATGAGCACGCACCTCCCGGCAGCTCTGCCATGGAAACGTTGCATTTAGCCGCAATCCAAATTTTTCACCAGGAGGGGGTGGCTGCACCCGATTTTGGGAGAGAGGGGTGTTTTTTGGTGGGCTGATGAATAGCCCCAAAAAGCTCCCCCCAGGGCGGCAGGGTGACACCAGGATGGCCTCGGCCGCTCTCTGTGCCGACGGGTGATGGCCGAGCTGTTGCCCCTTAGCAAAGCAAGGCCATGGCCAGGAATTCCCAGAGGCTCCATTGGAATCTTAGCCAGTGCCCTGAGTGGCAGAATGACCCCGGGAGAGGCTCCCTGGGTGTCAGCGCGTCCCCAGCACGGGACTGGAGAGGCAGGAGCGCGCTGGCTCCTGGCCCTGCCCCAGCGGCTCCCACCCAGGGGTCCCGGGGAAGCGCGAAGCTGGGCTGGGCAGGGCAGCCCCAAGGACCCCACGCAAGGCTCGGGGGACCCCAGCCCTGCCCTGGCAGGAGGCAGGGTGTGCAGCACACAGGGTAGCCACAGTGCCAGAGCTGCCGGCAGCGCCGCGGAGGTCACGGCCGCCATCGGCCAAAGCAGGGCGGGTGAAATCCATCACCGAGGAGCCCCCCCGAGCCCCTCAAAACATCGGCCCTCCTGGGCAGGGCGGTGCAAGGGCTGGGAAGATGTCACTGGAGAGGGTCTGTGCTGCAGTCTGTGAGACCCACAGAGACCCCTTCCTGCCCTGGCACCCGATCAGGACCCCAGAGAGCAGCGCAGGATGCTCTGGGCCACCAGCAGGGCTGGACAGGGCTTCCAGGTCAGGTTTGGAGTTAGGAGAGTGGAGCTGGGAGAGGAAGGGAGTATGGAAGAAGGAAGGGAGGAAATAAATGCCCAGCTGTAAATTCCTGCCTGGGGAGGAAGGACTTTTTTTTCTTGCCCACTGATGGGAACTTCTGCTCTCCCCCCCACTTGCTGATGGGACTGCAGCAGGAGAGGGCTCTCCCGTGGTCTCTCCCGTGCCAAGCCCCCCCCATCCGCAAGGAGCTCAGAACCCCAAATCCAGGCCACATCCCCAACACAGGCCGTGTTTTCACATTAGCAATCAACGCCACACTTTATCACGAGTCAACCACACCACACATCTCACCTGCATGAAAGGACAGTCACAGCAGGGTCATTCAAGCAAGGAGGTGAAATGCCCTGGCCTCAACGCACAGCTTGATCTGGCACCAGAGAGGTGCCAAAACCCAGCCAGACCCTCCAAACACAGGTTCAGGCGTGGGCTGGGCTGATGAGTCACAGGCTTTGTTTTGTAGCCCTCCCAGAGCAGAGAGGGCCTGGCTCAGCGGGTGACGTGGCAGCCACGCTCCGCAGAAGCTGCACCACGCTCCTGGTGTCCCCTCTGCCCAGCTCCAGGGTGCTTGGAGAGCGTCTGCAACGACCTCTGCCAAGCGTGGATGGCACTGGGAAGGGGACCTCAGCCAGCAGCAGCTTTCGGGGCGTTGCATCACCCCCAGGAGAGATCCTGTAGGGACGCATGGGATATGAGTAGCAGCGGGGACGAGTGCCAGAGCTGCCTAACACTTCTTTCTCCTTGTCTGTCTATTTGTGTGTTGCAGCAGTATCACCCCACCGACATCACTGGCCAGCTCAACCTCTCCGACCCCTCAGTCAGCACTGTGGTGTGACCTTCTCCCCGAGGGCCATCAGTCCTTGCCCAACACAGTAGGAAGGCACAGCCAGGACTGCCTTTCAAGGGACACTGATGGGTTCTTCCGGGTGAGATGGGAGGAAAGCATCCTTCATCCATACACAGTGACTCCATTGTATATCTCCCTCCCTTCCTAGGCCTGCTGCCACGCTCGTGCCCCAGCAAGCACGGCAGGACCAGGACATGGTTTGGACTTCACTGTACAGAGATTATTGCTTCCAAACAGTGCCACGATAATCAGAATTGCCACTGACTGGCTCCGTGCAAGGGGAAAGGACTGCGGAAGGCACACGGTGCCTGCTCTCCCACGGTAGCAGGGAAGAGCTGGTGCCAGACCACAAACACGTGCTGAACCTCGCAGGCTGCAGCCTTCTGAGCACACGCAGCCCCTCAGACGTGTGCTCCACGTCTCCCGCCACCTGGAGGGCTCCAGCGACGTGCCCACGGTCCTGAGCAGCTGGAGCAGCCAGTTCCTGGTGCGGCAGGTTGGGCACACGTCCCTGCTGTGCCGAGTGACCCTCACGCCTGCCGCAGGGGCTGGAAGATGTGTGCTCCGCTCCTTGCAGGGGATGGACCCAATTCCCTTCCCTCCCACCGGCCCGTGGCTGTGACTCAGTCCCTGTCCGTGGTCCGGCTGCAGCAGGAGAGCTCCCGCCCTGCAGCCCCCGCCCCTGTGCTAATCCCGGTGCTCCGGAGCCCTGGAGCGCCGCCAGCCAAGATCCCGGCCCTCACCTCTCCTGCAGGGAAGACATCCCCAGGACCTGGCCACGGCCAGCATGTAGCACTCACACAGCAGCTCTCCTGGCCAGGAATTCTCCACGGGAAATGGCTCTGGATGGTTGCACTGACCTCTACCCCAGCTCCACACTGCCTCAGCACCAGCAATGCAAGGAGAGATGCTGCTGGCTGGTCGCGGCTGGCTGCGGTGCTGCAGCGGCCGCCCAGCCTGTCCGCACTGTCGGGGCACCGCGGCCAGCGCTGGCCGCTCCCCCGCCACCCTCACCTGCAGTCCGAGCTTGCCAGCAGCTCCCGCGGCAGCCCCGAAGCCCCAGCTCACGGCGCTGCATCTGCCTGAACCTGGAGACGTGGAAAGCAGATCCCAGCTCGGGGGAAGGGATCCGAACGAGCCAGGCTGACGCCGTCCCTCCCCGCACCTTCCTCCCCTCGAGCCCACACACCCACCCTGAGCACCCTCCCGGGAACAGGGCACTGGGGCAGCGTCTGGCACAGCCCGAACGAGGATGAGCAGCACTGCACGGGCACGGGCAGCATCACATCCCGTCTCCTGCCAACATGGAACATCCACCTGCAACGTGGTACCGAGCCCCGGCGGCACGAACTGCCTTCTCCCCGCCCCAGGCTGCCCCCGCGGGCAGGATTTTCACATGGCAGCTGAGGTCTGTGAGCATCGTCCCACTGACTGCTGTGGCTCCATCAAGTTCATCTAGCTCCAGCTGAGAAATCGGACCCATTCTACTTTATACGTCAATGTTACATTAATACCGAGTTTTTGCAAGAGCTCAGTAAAGTCTAGACTGGATCATGAAGTGGTTTATTCCAGAGCTGTGTGCCTCTTTCTGTCTCTGACTTCTGGCAAAGCTGGCAGGGAGCCCTGTGGTGAATCAGAGCCTCACCCAGCCCTGCTGCAGGGTCTGCAAACAGTGGAGGGACAGGAAGGGATGGAGAAACCAGCAGGGAGAAAGGCCAGGGGCTGTAGGGGAGACTGGGAAGGAAAGGGCATCCCCACTCTGGGACACCCAGGGGACAGCCAGGGTGGGGCACAGGCCCTGCAGCGAGGGGATGGGGACGGTCTGGAACTGTCCCAACCACCAGCACCACGGCAGCTGGCCCTGTCCCACCTCCGTCCTGGGAACACTGTCCCCTGCCACTGCTGGGCTCCCCATCTCCTGGGGGCCGGTGTGGGGCCTGGCCAGTGAGGCCAGCCTTTGGGAACAGAGGCACAGAGCGGCTCTGGGCTGCACCAAAAGGCAAATGGTGACTCCTGGCATGGCCTGAAAGGCACCAAGGGGAATATGGTGAGTCCTGGGACGCACACAGGGGCTCCCAGGCTGCACCTAAAGGCACAGTGAAGCATGTGGGGCATCCTAAACACACCCTGAGGGGCCTGGGCAACACAGAGGGCAGGATGAGGGGAGAAGGATCACCTGGATGCCCCCAGGAAGGGGATATGCAGATCTGAGGGTGGCCTTAGGGAGCCTCCCAAAACACTGAGAGCACCTGTGGTCAAGCCCGTGGCCTGCAGGGAGCTGATCTGGAGGCTTCTCCCCCCTGGCAGAGGCAGCTTGGCACCACCTTGGGGGACTCTGAGAAAATCCAAAGCGGTTCCAGGAACAGAACTTCCTCTCATGCTCCACAGGGCTGAGTTTACAACAGGTGGGTGCAGGCACCTGGAGACGGGCATGGATGGAGCACAGCCTGCCCAGGGCAGAGCCTGGCTGAGCTGCCTCAGTGCACCCTGCAGATGCGGGGTCTCCTCCAGCAGTGGGATTCCCGGCGCAGGCTGTGGTAGAACACTATGAGGGACCCCATGAAGGTGCAGAAGAAGATGCTGGCGATGAAGGAGAAGGGTCCGATGATGAAGAAGGCGATGTAGTGCTGGGAGGACAGCGAGGTCTCCTGGCATTGCCTGAAGGACTCATCCCCAAAGGCCATGATCGGATACTTGTTCAGCTGCTCCGGAACTCTGCACAGGAGCAAACTCTTCTCTGGAAGAGAAAAGCAGTGCTGAAGGGCACACAGGGCAGCTGGGAAAGGCAGGTGCCAAGGACAGGGGGGATGGCAGGTCTGCGTGGGACAGATGGCATCAGGGCAGGAGGTCAGGGGCCAGGTCACCAAGATACCCGTGTCAGGATACAAAGAGGGGGAACTCTGAGGTTCAGGACTCATCAGCGTGGGATGGGATGGGATAAGGACAGGTTCTGGGGAACCTCACCCCCAGGGCACTGACCACCCAAGCCCTCAGCCAGCTGGCAGCCAGTGTGCTGGGTCCTGCCTCAGCCCTGGCAGGGTGACCAGCCAGCATGGAGTGGGCGGGGGGCTTGGGGACACAGCCCTCTGGGCACTCACCTCGCACTTTCTCCCTGTTGTGGCTGAGCCAGCGCCAGAGGGGCAGGATGCCGCAGCTGCACACCCAGGGGTTGTCCTGCAGCAGAAGTGCTCGGAGCTGAGGCAAGGCGCCCGGCACCCCAGGCTCCAGCTCCCCCAGCCTGTTGCTGCCCAGGTTGAGCATGGCCAGGCTGGTGAGGGGCAGGAAGGTCTCGGGGGTCAGCACAGTGAGGAGGTTGTGGCTGAGGTCCAGCTCCTGCAGCGCCCCGAGCCCCAGCAGCGCCCGGCCGTGGATCAGCTCCAGGCGGTTGTGGGCCAGGCTGAGCAGCCGCAGCCCCGGCAGCGCAGGGAAGGAGCGCGGCCCCAGCACGGTGATGAAGTTGTAGCCGAGCCGCAGGCTGCTGGTGTTGGTCGACAGGCTCCAGGGCACCTCGCGGAGGCCCCGCTCGCTGCAGTCCACCTCTCCCGGGGCGCAGCGGCAGGCGGCCGGGCAGGCTGGCGAGGGCGGAGGGCACAGGAGCAGCAGCAGGGCCAACACGGGGCCGGGCACCCTCCGGCAGCCCATGGCCGCCCCCTGAGGCGCAGAGGGCTCCCTGACTCGCTGTGCTGGGATCGCCCCACGGACAGGTTCCCTAGAGCCCCACGCCTTGCTCTGCCCCGTGCCCCCGGCTGAGCCCGGCAGGGCTGGCTGGAGGTGCCGGGCAGTGCTCGGCTCCCCGCAGCCGCTCGCATTCATTCCCCTGCTCGCCCGGCTGCAAACCTGCACCGGGCTCCGCTCCCGGACCCGGTTTTCCTCGGGGTGGAGCCGCACTTTTTCCAGCAAATATTTTTGCAGTGATGCTCGCCCTGCAAGGTGTGGAACCGTGCCCACGTCCCTCCCTCCACCAGGCACCGCTCCAGCCAGGTAAGCAGCCAGTTCTGCGTGGCCTGGGATTAACTTCTTGTGTGTGCTGCAGGCTGGAGAGCTGGAAATCAGCAAATCCAGATCCATCCCTAAGCCTCCATCGCCCCCCCAGGGGCATCCCCCATAGGCAGGGGGTGTACAGCCAGGTACAGAGGGGTGTGTGGGCCCAGGACCCCCATAAGTGGCTGGGTTACTGGGACAAAACATAACTGGGACAAAATCATACCATTTGCAGGTCTCATCTTATGTGCCCACCATGCCCAGCGGTCCTCAGTGGGGAGCTGTGCTGGGAGCCATGGCCCACCCTGCTGAGCCCAGCCCTTGGCCGAGCCGGGTCTGCCCCTGCCAGGAGACCACAAGCCATGCCCAAGTGAGGAGGCCTGCGACAGGACCTCATGGGCCACCCTCCCCCTTCCCAGAAGGGACACACGTCTGTGTGCACACAGAGGGTGACCCAGGAGCCCCCCCATGAGAAGCATGGCAAAGGTGAGCTTGCTGGGCTGCAGCCACCCCGAACTGGTTTGCCCTCACCTCGGCATGGCAGTGCCAGTTCCACGGGGCTCAAAGTCTGCCCCCACCCTGTTTACACCCGCTCCGCTTCAAAGCCACCCAAAGCCCAGCTGCTGAGGGCTGGGGAGGAGGGGTGTCACCTCCCAGTGCCACTGCCCCTGGCAGAGCTCAGTGGGGACTGGGGGACAAGGGGACACAGCTGGCAGCACCTCGTCCCACTTACAGCCAGAGCAGGGACACTGTCCCCTCTCACATCCAGCAGGACCCCGGTGGCCACGGTCCCGGAGGAATCCCTGTCACTCTGCCCCACGGCCAAGGCGCTGGATAGGCAGCAAGGCAGGGCACAGCTGCACCCCAGGTCAAGGCCAGGATGTTCCCAAATCTGGGACAGAAGCAGCAGGCAGAGGGTTTATTAATAGCAGCCCGAGGAGCTTTGGTTTGTTTATCTATCCTGCAGCAAACTCTGTTTGCTGCATTAATCCCCATCTGGAAATAATTCAGAGGAATCCTCCAGCCCAGCCCAGCCCCAGGGCAAGGGCACAAACCTGCTGCCATGTGGAGCTGCAGCCCCAGCTCATCCCACCCACAGCCACAGGCTTGATGGAGACTGCATTTTGAGGGAGCCCTGTCCCAAAGTGCTCTTCCTCCCCAGGAGATGCATTGCCCACTGCAGGGGGACACCCACGGAGGAACAGAGCAAGGGACGAGCCCCCAGAGTGGTTCTGGTGCTGGGGGGAGGCAAGAACACAGGGGACGTGGGGTGTGGGACAGGGAGCCGTGGGTTTGGTCACCCAGCACTGATGGAAAGCTGGGACCCAGAGGTGCTGGGCTGAGCACAGAGCTGCACAGAGCCAGGCCTGGGGAAGGGATGGGCCCTTCCCACACTCTTCCCACCACCCACCGTTGAGTTCTTGGGGAGAAACAGAGATAGAGGGGAAGGTGCATCAGGACTCAGTGATAGCTCTTACCCATTCCTTGAAGGCTTTAATTTCTTGCACGTTCCCGGGTAATTAAAGGTCCAAGGCAGGACTCACATGGAATTTCTGAACCACACCACACTTCTGTCTGCCCTGGGGCACCCCAGGTTAATTCTTCTGGGAACATCTCAGCTGGGACTTTTTTATGGCAGGTGACACCAAGTGGCAGAACTGTGCAGGAGCTCTGTGCAGGGCTGGGTGCTGTCCAGCCCCGGCCCCCAGCGCAGGGAACATCCGAGCACCAGCACTGCCCAGGAGACACAAGGTCCCTGCCAGCCCCAGGGAGGCACAGGCTGGGGTCCCCGCTGAGCCCTGAGGGGGTTCCTGGTGCTGGGGTATTGCAAGAGCTCATAAACCACACGGAAAACAAAGCAGAAAACGGGCCCTGAGGAAGAACCGCAAGAGCTGCCCAGGCAGCAGCAAGGCCTGCCCAAGAGCTGTTTCAGCGTCGCCCTGTGCACCCCAGTGCTCCCCGTTTGGCCCCTGTTAACCCAGAGCAGCTGCCTGGGCTCTTGTCCTTGCACCCTGGTGTGGGGTCAGGCAGGGGAAGCAGGGAACGGCCGCAGAAACAGCAGCAGGGCTTGTGTGTGAGGAAAGGGTCAGGCAGGAAAAGCCAGACCTGGCAGGAGCTTCCTGGAGCTCAGCTCTCCTCCCACACCCGATCAATGTAGCCGGAGCAACATCGGAGGTATCCCAACAACTCTGTCATCCTCACTTTCACCGTCCTGCTAGCCCAATGCCAAAATTCCTCATGCAAGCGGCCAGCAGAGCAAACACTCCCAGCACAGCAATCCGGCAGGGCAGGCCACTTCTCCCCCACCCGCCCCGGGCCAGCCCCAGGCTTGCCAACAAACCTGACCAGGATGTGCAGCCCAGCAGGGCCCAGAGCGTCTTTAACAGACGTGGAGCTCTCAAGGTGCTGGACGCTCCCCATGGCAGCGCCAGGCCCCTGTCACCCGCCTGGGGGACGCTCGGTGCCACTGTGCAGAGCCACATGCACGGGGGAACAGAGCATGAGCCAGCCCGTGCTCAGGGAGCAGGGAACATCCAGACCAGGTTTCTGAGCAGTCAGCAGGGCAGATGGGCAGGATGAGGGCGAGGGAGCCTCCTCATCCCCCACTGCTGCACCCCAAATCCCGACAGGATGCACAGCAAGCCCTGCCCTTCCTAAGCCGCCAGTACAGCCCCACCCCTGCAATCCACACGTGGGTCCGAGGCACGGCATAGGTCCCCAAAAGCAGTCCCAGGCTGTCCCCGGCAGCTCAGCCGCCCCGGCAGCCCCAGTTCAGCTCTCCAAGGCCGCGGTCACGCCGCAGCACAGGCACAGCCGGCAGCAGCCGCGCCGGGGGAACAGCGCCGGGGGCAGCGGCTCGGGGCACCGCCCCGCCGGCTGCTGGGTCACCGCCGGCTCCTTGCACGAACCCTTGGCGGGCAGCGCGGGCGGGGACCTGCCGGCCCCCCGCGGGTGCTCCTTGTCCGCCCTGACGGCCAGGAAGGTGGCCAGGTCCAGGTCCAGCATGGTGACCCCGCCGCGCGGCGTGGGCGTGTTCTGGCGGCACTGCGGGCAGGGGATCCAGCGCTGCTCGTTGCTGACCGCGTCCAGGCGCTTCAGGCAGGCCTGGCAGAAGGTGTGGCCGCAGTAGAGGCGCCGCGGCAGCCGCACGCCCAGGTCGTAGGAGGAGTAGCAGATGATGCACTCGACGCGCTGGCTGCCCCGGCTCGGGGTGCGCGAGTGCGCCGCGGCACACGGCCCCACGTCCTCTGCCCGGGGGCTGCCACCAGCCCCGGACATGCTGGGGAGGGGGCGAGAGGAGGCGTCAGGCCGTGGCTGGGGAAGGGGCACAGGGGTGGGATGTCACCTCTGAGCGCTCCCGACATGCGGGAGAGGTGGGGAGCAGTCCCCGTGGTGGTTTCCAGGAGCAGCAGGATCCCTGCCCGACATCCCTGCCCGCCCCGGGACCTGCCGGGAAGAGCAGGACATTGCCACTGCAGTAGGCTGTCCCTGCATCCATGGGGGCTGTGTTTTTCCCAGTGGGAGCTCTGGCCAGATCTCAGCAGCCTGCTCAGGGTGTGGCCTGGGACTGGGGGGAACACGGGGTGAGGTGGCTGGGTGGGCCGGGAACAGCACCTGGGGACCAGGCAGTGGCACAGCCCTGCTCCTCCCCAGCCCAGGGCTGGGCTGGCACAGCTAAGGGCAGCAGGGGCTGGGCACAAAGGCTCGTGGGGAGGGGTCTGAGGGGGACCACCCTCCTCTCAGGTGGGGTCTGGTACCCACCAGCACATTTGCAAACTTCTTCTGGAGGCCACCAAGACTCTGTTCCCTCTCCTTAGGTGACCTCAAGTGTTTTGGTGCACACGGGTACCCCTCTCCTCCCCTCCTCCCAATTCCCCCATCCCTACCTGTCCCGAGATGCTGCCCAGGGCCTCAGGGTTGGTGGCAGAAGAGCTGTGCTGTCCCAGGGGGCTGTGGCAGTCCTGTGGGGAGCATGGGGGGCTGAGCTGCCAGCTGCTCCCCAGCCAGGTCCCTGTGGCTGCCGGTAGTGGGCAGGGGCTCACCTTTCAGGGACAGGTGCTATTGGATCTGCTGCAGGGAAGCCAAGCCCGGCAGATTGGGTTACAAGCACCTGGGTAACAAAGACCTCTGAAATCTAAGCCCAGGAGTGGTCATTAACCATCAGCCTGTGCTTCATTAACAGAAGGAGCCATTCCTGTGAGGCCGAGGAGCTCCGGGCTCCACCGTGGGCAGAGGGCTTGGACATCATCCGGGCCTGGGCAGCAGCAAGAGAATCTTCCACGTTCTGGACCACCCTTCACAGCCAAGAACATTTGGGCAGATGTTGGCCAGCGGAGACCCCGTCACACTCCAGCCACACATCCCCAGGTGGCCCGGGCTGCGGGGACGGCTGTGACAGGAGCGGGAGGGCACGGTGGGGTGGTAGGGCTGGGGCTGGTGCAGGGACACCGGGGCTCTGGCCCGGTCTGGGCTGGCAGTGCCCAGGTGTGGGGTGGTGCTCCCACCTGGAGCCTGGGGGTGACGTGTCTGTGACCTGCCCCTGCCCTTCCCCGTGGGGCTGCGGGCTCTGGCCTTGGGGGCTGAGTTACCAATGCTCAGCACCAGGCTGGGGGCACCCCAGCACCCCACGGGGACACCTGCAAGGTTCATGGCAGTGCATGACCCAGGGGAGGTGACAGCGCCAGGGGAGTGCCACTCTGTCCCCGCAGCAGTGTCTCAGCCTGGCGTGGAGGGTGCTGCAGACTGAAGAGGGGAGTGTGGTAGGGGGACAGATCCTGGGCCCAGGATCCCGGAGGAGAAAAGCCTCCTGGAGGCAGGGCAGGACGGCCAGGACAGCCGGCAGCATTCCTGCATGGAGCAGGAGAGGGCAGCAGCTCCCACTGCAGGCGGGAGCAGGCAGAGCTCTCCGTGCTGCCTCCTCCATCGCTGGGTACCCCAGCTCAGCACAGGCAGGGTTTGGGGCAGGGGAGCCCTTGGTGGCAGGGGCTGTGCATCTGCCATGCTGACACCAAGGGCACCATGAGCCCTGCCAAAATCCCGCCTGGATCCAGGAACAGGGAGTCATGGAATCATTAAAGCTGGAAAATATCCCTAAAATCATCAAGTCCGATGTCAACCCAGCACGAGCACCATGTTCACCACTAACCCACGTTCCCAAGTGCCACATCCACACGTTTTTTGAACACTTTCAGGGATGGTGACTCCTCCACGGCCCTGGGCAGCCTGTGCTTTACAACCCTTTCAGTGAGAAGTTTTTCCGTAATATCCAACCCAAACCTCCCCTGGCAGAACCTGAGGCCGTTTCCTCTCGTCCTGTTACTTGTTACTTGGGAACAGAGACCAACCTTCACCTCACTGCAACTCCTTTCAGAGAGCTGTGTGGAGCGATAAGGTCTCCCCTCAGGGAAGGCAGATCTGCAATCAGCAGCGACACGCATGGATGGGAAACGCGTTTTCCTGTTCCCGGGGCTCATCCCCGGGCGCTGCAGGGACCTTCGGCACGGCGGGGCGGGGAGCGGCACCCTCAGGGAGAGCAAAGGTCTGAGCGGGATGAGCCGGAGCCCGGCGCCACCACCCACGCTCCAGAGGCAGGAGGTGGCGGTCACCCAACACAGACCTCCCCACCCCTGGGCACCTTGGGAAGATGAACACACCCGGGGAGCACCCCTGGGGCTCTGCACGCAGCTGCCCGGGTCACCAGAGCCCTGCCGCGGTCTGGGGCAGCCCGCACCCTGCCCCGCTCAACCCCCCTTTCCTGCTGCTCCGGTTTAA
>VZTI01003278.1:404168-417383 GCA_013397865.1 Struthidea cinerea
GGGGAAGATCGGGAACCGGGGCGGGGCGGGGGCAGAAGTAGAAGGGGGGCAGGCAGGGGAAGGGGCGCAGGGGGAGCAGGCAGGGGGCAGGCAGGACACGGCAGGGTGGCGGCAGCGATCCCCGGTACTCACCGAGCGCGCGGCTCCGGCCGCTGCGGGGCCGCTCTGCCCCGGCTGCGCTTCCTCCTGCACGGACCGCCCCGAGCGGCGCCGCCCCGAGCGGCCGACAGACAGACGGACAGACAGGCGGACCGGCCCCGAGAGACCGGGGCAAGAGCACCCCACACCCAGCACCCACCGCCCAGCCCCAACACCAACCGACCGCCCCAGCCCACACCGGCACTGGACACCGGCACAAGGCAGGGGCCACACGGAACTGGGCACCGATGCCAGGCACTGGACAATGTGCACTTGGCAGTGGACAGGGACACTGGTCAGGAGGCACTGGGACCAGAACTGGACAGGGACACTTGGCACTGGACAGGGGCAGGGGGCAAGGGGACATGGGCACTAGACAGAGGCACTGGGCACCAGGCAAGGCCACTAGTACTGAGGCACCAAACCAGCACCAGCCACTGGTGCCAGGAACTGGGCACCAGCAGTGGATGCCAGCACCAGCATGGGCACTGGTACTGAGCACTGGCACCAGCACCACACAGCGCACAGGGAACACCACACAGCAGGCAGTGTCAGCACCGCCAGGACCGGGCATTGACACCAGTACAGGCACCAGTACCATCCACTGGCACCAGCACTGTGTGCCATGCTCTGGGCACTGGCACCAGCACCACAGTACAGGCAGTGTCATCCTCCTGGACAGGCTGGGAGCAGGTGCCCCAAACTGCAGCTGAATCCTCCTGGGACTGGGTTACATTTCCCACACACTTTGCAAAGGGAAAAGCCACTTCCTTCTGGCCATCCTTCTGACAACAGGAAATATTTCTCACCTGCCCCGAGGCGCAGGGGCTGCCCAAGACGGCCCCTTGGCACTCCTGGAACAAGCAGGAGAGCTCCAGAGGGCGATGGGAGCCTGCCTGCCCCTGGCAGCGCTGCCCCTGGGATGAAGCTGCCAGCACCTGCCTGCAATTCCCCGGCTCCCCTGCCTTCTCTCTGTGGCTGATCCCTCTGTCCCGGAGCCTGCCAGGCTGGCAGCTCCCAGAGTGTGGTTTCCTCGTAAAGACTCAGCGAGCTTCCAGGTGGGGGAGGGAAAGGCAGATGGAGACCTGGGATTTTCTGGGGGGAGAAGCTGACCCTCCTCTGACCAGTTCTAGCATCGAGAGAGGGGCCTCGTTCACCTCTGTGCCTCAGTTTCCCCTCCGAGGACTGAGAATGGGGGTGCAGCAGAGCACGTCTTGTGACAAATCACAGCACACAGCTCTGGGGTTTGAAAGCTGCAGAACTCCTGCACAGACCCCTCAGGGCCATCCTGGCATCTCAGGGTCACCTGGAGGAGAGCCACCAGCAGCCCTTGTCCCTTCACTGGGCCTCGCTGCTCCCCAGTTTTCCCATTTTGAGCTGTTTCCCCAGAGAAAAACTCGTCTATTTGGCTAAGCAGGGGTAGAACAAGAGGCGTCCTCTGCCCAGGTGTCCTGCGGTAACCCCAGCCCTGCCTGCCCGTGCCCGGCGTGTCCCTGCTCGCACAGGGGATGTCGCTGTGGCTCTCTCCAGCAGCGCGCTTCCCTTCCTCGCAGTGCCTCAGGACTGGCCGGGTTTGTCTTTTCGCCCCAGATTTCCATGCGCAGCCCTGCTGCTCCTGAGCAGCTCTGCTTGCAGGGAGCTGCGAGGCTGCGCGTCAGGCACAGCCCGGGTCTGAGGGACCCTGAGACCCTGCAGCCCCCGTGTCCTCAGTGCCTTCCCTCTCCCCGAGGGGCTCCCACATGAAGGTCACCTCACAGAGCCTCGGGCATTTTCGGGTGGGGACATCCCGGGGCTGCAGCCCCCACGCAGCCGCTCGGAGCAGCGTGTCAGCTGGGATCCGAGGTGCCTCCATGCCAGGGATGTCTCTCAGCTCTCTCAGCATCCAGCCGTGGCCGCTCCCACCTCGCGGGCACCTCCTGGATACACTCATTCCCTGCATGGCAGATCTGCGGCAGCCCCAGCTGAGGAGAGTTCTCACCAACCAGGAGCAGCAACCCCTAATCTGGAGCCTGAAGTTCAAACATTTCCGTTCTTGCCAAGAAATTCTCCAAACTGAGCTCCAAGGGCCACATCCAGCAGTTGGGTGTTGATCCTTGGAGGGTTTATAGACGTTGGAGGATCCTCAGGTGGAAGAGTTGCTGCACCAAAGCTCAAGCTGCTGGTTTGGAGCTGTCCCATGTGGGATTCCCCGAGCTGGGAGCAGGCAGGTGCTGCAGAGCTGTGTAACTCCTTGAGTAAATGGAGGAGCTGAACTAATGCGAGGCTCTTTGTGGCTTAAACCCAGCCTAATTTCCTGCAACTGTTTGCAGGGGGGAAAGAAATAAACAGAAAAAAACCAACCAAAAGCACAGTGCTCACCCTGGAGATGTCCTGTGCTGGCGGCTGATGGAGAGGGAGGTCCTCAGAGAGGCCACGCTGCTTCCAGAAGAATGCTGGTTTGAGGAGCCTGGGAAAACCAGGAGAAAGAGGGGGGAAAGCCAACCTTTGCTTTCCTGGGTTTCCAGTTTTTTTGACTGGCTCGCGAACATGCTGGACGCCTGAAAATGAGGGGGCAGCCCCGTGGAGGGGTCTGGGCCTGGGTTCCCAGCATGGGCTGCAGGTGCTGCAGGGGCAGGAGCATCCCCAGCCACGGGACATCAGCCGGGAGGAAAGTGCTGGCTCAGGAATTCCTCAATCCCAGTCCATGAGTTCTGGTCTCCTCCCAGCCGTACCACGGCAGGGCACCCACAGCCCCGGACCCTCTGTGACCCAGCACAAGCTGTTGGCAGTTTTTGCAGGATACCAGTAACTGCAGGGATCCCCTGGGATGCCTCAGCTCGCTGGTGCTTCACACAGCAAAGGGGACACTTATTTCATAAAAAAAACCCCAAACAAACCAGAAAGGCACAGGCACGCCCTGTTCCTGGGCCTCTTTCTGCTGGGGTCAGGTATTCATGCGGCACCCCAGCGGTGGAGCTTTCCCAGTTCCCGCTCCTCCCAGGGCTCTCCCAGGCACCAGGAATAAAAACCTCCTGACCAGGTCCCGTTTTCGGCGCTTCCCTCGGCTCCCGGGCGCTGCAGTGCCTGGCGCGGGCACAGGAGGGTGGTGATGCTCTTCCCAGCCCGGCAGTGCCGGAGGATGATGAAGGGCGACACTCCCTGCAGGGAAAGGTTTTGTACCCAGCAGCTCGGTGAGCCCCCGGTGCAGATGGTGGCCGCTCACCAAACCTCGGAGGCAACCCCCAAATCCAGGCTGTGTGAAACACGTGTGGGATGATTCCCTGGGGGCATCACAAGCCTCCCGCCGTGGAGCACAGCTGTGCGAGGTTTTCTTCAAGGCTTTTACCTTAATCCTCAGCTGCCTCTTCATTACCATCAGAGCGAGGCCCGGGGATACGGAAGGAAAGATCACAGGGAGTGGGAGGCACCAGGGGGATGAGCATCCCCTAAGGATCAGTGTCACCAGCACCAGGACTCAGCTGGGCACTCACTGAGGGAGGGCTGGGGGCTGTGGAAATGAGGGTGCCATGGAGGGGACCCCACTGGTGCAGGTCTGAGGGGCAATGCAGGGAGCACAGAGCAGAACCCTGGGATAAAGCTGCCAGAGACAGGGGGTTTGGGGGCTCATGGAAACTGCAGGATTTGGTGCTCTGTGCCCTTCAGCAGCTCAGCCCCTCACTGACACCCCAAGGACACCCCAACAGAAAATTCAGCCTGTGTCCCCAGGCCTGTGCTCAGCATCCCATGTGCAGAGACCCTGCCCTGCTTGTCTCCACGTCTGCCCCGGGCGTGCAAGGAGTTTCCACAGCTCTTGGTTCCCTCTCGGGGAAAGCGACGTGTCCCAAAGGACGGCAGCAGCTTTTAAAGCCCAAGCGGAGCCTGGGGATGACCTGCCAAAGCTGCTCGGTGGGAGGGATTTCCTGTGCGGCCAGAATGCGTCCCGTCCCTCGGGTCAGCACCCGGGTGCGCGCACCGGGCTGCCCCGGCCCGGCACACATCCTCCTGCAGGCCGGATCCTGCCACCCAGCTCTGTGCGGAGGGGCAGCGCAGGCTCCCGTGCAGGAGCCTCCCGAGGCCCTGCTGCTCCCCGTGCAGCACAGCACAGCCCCGGAACGGCCGGCAGCTCCTCGGATCCACAGCGCCCCGTGCCAGCTCGCTGCTGCTCACGCTGCGCTCTCCCGATGTGACATCCCAGCCACCCTGCAGGCTCACGAGCGGGGACAGGGATGCACGGCTGGGGCACACTGCTCGTGTGCCTCTGCACCGGCCCCTGCCAGGCCCTCCCGGTGCCCGCGGGGACAGGGACGCTGCAGAGGCACCTCCGCGGTGCCCGGTGTGCCGGAGCCCTGCGCTCCCATCAGACACCTGCGCTGGGATGCTGAGCTGCAGAGCCCAAAGCCTTTCCAGCTCAACGCCAGGTTCTTCCCCTGGCAGGGGATGCCGCGTTCCTCAAGGACGACGCGTTGGATCCATAACCCGGTGTCCAGGCTGGCACGGCCACACCGACATCACAGGAGTGGGCCGGCGCCTGGCCCGCTGCCGGCCTCTCCCCGGGCCGCAGGAACCAGAGAGGAGCCGATTTCCTTATCGCCCTCCCGCAGCCCCCCTCCGTCCCTCTCCCCCGCGGCTCCCGGCCCGGCCGCCCCCGGGTCACGCCGGGGCTTGGCAGCGGCGCGGGGGAAGCGAGCATTGTGGCTGCCCACTGCGGCCCGGCTGGAGGAGAAAGCAAGGATTTCCTGGCCTGGAGCAGGTCCTTCCCGTCTCCTCCCGGCTGCCGAGTGCTTTGGGGCTGAGCGTGGGCTGTTCCCAACAGGCTTTGGACCAGGGGCCAGGGGCTGCCCCTGCCTGGAGCTGCTGCCGAACGTGCGAGGAAGCAAGAGGCAGCTCGGACCCGGGCACTTCTGTGGGCAGTGCCAAAATCTCGCCCTCTGCTCCACCCTACCCATAAACAAAATCCCTGCTCAGGCAGAGCCTCTGGCCAGCACGGAGATGTTCCCCTTGCTGCTCGTGCATTCTCACCTGCAATGTGCCACGGGGACAGCGGCAGCAGGGTGGCCTTGTGCCATCCCACAGGGGCTTTAGGAAGGACAATTCGCCCGTTGCCAAGCTCAGCCCAGCCCCAGGACGGGTCCATGCTGTGGGATCTGTGTCCATGGGCCATAACCTGCGTCTCCCGGTGCCGAACCAGGCAGCAGCAAACAGCCCGGGATGTCTTCCAAGGCTAAACCCTCGCACAAACACCTGGAAAAGGGGCTGTAAGAGCCCCAGCTGGGACACGGGGTTGGGCAGCTCACATACACAGCCACGTTTCTTCCTGCTCAAATGTCACTTCTCCTTCCTGCGGAGGGAGCAACAGCTGCCCCCGCCTCGGCTGCTCCCACCCTCGCGGGCTCCTGAGCGGCCACGTGGGCGATGCCGCAGCTTCCGCCGTGCCACGACCTTGTGCAGGGACTGCACCTGCCGGTGGTTTCTTTAGGACAAGGGCTGGTTTCCTGCCGTATTTCCGTGATTGAAACTTTCCAGTCCTGGGGATGGCTGTGGCAGAAGTGCTGTCACTCATCTCCTGGCCTGGAGCATCCCCAGCACTTCGCCATCCTCTCCTTTGGCCACTGCCCCGGGGATGGACTAGGGATGGCACCATCCTGCCCCGGGGGTGGATTAGGGATGGCACCATCCTGCCCCGGGGATGGACTAGGGATGGCACCAGCCTGCCCCGGGGATGGATTAGGGACGGCACCATCCTGCCCCGGTGAAGGCTTGGCCGTGGCAGGCTGGGGCTGCTCTCCACACGGGCAGACCCCGTGCAGCACCCAGCTCCCAGCTAAGCCCTTGGCTCCGGCTCTCTCCCAGTGGAGGTCTGGTTTCTGTCCTGCCGTCTGCTTGTCCTCCCTCGCTCCAAACAGTCCCCGTTTGTTTGGCTCTCGCTGCCGGCTGGAGCCGGGGCCGCGTGCCTGGGCCGCCTGTGCACAACGGCTCCTTGTTCACCGCCTCCGTCCCCGCTCGCTCCTCGCCTGCTTTAGCAATTATCCCAATTAGCTGTGCCCTCTCCCTGCTCCCCAGCTGCACCGCGGGCCCTCATCCCTCCTGCTCCGCGCCGGTGGCAGCAGCGCTGCTGTCCGGAAGGGGCCACCCCCGGGCCAGCGGGGTGCGGGCACCGGGGCGATGGTGCCACCTTCCTGGGTGGGACACAGGCGGGCTGTGCAGAATCCAGGTGTTTGTGGTCCATGCTGAATCCCAGGGCTCTCTTCAACCCTCTTTGGCAGTTGAGGAGGGTGAGGAAGCTGTGCCTCGACCTGCAGCTCCCGGGGTGCCACTGGCATCTGCCTCTGCTCCTCTGCATCGCCTGGGTGGGTGCTGCCCGTCCTGCCCCAGCCACACCGGGTGCCCCCCCGCCTCACTCCCCGGGTACGGGGGTGCAGCCAGACGGCTTCCTGCAAGCCACGGCCCTCGTGCCACCGCGGCTGCACCGTCCTCATCCTCCGCCAGCCGCCAGCTCAGCCGGAGCCGGGGGAGGGCGTGTGAAGGTTGAGGTTTCCATCCGCTGACGAGACTGGGGCAGTGGAGGGGCCTTCCCACAGCAGTTCCCGGCAGTGCCGTGCTCCAGGGCCACCTTCTCGTCCGCCGCCCTGAGCCCAAGGAGGAGCCGGAGTGCAGTCCCTGGGGAGGTGCCGGGCACAGGAGCATCCCTGCCGGCAGAGCCCAGCGAGAGGAGCAGGACCAGTTCTTCCTGCATGCTGGCAGCGGCTCGTGCGTCTCCCAGACTGGAAATCCAGGGCAGGCAAACCCCGGATCCTCTGCCTGTGGCCGCGCCAGCCCCTGCAATGGTCACAGCAGCATGGCAGCAGCGTGGGCAGCCCCCGCCGTCGTCCCCGTGCTGCAGCCACGCGGGGACACAGAGCCTTGGCAGGGGCATCCGCAGGCAGGGCCAGCGCCGGGGCTGCCACTCCCGGGATGGCTCCGAGCGCCCTGCCCGCGCTGACAGCAGCCCCGGGCTCCCGGGGTTTGATCTTTACCGCTCGAGCCGGGCTGTCTGCTCCCATTTGCGTCTGCCGAGGGAGGGATGCGAGCGCCAGGCTGGCGCAGGCTGGCAGCTCCGTGCTGGCACGCAGGCAGCCGCCGGGCAGGCAGCCCCTGCGCTGCTGCAGAGCCTCCTCCGCAGCCCTGCCAGCCCCAAACCCCTGCAGAAGCCAGGGCTGGGTGAGCCCGGGCAGGCGGGGGGCTCCCAGGGACCCCGTGTGCCTTGCTGGGGCACAGCCCTCAGCCTTGAGCCTGCACCTTCAAAGCAAAAACATGGAGCCTGCAGCCTCAAAACTGCCCCCCCTTCCCCATCTCTGGGACCATGAGGGCTCCAGAGCACCTGGGGGCTCAGTGCCCTGCAGAGCTCCCCGTTCTGCCCCCAAACACACACGTGCCCCCAGCAGACAGGGACGTGGCTCATGGTGGTCCAGGTCTCTCTGGTTACGCCTGTCCTGTCCTGGGGACCGGCATCCGGCAGCTCCCGCAGCAGTCTGGGCACTCTGGGTCCCCTCCCCAGCTGGAGCCCCGGTCTCTGTTACATGGAATGGCTCCAGTGCTCCACTTGCTTCCCCACAGCCTGCACAGGAGCACCAGGCTGCTGCAACCTCCTTGTGCCCAAAGGTCTCCCTTCAGCCACGGCACTGGGCAAGGAGTCCTCTCTGGAGGGAGCAGAGGGGAAGGACAGGCCACGAGGTCCTCAGCAAGATCCCAGCACCAAACATATCGGCCCAGGCTCTTGGAGGACTGAAGACATCGGGGTGATGAAAACCCCAAGGCCAGATGGTGCCGTCAGCCCCAGGGAACATCCCCAGGAGCTGGCTCAGTCCCGCATGCCTGCCCCGTGGGATGCAGCCTCTCCCAGGGACCCTCTGCCACGGCTTCCACACACTCCCAGCTCCCACCCACGGCAGTGCTGGGGAGTTCACCAGCTCCAGCAGCTCCTCACGCCTGACCCACACTCCCCCTTCCAACCTCCCATCCCCAGGCCTGCGAGCCACCGCTCTTCCCCCGCTGCAGCTCTCCCACCACACACTCAGAGCAAGCACTGGCTCGGCTCCCCGAGCTCCGAGAGCAGCAGCAGCTTCTGCTCCGACAGCCCCACAGGGCCCTGCAGCCTCTGCCGGCGCAGGAGCCGTGCCCAGGGCCAGCTCCCAGCTGTGCACCCACACAGCTCCCCGGGAGGGTTACAGGCACGCAGGGAAAACAAAATCCTCTGCTGAACGCTTAAATTCACCCATCTGACCTAGAAATGCAGCCGTGGTGCTCCAGACAAGAGCACGGGCTGCCCAAGCTGAGCAGAAGGGCCAGCAGGAGAGGCAGGGGGTGCTGCCAGCTGCTGGGAGCGGCGATGGGGGAGCACATGGTGCCCTCAGGTCCTGTTGGGAGCCCCAGGACAGTCCCACGGGGACAGCAGGATCCCACCACCTGCACGCACAGCCACAGCCTCGGACGTGGGGCCATGTCCAGAGCAAGGGGGGCAGCAGCCAGGAGCCAGGCAGGGCTCGGTGGGTCCCATCCGCTGCCTTCAGGGAAGTTTTCCTGCAAAAGCTGAAGTTGCGCTGCAAAAACAAATCGCCGCTTCAGTCTGGGCTGCTGTTCGGAGCTGTGTCCCAGCTGAGGCAGCACCCGGGAGGGAGGAGCAGGACTTTGGGCACCTCGGCACCCGTGCCAGGTCCACCGCGTCCCACCGGGCACCTCGAGGCCACACGCGGCCGCCGCTGCTCCTCCTCCTCCTCCCTGACCCAGTTTGTGCCCGGCCGCGGCACCCAGGCGAAGTGCCGGCAGGTTACGAGCGCCGGGCTCTGCCATGGAGCCAGCACAGCAAACGCCAAATGTCACCTCAATTACGAGGCGCCGGCCGCAGCCTCAGCGTCGGCACCGGAGCTGCTCCACCAGCCCTGCACCCGCCCAGCCCGGGAAGGAGGGCAGGGACAGCGCCTGGATCCCAGTGCTGGCACATGCTCTGGTTTCTTTCGAGCCTCAAATCCCTCGGGCTCTGTTCAACCTGGCATCAGCTGGGCTGCATGGGCTGGGGGAAGGCTTCTGCAGAGCTGCCATTGCTATTTCTGGGCCAGCCCTGTCCTGTTTTCCTTGGACACAAGGTGTTTTCTAAAGGAAATGGGTCTTCCTTGCACCCTCTCACCCTGAAATGCAGCTCTAGGACTTTGCGGTCGCCCCCTTGGAATCTGTTGGGGCTTTAGGAACATCCATAACCTTCAAGCTGATCAGAGCACCACGTGTGCATCTCAGGGTTTGTGTGTGGCTTCAGACACTTTGGGGATCCTCTGAGCATCACTTTTCTCGTGGTGGAGTCTCTGTAGACAGCTGCAAGTCTAGAAACCACCACACAAAAGCCCCCACCAGGGCCTTAGGATCAGTGGTCAGGTCCTGACCACCAGCAACCCACACACTGCTTCAGACAGCGACCAGGGAACAGCTCTGCAGCAGCTGGGGCAGCCTTCAGCCACCAGCTGGCAACAAGAGACTCTGCTGCTTTCTTGGCAGATATTTCAGTAGCATCCTTCCTTCAAAATGGTGTTTGCTCTGCCTGGGCAAGCTGCACAGGCAGCTCCTCTGGTGGTTTTGGGGAGCATTGTGGCTGATGAGAGCTGCCCTGCTTTCCTCTTCTCTTGGGGCCTCTGCTGGGCTCTTGTGGCCACCTCAGCCAGGCCTGGAGGGTCTCAGCCCAGGCTGGTGCTGATCATGGCACTTCGGGTCCCTTTTCCTGGTGCTCTACCCTGGGAAGAAGAGACAGCCCCAAGGGGATGGGGCACAGAGGATGAAACACCAGGTATGGTACCACGTCCATCCCTCCCAGCCAGGCCAGGCTGTCCCTGCGGCCCCCGAGCAGCCGGGCAGGCCCTGGCGCCGGTGCTGCCCCGCACAGACCTGCAGAGAAAGCTGCTCTCTGCAAAGCTGGGGATGAGCGCATGCTCTTGTGGGTGAATTATCTGTGTGATGAGTGATTCACCAGAGCAAAACAAGATCAGTGTGAGAAACAGACGGGATTTTGGGAAGAGCTGTGGATGCGTGCGGGACCCTGACAAGTGAACTCGATAATGGGAGCAGCAAGGAGAGAAGAAAGGTGGCCTGAGGTGCAGCCACCAGGAGCACAGACAGCATGGATGGGGGTTTGGATGCGGGACAGGAAGGTCTGGCACACACAGAGCTGTTGGCTCGCTCAGGTGGGCTGGGAAGAAAAGCCTCAGGTGCCATCATGGCGCAGGGCGGGCACCAAGCGGGAGCGGGGCCATTCTCTCAGAACGGGTCCTTCCCACAGGTGCAAGAAATCCAGAAGGGCAATAAGATCCTGAGCGAACAGTTGGATGGCTGAGCAGAGGATGGCTGATGGTGAGGAAGACATTTAGGGCCAAATTATCTTCTGGCTTCACTGTTCATCTCTGCAAAGCCTGGCCAGCAGTGTCACAGCTCCCAACACATTTACAGAGCAAAGGTTTAGGACTGATCCAGTCAAGACGCTGGAAAGGAATGAGTTTTGCAGAAAGAAGCTGTGGTTTCACACAAGGCCAACACCAGCTGAATTACAGCAATAACCTCCTGATTACAAACTGTGAAACCTTGTTCATCTGGGACAAGCGAAGGGAATCCACTGGCAAAGCTGCTCCTGCATGTCTGTCCAAGGAGAGCTCAAAGCAGGACCTGAGGACAGCAGGTACAACAGAGCTGAGGAGCAACCTCTGAACCCAAAGGTGTGCTTGGCCTGCTGACAAGGTCTCTGAAAATGGCAAAATACATCAGTGCTGCCTGCAAAGCCCAGGAGAGCACCCACATCACATCAGCGCAGCTCAGAAGGCATTCTGAGGATTTCCACACGCAGCCAAAACATGTACGTTTATGATAACACCCAATGCAATAGGTTTTTATGAAAGATAGCGCAGCATGGATGTTCATATGCCAGAGTTAGGTGTCAAATCCAGGAGTAAGAGACAAGAGCCAAAGGCAGAGATTAGAGCTGGCCACAGGGCTGGGGTTTGGTAGGGTCATCAGTTGAGTCTGAGCCACACAGGCCCAGACAGAGATGGAGGGTGTGGGTTTTGAAGGATGAGACTATTTCAGTTTGGGTGAAAAGCAGAGATCTTGGTGGACCAGCCCAGCAGAGAAAAGGGAAAGCTCTGCATTGAGCATGTGAAGCAGAGGCAGAGCCGTTGGGGCAACAGGAAGATCCCAGTACCTTGGCACAAACACACTCTTATTCAGCAGAAAAGATGCCCAATGTAATTTATGATTATTTTTAAATAGAGCTGTTGCTTAACTCATGGAACAGCAGCATAATAACACCGTGTAGCTGGGTCAGCACGGGGATGCCATATGAATTAATAACAGAAAATAGCTCGTGCTCGCTCACTTCCTGCAATTTCCTCTGCTCAGGGAGCTCAAGTGTAAGATATCGGCTCTGCTATCTGCACCCAGGCACGTTAGCAGGGAAGGCAGGAGCACCTGACACACGGAGGATGGGGAAGATTGAGGGAATCCCTGTTCAGCGGTGTTGGAGTGCCAGGCAGCAGCAGCCTCACGCTGATTTCGGCAGGTGAGCAGATCAAAGAATGGCACTCGGAGGGACGAGAGGCAAAGGCGTTTGGAAAATCCCTTATCCAGTGACAGAAACTCAAAGATTAAAAACTAAACCATTGTCAAAAAGGGAGCGTGGATTTCCAGGTGGAGGTGATGCTGCAGGGTTCCCAGAGAGAACCACACTCTAGGGTCAGTCTGGCCTGGGAATGGAGCACAACTGAGCCCTTGGGGTGCCAGGGCATCCTTCTGCCCAGGCAGCTTTGGTCATCTCTACCAGGTCAGGAAGAGACACAGCTGGGTGAGATTTTTAGCATCATTGCCTGACGTGTGGGTGAGAAGATCCTCTGTGGTTTGCATCAGGCCTGCATCAGAGCTGTGAAATATGGAAACTCCAGCTCCTGTGTCTGTCCCACTGATGGCAGGGCCAGAAAGAAGACAGTGATGCCGTGAGCACAGTGTGGCTGTGTGGACATGACACAGCTCCAGGGCCACACAGACCCCTTGGTACAGGGGCTGGATCTTTGCTGCAGCAGGGCTGGAGGGTCAGCAAGCAGGTCTGGGCAGGGTAACCTTCAGGGAGGGCATAAAAGTCCAGGCAAAATCCTGGAGTAATATAAAAAACTGAAAAACAGCAATGACGCGAGCAGGGAAATCCCAGCAGCACCCACAGGAGCTTGGTGAGCCCCACCAGCACCCTGCCCCAGCCAGGGCTGGATGGGGTGGTGGAGTGGGTTTGGATTCGAGTGTGCACATGCCTGGGTCACTGTTGCTGGGGTCGGGGCACGGGAGCTGGAGGGCTCTCTGTGGGGCTCCCTGCTCATTTTGGCCATGTGCCTGAGGGGTCCCCATTCTGGAGGCACCCACAGCAAGGGGGAGAAGGCAGCCTGGCCTCTAACATCTGCCAGGGGACATCCACACCTCACATCTGCAGGAGCCAGGAAGCACAGACCAGGAGTCATCCATCTGCTCAGGGCACCTTGTGGGGTGTCCCAGCCCGTGGGGTCCTGTCTGCCTGTGCCACTCTGGGGGTCACACCAGCAAGCCCATGGCCATGAGAGATGCTCCCCAGTGCTCTGCAGGGACCTGCCAGCATTGCTGGGACCCAGCGGTGGTGTGACCCCCAGCCACCACGCTGAGCCCACCATGTCCCCAGGGACCAGGGAGCCCCTGTGCCCAGCTGCCCCGGAGCTCAGCAGAGACTGGGGGATGTCAGGGGACCCCCTCTGCTCCCCCGACAGCCCGTGACCACGGATCCCAGGGGACACGGTGGGGTGCATGGCTGATTTGGCAGTGCGAAAAAGCACTGGAGGGGGTATTCCTGACTGTCCGAACTCTTCCCAGCCCCGGGGGCTGCAGGGGCTGCTGGCAGGGCCCCGCTCCCCGGTGCTGCCCCACAACCGCGGCCCCGGAGCAGCACCGCCGCCGCGGAGCCGCTTCCAGCGGCGCTGGATGCTGAGTCACGGCGGGCCCCTCGGAACGACCCGCGGGGGCCCGGCCGGCGGCGGGAGCAGCAGCGGGGCCGCACGGAGGGTTCGGGGGCGGCTACGG
>VZTI01003278.1:428676-444049 GCA_013397865.1 Struthidea cinerea
ACCCGGCTCGTCCCCCGCCCCCCGGAGCCCCTCGGGGCTGGGTGCGGGACGTGGGTGCTGCTCCAGGGCAGGAGGCTCCCTCAGCACGGCTGCCCGAAGGGTTTGAAGGCAGCGGTGTCCGCACAGAGCCGCAACATCCCTCCGGTGCGGTTTGGAACGCCCTCCCGGAGCAGTGGGTCAGGAGCCTCCGACGCCGGGTGCAGCCCCATCACCCTCACCGAGAGGCCACCCCAAGAGGGGCAGCACCGTGAGCATCCAGCAGCCTCTTCCTCCTCCTCCTCCTCCTCCTCTTCCTCCTCCCCAGCACCAGCGCAGTACTGACCCGCCACGGTCCAGAGGAGAGGGCACCGAGCTGGGCGCTGCCGGGCGCTGCCCGCTGCGCCAGAAGGGTGCAGGCGTGGCGGGCACCCGCGCAGGCAGCTGCCTCCTGCCGTGGGCCAGGCAGGGCCGGGGCCGAGCCTGGCTCTAACCAGTCTGGTTTGTCAGCTTCTGGAAGCGGCTCAAATGCAGCGAGCCCGGGGCAGGCGGCCATGCCCGCGCCAATCAGCTCCCGCCGGAGCTGGGGAGGAGCTGGGCCCACGGCCGCCTCTCCTCCTCGCCCAGCACGAGTGGAGTCACCTCTATGGCCAGTGCCTGCCCCCGGGGCATGGCAGCATGGCCCTGTGCTGCCCCAGCCCAGCCCCCTGCCCCCAGGTTGGTCCCTGTGCTGGGCCACCTCTCCTTGCCATGTCCCACAAGCAGCTCGCAGGGCCTCGAGGGAAGTTTCCTGCCTGGACAGTGCCCCAGACAAGGGGATGGTGGCACCAGGGTGATGACAGCCATGCAGCAGCTCTGCGCTGGCCCCACTGTCCCTGGCACATGGGGACACTCAGCCCAGCCGGGGTCTGCAAGTGCAAGAGCTGCTCAGAGCAGAGCAGTGGGGTGAGGAGCCCCCAAACCACCCTATTCCCCCTCACCGCGGTGTCACAGCTCGAGCAACGCCCCGGGCACTGCTCTCCCCTGCAGGACCCCATGACTCGGCCGTGGGAGGGTGGCTGGGTCACAGGCGTGGCATGGCACCGCTGTCCCTTCCTGTCCCAGCCTGCTCCCAGGGAATGTCCCTGCTGATTCATGCCCTGGGCCCTAATTGCTATTTACAGTGGCACGCAGTGCGCTGAACTGGGCGAGGAAGGTGGTGGCACTGGTCCCACTGGGGCATGGGCAGGGCCAGGAGGGTGCACGGCCTCGAGGCTGCAGGGAAAGGGCTGGAAGCAGCTCCCAGGATGGGGTGGAGGAGAGATGCAGCTGAGCAGGCACTCAGGGAAGGGGATAACTCAGCAGGAACTCAGAGCTCAGACCTCAGCATTACACAGGCTCAGGATGCTGAACTGGCAGCAGAGGCATCGAGGCTTCCTCCTGCGCCTGTCCCTGCTGGCCTTGGCCACTGGAGACAGGGGGAACAGGTCTGTCCGGGCAGCTCCTCCTGCAGCAAGCGCTGCTGAGTAATGCCGGGGTGGAGAGACTCCCATGCAACACTTCCCTTCCTCTGGCCCTGCCACAAACAGCGGCCGCTGCCACGGCTCCAGCAATGCCCCTGGGTGCCACCCACCCCACACAGGGACCCCCGGGGCTGGGGCACGTGGGGCGGATCAGTGCCACACCACAGCCAACCTCTTGTGTGAGGTGACACCTCTTGGAGGTGTCTCTTGGGCACCCCCAAGAGACCTCAGGCCCTGCTCTGGTGGGGTGTGGGCACAGGGAGCCAAACCCCCCAGGAGATGGGGTCCCCCCACTGCCCTGGTGCTACTGCTGTCAGGGAGGGGCTGGTTGGGTAAATCCACCCCGACTCTGGCTGGGGCAATCCCAGCCCAAGAGAGACGCCAGAAGCAGATCCCTTTGCTGGCTCCTTTATTCAGGCAGTCTGTGGGGCAGGGGAGGAGGGAGCCAGGTCATGACCAGGTTTCAGACTGGAAGCGCTGGGACCGTTCCAGGGCTGTTAAATGCTCCTCTGCTTCCGAGGGGGACAGGCCACCCTCCAGCTGCAACACCGACCGCAGGGCCTCGGCCACCGCCGCTGGCATCTCCTTGGCATTCCTGGGGCAGAGAGCAGGGCACAATGGAGGGTGAGCAGGAAAACGGGGCGGAGCAGCAGTCCCAGTGCTCTGGGATCAGGAATCTGCAGTCCCTGTGGTCAAGCCCACCAGAGGCAGTGGGAACCTGCCTCATCCTGCCACAGGCTGCCTGGCACGGGGTAAATGCCAGGCTGGAGAGGGAGCTCCCGCCGCTCCCTCAAGAGCAGGGCTGTCATCCACGGGGCTCCTCGGCGCGGGCATTCGCAGGCAAGGACACGGCCACGGGGACCAGAGCCCAGCTGAGGAGCCCAAACCCCACCCCCACACAGCTCCGTTTGCCAGCATCCTCATTAGACAGACATGGGCAATGTGTACGGGTAGGAATTTACTGGCAGGAACCTGTCCTTTCATCTCGGGAATCACTCAATGTCAAACATGTCTGATCCTCCGCTGGGCAGGAGCAGCCGCTCCCGTCCTGCTGCTGCCTGCTCTCAGGAAATCCAGAATGATTGGTTTGATGGTGACATTTGGAACCAAAGCCAGTTCAAACCTCAAAATCAGAGAAATGCTGGAGAAAACATCGAGCCCCTGCGTAGAAAATACCCAAATAGAACTCAGCGCTTTCAAGCACAATTATTTCTTAGGGGAAATCAGAAATTCAGACTTTTTTTTCCTGGAGAGTGTTTCATTTGATGAACTGCCTGTGCGACAAAAAAAACATCTAATAAAAAATTTCCCAGGCTGCTCCAATTGGCACAAGCATCTGGCAATGTCCTTGCTGTTTCCCAAGAACAAGGCAGAATTCTGACTTGCTTTTGGAGCTGATTAACATCCCAAAATACCCAGAAAGGAGGTCTTCTTTTTTTGGAAGAGTCGCATTGTTTCTGAGTCAGGCACTGATATGCAAGTACAAGATAATGGAGCTGGGCTTTGTGATGGAAAACATGTCAAATAGCTATTTTTTTTCCAAAAAAGAGACATTGTCAACCTTTTTGCCCCTGAGTGAGACAAGCTAGGAACAGTCATAGAGCAGATCCAGCCCTGGCTCCCCGGAGCCTGCCTGGCCCGGGAAGGGGAGGCAGACACCCGTGTCCCATGGCCCAGGGCTGCTGCTCAGGGTCACCCAGCTCAGGACTCACTTCCGCAGCTTTCTCCCAGTCTGGCTGAAACTGTGAATTTTGGGGGAAAACAGGACCATTTTCAGGCTCACCCACCTGCCCTTTCCTGCCTGGCACCCCACTGACAGTTCAGGGAGGGGCATGGTGATCCTGGGAGTCTTTCCACAGGCTTTGGGCTGATAAGGAAAGGAGGGACAGTGTCCTCTGCAATCAGGACAGCGTCACTTGTACAGGGGGGACGGGGCTCTCGGATCCCACCTCCCTGATGGGGGCTCAGGGACACCAAGCCCCCAACAAGAGGAGTCTCAGAGCAACCCTGATGTCCAAAATACCATCCTTATGGCCACACAAAATCCGCCACAGGGACAGCTGTGAAAGCCCTGCTCTTTCCAAGACACAGATCCTCATTGGGGATCTCCATCAGCACCAAAAAGTAGGAAAGAGAAAGGAAGAAGGAGAGAATAAAGCCATGACCCAACAGCTCAACAGTCTCAGCATCTGGGCTGTGGATGGAGGCACAGCCCCAAGTGCTCCATCGCCAGATGCAAGGGGAGGAGTGCCCAGCCTGGGGTGAGGCTCCAGGAAGCCCCGTGCTGCAGCAGTGAAGGATGGAGTGGGGTGGGTGGCACGGCCTCCACTTCCCGGGAAGTGGAGTAAACACGAATCTCCTTCTCCCAGGAATGCAGCGAGGCCAGTCTCGCCCTGCCAGGCGCCAGGGCAGTTCCTGCTCTCCTGAAGGACAGGCGGGAAAGAACCTCCTGCAATCGCTGCTGGTGTCAACAGCCGGGCCCAGGCCTGCACTCCGCAGGTCACGGGGTGCACGACAAACGCCACGGCCGGGCTCTGGCCAGCTCCAGGAGCCCAGGGCATTTCCCAAGCCTCGCCCTGGCAGCGGGGAGCAGCCTCTCCCTGCAGTGCAGGCAGGTCAAGGGCTCTGCCCGGGACACGGGCACAGAGCTCAGAGCAGAGCTGCCCGTGCCAAAGGCCAGGCCCCACCTCTGGCCAGCAGCTCCAGCCCCCGACAAGCACCTGGAGAGGGCCTGTGCTGTCAGAGGGCACTGGCTGTGGTGCAACAGGGCTCGTCCCTGCCCTGGGAGGCAGCTTTGGGTGCAAAGAGCCAGACAGAATGTGCCAAGGCTCCCAAAGCTGCTGCTGAGCCCCAGCACCAGTAGGGATCCTGCCCACATGAGTGGCCACAGGCACCACAGGAGCCTTTTCTCCAGTTCCATCGAGCAGTGCTGGAGGACAGGGCTGCGCAGGGACCAGGGTCCTCCCGTGTGTGGATGTGCTGTGGGCCAGAGGCTGGGCAGGGGGAGGGTTGGGCAGGTGGCGTTGGCTGGAGAAGCTTTACCAGTTCCAGCTGTGCCCCTCCTAATGAGAGCACGGGGTAGGTGAAAAATGTCCCCCCTCAGCCCAGGGCTCCTGGAGCAGGACATACAGAGAGGAGGAATGAGCTGCCCCTCTGCAATAGGGGGCTGAGCCGAGGAAATGCCTCCAGGCAGGTGGAGAAGCAGAAATGTGCAGCCCTGCTCCCCCAAGCCCTCCACAGAGACCTCTCACTCACCCAGCCAGGTAGACATGAGCATTCCCACTGCTCAGCAGCTCCCACACCAGCCTCCCATTCTCCCGGATGCGGTGCTGGACATAAACCTTCTCCTCCTGCAGGGAAACAAGGCCCTGAGCCCACCAGCTCTGGAGCAGCCCCAGCCCCTGCTCTCACACTGTTTTTAGAGGCTGTCTGCAGGAGCTCAGGGCAGCACAGCCCCCTGGAACAGGAGGCAATGACCCCACAGGGAAGGGGAGCCCCACACCCGATGTCAGTGCACCGGGATGGGCTGGTGGGACATGGGTGCAGCAGCAGGAGCTTCAGTGGGGAACACAGCCCCAAGCAGCCCCCAAATCCTCTGGGTGTTCCCTGGTCAGGGCCATGACCTGGGGATGCCCTGTGAGGGTTTCCCTCCTGCCCTCTCCTCTCTTCTCCCAGCATGGGCAGAGGAGGCTCTGTGGTCCCTCTGTGCCAAGTTTGCTGCAGGACAGAGACCCTTCCCCACATGCCTGACTGCTGGAGACCTGGAACAGCTTAAAAGGGCAGAAAGCTTGGAGGGACAGCCTCAGTCCCAGTCCGTGCCCCTCCACTGTGCTTAGGGACTGGATGAAGACTGGCTTTTGGCACAGTACGGCCCAGTCAAGGAGAGTTCCCAAAGGGTTAATCCACGAGACTTCAAGCATCCAAGCAACTGCCTACGGGCCTGGCTCCTGCCCAAGAGAACACCATTGCCAACGTGCCTGAACTCACTGCTGGCCCAGAGGGCTCCCGTGACAAAGGTGACACTGTGAGGAAGGCCAGGCCCTGTGCTGCGCGTCCCCCCACGCTGGATTCTGCAGTGGTGAGCTGAGCCATGGGCACAGCCTCCTCCCCACGCTCCCTTCTCCAAAGGCAGGACAGCTCTCGCTGTGGCTCAGGTCCTGCAGGCTGGAGATGGGTGTGGGAACAGCCCTGAGCAGCTCCAGCCCCGGCTGTCACAGGAGCTGGTCACTGTGGGTCCCACAGCTCCCCAGGCTGATGGCCCAGGAGTGCCAGCTCAGCCTGGGCACGGCTCCAAGCGGGCAATGCTCCACCAGCACCAGCACAGCCAGCCTCAGCTTCATTAGCAGTAATGAGCTCAGTGCTGCCAGAGGCCCTGCCAGCCAGGCTGGGATCATCTAAGCACCTGCAACCACCTAGAAACCAGAGCAGCCCAGTGACAAACTGGGGTCATGATGTCCCACGCTCGGCTGGGACCAGTCTGCACTGCGGGTGGGTGTGACGGGACAGGGGTCACTGCAAGGGGACTTAGAAAAACAAAACCTTGATCAGCCACGGAGCATCCCAGCCCCTGCCTGGCTCTCTGACAACAAACTTTTTGATGAGTTAAGGGCCGTGGTATCCCCCGAAGCCAAAGGCACCAGAGCCCAGCGTGGCTCATCCCACCTGGCTGTGCTCCCGCTCTGCCTTGGGGGCAGAGGGCTCTGGTGACAAACGGCTTTGGCCTGTGGAGCACCAGAGAGGGGACACTGCAAGGGAAGTCCTGTTCCTACAGAGTCAGCTAGAGCAGAAGGTGGCTCTGGCTGCTCTCCAGATTCAGGGAGCAGCAGGTCCCCTGTCCCTGGTCATTCAACAACCCTCTGCAGTGCTGCTCCTGCTCATCACAGACCTGGAAGGCCTTCACAGAGCACCCAGCTCATGCCTTACAAGTGTGGAGAAAAGATGCTGAATTCATGTCAACACATGCACACAGCCAGGAGAACGGGCTGGGACTGGTGCAGCTCAGCTACTGAGAGATCCCCGTTTCCTTTTCATCACATCTCTGTTCCAAAGCCAGGCTGAGCTGGCACTCCCAGGCCAAGGCTCAAGGGACAGAGCAAGGCTGTGAAACAGATCCCCAGCTCAGGGAGCCTCTCTGCCAGCACAAAAAGCCCTGCAGCCCCAAGGGGGGGATGAGAGCTGCCCACCAGAGACACTGCCTGGGGAAGCAGGGAGCAAACTGAGGGGCTGAATTGTGGGGTGCTCATACCCATGGGGAGCTTTCCTCTGCATATCTGGGGCTCAGAGAGAGCTGGCACAGAGGCCGAGCTTCTCAGCTTCAGCCAGGGCTCAGAGGGGCACTATGGGGAGGGTGGCATTTAACCAGAAGTTATTGCCTGGTGACCCTCCGAGAGGCTTGGGGGCCTCTTATCACTCACGTGGTCCAGCCAAACAAAGCTGGTTAATGCCTTATCTGCTCTGCTGCTCTCCAGCCTTGTCCCAGCAACCTTTCCAGCTCAGCTTAGCCAGACACGGCCCCGCAGGGCAGGAGGGGATCGCAGCCAGCACTGAGGTGGGGGGGGGTGAGGTGCCCACTGCACCCCCTCACCAGATCCCTCGCGGGTCATGCCAACGGGTAGAGGGGACAGACACACTGGCAGAGCCACATCAGTGCTGCCTGAGATGCTTCTGTACCCACCCTCCTCTTCTGGGCACCAACCTGGTCCCTGGAGAAGGCCGTGAAGAGTGTCAGGAGGCCCTTTGTCACCAGCTCTTCCCACTCGCTCTGGCAGTAGAAGTCCTTGGACTTGTATCGGCAGCCGAAGAAGAGGCAGTTCCCTGCAGGAGCAGAGCAGCAGGGCTGTGCTGGGAGCACCCAGTGCTGGGCCCTGCTGGTGCCACCTGGCTGACAGCCCCGGCCTGAGGAGCCACGAGCCACGTGAGCGCAAAGGCAAGTGACCTGTGGCAACCAGAGGCCCCTGTGTGCTGCAAAAGCAGGAGGGCAGAAAGTGTCCCCAGGGCTGCCTGTTCCCTGAGCCGAGGGAATGAGGATGGGGCAAAGGCGCTGTGCAGCAGTGGCTGAGCTCAGCTCACGTTCACTCTCAGAGAGCCAAGGAAGAGCCTCTGCAGAGCCCTACCCCACGCACGGAGCTGCCCTGAATAACCACACAGGCTGCACACACCTGCCCCAGAGCCCAGCTTGCTGCTGCTCGAACACAGCAAAGCCTGACCTGGTGGAACCCTCACGAGCCCCCAGCCCACCCTTCCATCTGCTGACACAGAGCTGTGTGTGCAAGGGGCACCCCCAGGACTGTCCCTCACCTCTCCGTCCCTGTGCCACCCGCTCCTGGATCGCTGCTCGGAAAGGGGCCACCCCTGTGCCAGGGCCAATCATGATCACGGGGGTGGCAGGGTCAGCTGGGAACTTCATTCCTCCTTTCTTCACCCAAAGAGGCACCCGGACATCACCTGTAAACAAAGAGACCGACGAGCATCACCCCACCACCAGCGCCCTGTGCCTGCCTGCGGAGGGTGAGGGGAGACCCAGCTCTTCTGGGGTGCTCCCAAGACACAGACAGGCCTGGCTCATCACCCCCAGCACCGAGGGCACACTGTGTGTGTGAAAAGCACTTCCTCTTTCAGCACTGCCTCTACTGTGAGTTCAGCCCATCCTGCCAGGCCAGTGTGCTCCCCATGGAGCTGCTGCTCCAGCCAGGCAGCTCCTGCACAGGGTCAGCACCCACACAGCTCCATCACGGGCCCGAGGGATGAGCACTGTGTGCTGTGGGATTCTCACACAGCCCAAGCACTCACCTTGCTCCGGGTTGAGAGAAGCCAGCCAGGTGGAGCAGAGCCCCCGGCGGGGTTTGCTGAGCCGTGTCTTGTACCGCACCACAGCCACGAGGATCTGCATCCGCTCGGGATGGGCCTGTGCCACACAGAGCCATGAGCACAACCCAGCACAGCTCCCCAGGGAGAGCCCAGCACCTCCTCCAGGGACACAGCCTGCGCCCAGCTCCTGCCAGGGTGCCTGCAACACTCGTCCTAGTCTGGCACAGCCTCTTACAATGGAGCACACCCCTGCTCAAAGCCTTTCCAGTGGGGAAGGGGGCTTTTCCCGGAGAACCACTGCTACAGGAATGCTCTGCACAGCTGGCAACAGCGATGGTGACTGTCCAGCCCAGGAAGCTCCCGTGGAGGACAAATCCAGCCGTGCAGCGGCCGAGTCTGCAGGCACCCGGGCCGCTCCCACTGCCACCTCCCGGCAGGAGCAGGGAGCAGCACTCCCCTTCCCCAGCTCCCGGGACCACATCCCACCGCTCCCAGGGACAGTGACACCAGACCTCTGAGGCTGGTGCTGGGACAGTCCTGCCACCCGCAGGGCTGCAGGAGAGCAAGTGACCTAATCTTCAGGCACAGCACACGAGGCTGCTGTAGGCTCAGCGCAGAGCAGGGATTTGGGTGGGCTGTGGAGGCTCCAGGGGAGCACAGCACCAACAGTCAGCCCAGACCCTCTGTTCAGTCTGAAATGAGGCCAGAAGGGCTGAGCTCTTACCAGCACGGAGGAGGCGATGGAGAAGGCGCGGGGTCTGATGCGAGGGATGAGGTCCAGCAGGTAATCGGCTGGAATGGCACAGGTGGTGTGAGGGAAATCCCACATAGCCTGCAAAGCCAAGAGGGTGAGGCCTGGTGCAGCCCAACAGCCTGCCTGCCTGCCCTCAGGGTGCCAGAGGCTGTCCCACACAGCTGTGCCACGCTGCCCTCGGCCAAAGGCACCACACTGGGCACCTCTGAGCACCAACCACCGTGCCCCATTGCCCTCTGCCCCCCAGAGCAGCACAGAGCCCACCCCAGAGCCCAGAAGGATCCAGAGTCGGTCTTAACTGCCAGTGGAAATCCACGGACACTTCAAAAAGTGGGTGAAAATAGATTAAACTCCTCAGCCAAGACATGATGGCTGATCGTGTCCTGGGTGCTCTCAGCCCCGGCACAGCCCCCACGGGGCAGGCCTGCCCTGCTCCAGCCTCACCTCCAGCGTGGTCCTGCGGGGCCGGTTGCAGTAGCTGAACAGCTCCTCCTGGCCCTGTGCTGAGCTGAACTCCTGCAGCTTCTCCCGCTCCAGCTCATTCGTGGAGAAGGAGGCCAGGAGCTCGAAGAGCTGGGGCCGTGGCACGCAGGAGATGTCCAGGTAGTGCGTGACCAGGTACTGGATGGTGCAGGGCTGCGGCAGGAGGGGAGGGAGGGGTGTGCCTGCAAGGCAAGGCAGCGGGGACAGTCAGGGCCAGCACCTGCCCGCCTGCTGTCCCCAGAGCCTGCAGCACCACACGCTGCACCCACGTGCTGCTGCAGCCAGCTCCACCCATCCCTGCTCCCGCCACGGGCCTCCACTCCCTCCTGCTCTCCCCAGTCTGCTTTTCAAGCCTGTGAGTTTGCAACAGAGGGAGTCAGCGGTGCTCAACCACCCCTTACTTTTGGCAGGTGCTTTGGGATAACGCCTTACCCACACGGCTCCCACCCTGCCTGCACGCAGTGCAGCGGAAGCAACCAGCAGTGTCATGTGTCAGGCCTGTCCCTGTCTCCCACGTCTCTCCCAAGGGCAAGAGAAGCAGCCTGAATTTCTCTTGGGTTTGTCTGCCAGGCAAAAATTCCAGCACGGACACACACAGGGAAGTTGGAGGTAGAATGGGCGCTCAGGGGCCAGGACAAAAACTCTCCCTGTTCCATGCAGGCACCAAGAGCTCTGGGGGGCCTCCGAGGGGTTCCTCTGGTTGCTTGTGCTGGTTTGTGGCTGCAGAAGCCCCTCAGGAGGTCCCTGGGGCACAGACAGACGGGGGAACCCACGCAAGGAAGCACAGGATTCCCAGCTTGGGCCTGGGGCTGAGGAGGCTGCAGGACCCTCCCCACTCTGTGCTGGGGCTGCCAAGGCACAAGGCCCAGGCGCAGTCTGGCACTGCTGGATGCCTCCCAGTCCCACTGGCCCCGCACAGGATCCACACACACAGCACTGGAGGGAAGGACAGTCTCTGTGCTGCCAGACAGGCAGGTGTCCTGTATCCATCCAACACTCCCAACCAGGTCTGCAGCAAAGGAAGAGCAGAGCTCCAGGCTGGGCCGGAGCTCAGGGGAGGCCCTGTCTCAGCAGGAAGGAGCAGCAGGCAGGACCTACCAGGCTCCGTGGGCTCCAGCACAAAGCGTCTGTGCGGCTCCAGGCGCAGGAGCTGGCAGAACTGCTGCACGTCCTCGGGGCAGTTCTGGGGCTGGATCATCACCACGTCCCCCGCACTGAACCTGTGGGTGCAGTGGGAGCTGCCAACACAGCCACAGGGCACAGCCACAGGCACAGCACAGCCACCCCGACCAGCACCCACACCAGAGGAGGCAAATTCCCAGTGCCACCAACTGCTCTGACAGGCAAAGGCAGCTGGTCCCCGGGCAGGACCGCACTCCATACACCCCTGACACCATGGATGGCGACCATGACTCCAAGGGTGCAGCCTCAGAGGAAGTGAGGAAGGGCATTAGAAGAGGAGGGCAGGCTCCAGGACACCTGGTCCCCCACGACAGAGCTTGGGGCAGTCAGGAGAATGCTCACGTGATCCCTGAGCCCGCGATGTCGAACTCGATGAGCCGGACGTCCTGGAAATGGGACTGTGCCGTGACCCTCTGGTTGGACACCACGCGGGCAGCGAAGGGGTGGAGCTCGCAGGGAGCAGCCCGGGGGGCTGTGGGCTGGAGCAGGTCGCTGCCGGGGTGTGGGGAGTCCTCGGGCAGGTAGTGCAGGGTGTATTTGGGGGGCAGGCTGTGGGGAGGAGAGCAGTGCAGCAGGGTTACCTCCATGCCACAGCTCCTCGCTGCTGCAAGGCGAGAGGCAGGGAGAGGCCTGGAGTGTCCCACTGTATCCACCAGCCATCATCCCCATCCCCTGGAGCCTGTCCCTGTGTATGGGAAAGCAATGGAGACTGCCAGGAGGAGATCCCAAAGGCTCCAGAGTGGGCAGAGGGAGGCTGGCTGGGCACACATGCTCTGCCAGGGGCAGGAGCACATCAGGACAGCAAGATGGGCAGAACCCGGCTGGGGCAGCTGTCACACCCCCCAGGGGACAAGGGGACACCCATCCAGAGATGGGCCAAAGCACAAGGGACACTGGGGACACCAGATGCTGTGTGGGGAGGGTTCCTGCTCCAAGCAGAGCACGTCTCCACTCTGGAGCACAGCCAAGGGAACAGAGCATTTCAACCCAGCCAGCTCCAGCAGGCCCTGCACTCACCGCACGTCGGGGCTGATGATCTCAAGGCCAGGAGGGAGAGGATACAAGGCAAGGATCTTGTCCCATAAGGCCACGAGCCAAGGATCAACCACTGCATCTGGCCTGCAAGTGGGAAATTCAGGCTGCAGCAACACCATCCCTTCAGGGTCAAGCCCTGCTACCCCTGCACGTGCCCAAGAACCATCCCCACAGCCACCCAGGCCACTCCCTTCCAACTTCAGGTCTGGGAGGAAACACATCTCAGCCACTCTAAGCACTCACTCACCCTCCAGGGCCCAAGCACTGACACCTGAGCAGGATCTCCAGCCCCCCGAGCAGCACCTGTGGGGTCACTGACTCCCCGAGCCACCCACAGCCCTTGCCCCGTGCCAGGTGAGCACAGCTGAGGCTGCTGCAATGCCTGCAGGTACAGGGCTGTGTGACACAGCCATGCCCTGCTCTGAACAGGGCTGGGGCTGAGCCAGGGGTCGTGGCCATGTTCTGGGGCTCATGGGACACCCTGCAGAAGCAGGTGGCCCAGGTGCTGGCACAGGAGGGTTATGAGCAGAGATCAGCACGCTCCCAGAGCTGCAGGAGCAGCCCCGTGGTGGGAGCAGCACACTGCTGTGCCAGGCTGGGGTAAAGCACACACAGCCCTGCCATCAGCCCCAGGACAGAGCTGCAGGGCACCCCGGGCCCCCCCATTCCCCCCTCCTCAGGGCTCTTACCCCAGGTCATGCTGGTCATCTCCCAAGGCCACTGGCAGCAGCGGGTTGCCCCCGAGCTGTAGCAGCCGCTTGTGCAGCTTCTTTGCAATGAAGTTAAACCTGAGCAGAGAATAGCACAGGGCAGGGCTGCTCCAGCAGCGCAGCAGGCACTGCCAGGGCCACCAGAGCAGCACCCAGGCAGAGCCAGCACCGTGACCCGTCCCGTGCCAGTTCACAGAACCAGCTGGGTGCCAGCTGCTGGCCCTCACGGGCTGTGCCCAGCCCCCAGGTGGGACAAGGGGAGGTCCAGCTTCCCTTCGGGGCAGCTTGTGCCCTGGGCCATAGAACATTTCCCTCCCTCCAGGCCCTCACTGCCCCAAAAAGCTCAGGCACACCTGTCCCTCCCACTACAGCTCTTTGAGGCACACAGGAACAACCTCCTGGGGGAGACCTGGGACCAACAGCGCTGGCTGCCACCGCTGCTTGATGTCTCCTGCTGCCTTGGCCCAAGGCTATGACAAAAGACTGACACATGATGTCTGACCCACTGCAGCAAAGCATCCTTGGCGAGGTAGGGAGGAAAGAAAAGGGCAGAAGCCAAATTCCTGGGCGTTAGGAGGGACACGGGCTGGTAGGACAAGGATTTTTAAGGCTGGTGGGAATTACATTTTGTCTGAGCTGCTGCTCCAGAGCCACACTCTGCCTCCCCTTACCCGCTTTGTTCCCCAGCCACCCTGGTCTGTACTGCAGTCAGAGCTGTGAGGAACAGCTGCCCAGGAGCTGCAGAGCTGCTTACTTGGGGTAGGAGGAGTCACCGAGGCCCAGCACGGCGTAGTCCAGCTGGCACAGGGAGCCGGCCGGGAGGTTCTTCCGGAACAGGAACCGCCAGAACATCTACGAGGGACGGCGAGGCCTGCTGCTGCCACGGCACCTCCCTGCCTGCCTGTCCCTGCGTCCCTGCTCAGCCACCCACGGGGGCCCTCCTGAATCTCAGCAGGGTGGGCAGCATGGCTTCCTGCAGAGGTGCCTCCTGCAAGTCACCTCAGCACCCCCTGCCCGTGTCCCCTGGGATGTGACTGGTGCTGCTGCAAAGCTCCCCCAGCAAAAACAGCCCCTGCTCCAGCTGCTTCAGCAGAGAAAGCTCCGGAGCAGGAAGGTAAAAGCAACAGGACAGGAGCACGTCCTACCTTCATGTTGTCAGGTGGGTCTCCCTGGCCCGTGGTTGCACACACAAACACCACCAAAGGCTCGTGGATGAGGTTGGCCTGTGGGTACAGACACGGCACAGTCAGGTCAGCAGCCTCCAAACCGCTCTGGAGCCAGGCTGGGAGAGCTGGGGGTGTTCAGCCCGAAGAAAAGGCTCCAGGGAGATCTCAGAGCCCCTTCCAGTGCCTAAATGGGCTCCGAGAAAGCTGGGGAAGGATCCTGGAAAAGGGCCTGGAGCGACAGGACAAGGGTGAATGTCCATAAGCTGAGGGAGGGCAGGTTTAGATCAGATATTATGAGGAAATCCTTCTCTGTGAGGGTGGGGAGGCCCTGGCACAGGGTGCCCAGAGAAACTGTGGGTGCCCCATCCCTGGAAGTGTCCAAGGTCAAGTCGGATGGGGCTTGGAGCAACCAGCACCAAGCCTGTGTGAGTTCAACAGTATTTGGACAAGGCTCTCAGGGACAGGGTGGGACTGTTGGGGTGACTCGATGACCCTGAGGGGTTGCTTCCAACACAGCTTGTTCTGTGATTCCACGGTCCCGTGGGAGATGTCCCTGCCCATGGGGATGGAGCAGGAGCAGCAGTGCCCGGAGCACCCCGTGTCCCACTCACCACGTCACAGCTGTCCAGGGCCTCCACTCGGCACCGCAAGTGCCGGCGCTTGGCTTCTCTCCCAATCCTCTCCGCCGTGTCCTGAGCCGTCCCAGTCTGGCTGCCAAAAAGCACCAGGAGCCTCCGTTCTGCCATCTGCAAGAGACAGCAGCAGGGAAGTCACCGGAGGGAGGGGAGACAGAGCTGGGCCTGCCCTGGGCCGAGCAGCACTGACCCCGCGCAGGGGCTGGGGGTCCAGGGGACACCTGTGGGGCTGAGCACAGGGATGGTGGAGAGCTGGGATTCAGCAGTGCCATTCAAGGCTCCCAAGCTCTCTTCCCACCCCTGTGCAGCACTGAGGGAGTGATCCCGTGTCCCAGCCAACAGGATAAGCAGGGACAGACAAAGGTGTGACCAGACACACGGAGCTCTCAGCCAGGCTCCGACAGAGCCAGGGCCGGCCTGGAGGGAATCCCAGCAGGGAGCTGTCTGAGCTGCAAACAGCTGCTGTCACCTTGTGCCCATAGAGAAACAATAAATTAAATAATAATAATAAAAAATAAAACCACAGAATCACAGACCGGTTTGGGTTGGAAAGGACCTTTAAGCCCATCTCGTTCCAACCCCCCTGCCATGGGCAGGGACACCTTCCACTGTCCCAGGCTGCTCCCAGCCCCAATGTCCAGCCTGGCCTTGGGCACTGCCAGGGATCCAGGGGCAGCCACAGCTGCTCTGGGCACCCTGAGCCAGGGCCTCCCCACCCTCCCAGGGAACAATTTCTTGTGTCTCTCTGATCCAAATTTCCCCTCTTTCAGTTTGNCGGCCCCGCGGGACTCACCGCGCACCGGCCCCATCCCGCCGCTGACGTCACCACTGCGCGACAGCTCCGGCTGACGTCATCGCCCCGGCTGAGGCGCCGGGGCTCCCCGGGCACCGTCCCCCCGCTGATGACGTCACCCGCTCACCGCCTCTCCCCGTGACGCCATCGCCCCGCGCCGCGGGCCGGGCCGGGCCGGGCCTGGTGCCGGTGCCGGTGCCGGGTCAGGGTCGGGGGCCGGGGCCGGTGCTGGCCCCGGGCCGGTGCCGCAGCCCCGGACGATGCTGTTCTCCCTGCGCGAGCTCGTGCAGTGGCTCGGCTTCGCCCCCTTCGCGATCTTCCTGCACGGGC
>VZTI01003278.1:444116-460768 GCA_013397865.1 Struthidea cinerea
CGAGATCTTCCTGCACGGGCTGGCCCTGCTCGCCTTCTCCGTGCTGCTCGTGCTCAAGGTGGACGGCGCGGCCGCCGCGCTCTCCTGGTGGATCGTGTTCGTGCCCTTCTTCGCCGCCGACGGGCTCAGCACGTACTTCACCACCATCGTGTCCGTGCGGCTGTTCCAGGACGGCGAGAAGCGCCTGGCGGTGCTGCGGCTCTTCTGGATCCTCACCATCCTCAGCCTCAAGTTCGTGTTCGAGATGCTGCTGTGCCAGAAGCTGGTGGAGCACACGCGGGAGCTCTGGTACGGGCTCATCATGTCGCCCGTCTTCATCCTACTGCAGCTGCTCATGATCCGGGCCTGCCGCGTGAACTGAGCCCGGCCCGGCGGGACGTGCCCGGCGCAGCCGGGGCCGGTGCTGGGGCTGCTTCCGTCGCTGTCCCCGTGCGGAGGGGCAGGTGACAGGCTGGGACGGGGGCCGTGCCCCAGCTCGCGGCCGTGTTGCCGAGCACCACGTTTCTGCGAAAGCTTCACATCCCTGTTTGTGCTCCCTCGGCTCCTGCGTTGTCCTGTCCTGCGAGCACGTGACAGTTATTTTATTTTGGAATAAAAATGCGTTGAAGGATCGGGTTTATTTATAAAATTCTTCTTGCCTAGAAAGCAGTTGTACCTAAAGCTGCTGCCTGGAGAGCAGGAATTGCCTGCAGGGTGGGTGGTTGCTGTAGATCCCCTGGTACAGCCCAGACTGCTGCCCTGCCCTGCCCTGCAGCTGGCTCACGGATTTCCAGCTGTCCCCTCACCTCCCTGAGCACTTCATCCCTTCAGCACTTCATCCCTTCAGTGCGCTGCCAGGGTTTTGTAGGGTCATGTTGGGATCTCTGATGTGTGTCTTTTTGAACAGGAATATGACTTTTCTTCTTCGTATTTCACTCAATTTCCTGAATATGGAAGTGGGGCTGTGGGAGGGCAGGAGTGTGCACGGCTGATGCTGCTCCTGAAGGGAGCCCCCAGAGAACAGGAGGAATTCAGTATTCCCTGTGGAAGTGCAGAGCAGTGTGTGAAGTGCCAGTGTCACGGGGATGCACAGGGTGGGGTTGTTGGGGTGTCTGTGCAGGACCTGATGATCCTTGTGGGTCCCTCCCAGCTCAGGAGATTCTGTGATTCTTGCACAGCCTGGCCCTGCCTCACAGGTGCTCTGCAGCTCCTGTTTCACGTCGCGATGTGATCTCCCAGGGCTGGGCGTCACCAGCCCCAGGTGCTCGGGTGAGTCCGCTTGGAGCCACTCACTGGCTCCCCTGGGCCGAGGTCGTGTCACCTGGGAGGTGGCAGCCGCCTGCTCCTCGTCAGCTCCAGCGCGCAGCAGCGGGAGCCCATCCCCTCTCGCTGTGGTTGTGCCACACGCCCCGGCCACCCTGATCCCCCGGCCACGGGAGCTCCATCGCCTGCTGTCCCGGGAGCTCCATCGCCTGCTGTCCCAGGAGCGGTGCCAGCAGCAGCCGCAGGGTCACTGCTGCGGGGCCGGGCGGGGGCCACGGGGTGGGAGCTGTGCGGGGTCAGTGTCTGCTGCAGCGCTGAGGGCCTGGAGCCGCAGCAGCAGCTGAGGGACAGGAGAGGAGCAGGACGAGCAGCAAAGCCTCTGAGTCAGGAGGGGACACTCACTGCGTGGCCCTGGGGACCGATGGTGCCTTTGGACACTCCCACAGCTCCCAACCACCAGCTAATTAATAAACCAAGGAAGGGGCTCATCAGACCCAAAGAAGATCAAACAGATGATCGCATCCCTCAGCCTCGCCATGACGCTGCACAGGCACAGAGCCCTTTCCTGCTGCCCAGCCCCGGTGGGGCTGCCCAGACTGTGAGTCCCAAACTGACACCAGCCCTGTCACTGGGGTGTGGTGTCCGGGACAGGGGGACATCCCTCTGTGTGCCACATCCCCCGTGTGCCACATCCCCCGTGTGCCACCCGCCTCACCTGCAAGCGGCTTTGCCAGTGTTTTGCTGCTGCCTTGGGGGCGAACCAGCGGTCAGCGTGTCCCAGCTCTGCGCCTCCGAGGTAAGGCAGCCTCCCTGGGGTGTGTGGGGACGCAGGGGTGACACAGGGTTGAGCAGTGGCACGGGTGTGCTGCCCTGGTGGGGGTGCTGGGTTGGGGGGATAGTCTGGCAGCAAGGACCACCCCATGTCCCTTCCCAGGACTCGTGCCTGGTGCAGAGGAGTGGCCTGCTGTGCCCAGGGCCACCAAATCTTGGAGCAAACCTTGCTGGGGCATTTGCCCTGGCACCCAGCAGTGTGCAGTGCTGGCACACCAGCCTGTGGCCATACAGAATTCCTTCTGGGAGCACCCCCTTGGAGAAATCCTGCTGGAGCCTCCACCTGCTGATCTGACACTCATTCCCTGCCCAGTGTGAGCATTGAGGTCTCTGGCATGGGGTGGGGATTCCTCAAGTCTCAGGCCAGCCCTCCTTCCCACGCTGGAATACACCTGGCAAAGATGGAAATCTCCCCTCTGGGTTCGTTTTTGCTACTGTGGCTGATGGGTTGGGTGCTGCTGCCAGCTGGGCCTTTCCCACACCCAGCAGCAGGGAGTGCCCCAGCTCCCAGACTGGAGCTCTGGCAGGTGATGCCGCTTCCCAAGGCTGGAGCTGCAGACCCCAGCCCCGAGCCCCTCTGCACCCTGGGCTGGCAGGGAAGGAGCCTCTGCACAGCCCAGCCCAGCCCAGGTGCCCAACCAGCATCCCTGTGGCAGAGGGGCAGAACCAGCCCCAGCTGCCGCCCTTCCTCGCGTGTCCCTGCAGGGGCAGGAGCAGCCCTTGGAGAGCCAGCTGAAATCGGGGTGGGTGCACTGCGGGAGAGAAGGCAGTGCTGCCGTGTCCATGCAGAGCACAGCCTGCCTGGGGCAGCACAGGTGGGCTCCACGCACCAGGAGGACACGGCTCCAGCGTGACCTGAGCCTCCAGAGGGGCAAGGGAGCTCCCAAAGGACTTCTGGGAATGGGTGGCCCAAGGGACCTCCATCCCTTCCTGCAATGTGACATGGGCAGCACCTGGGGACAAGGAAGCTTCAAATGGCACAAACTCCACCAGTCCTGCTGGAATCAGAGTGGAAGGGAGGGCTGGGACAAGTCACAGCGAGACCCAGTGTACGTCTGGCAGAGGAACACGGGGCAGGAGCAAGTGGTGCAGCTCACCGGGACATGGGACCTGCTCAGAGCCGCCGCCTGCACCTCCCACCCGGGACTGGGGTGACCTCATGGAGCAGAAACTGAGTTCTGGTAAATGAGAGACTCCCTTCTTTAAACCTGAGTCAGAGTGCTTTCCTTTCAGAAGGCACCAGGAAGGTGTTGGCAATGGAGGTGATGTCATTTCACAAACACCAGTCAGCCCAGTGCCTGGCAGGGATGGCCGGGCTGGAGCCCCACCGAGTCCTCACACCAGCCTGGCAACTCCCTTCTGGCTCTCAGAGTCATTGCAAGGGCCACAGGCAAATAAATACATGTCAAGAGCAGATCAAACAGGGGTGTGTGTGTGCTCTAGCCACACTTCTCCACAGCAGATTTGTCTGTCACGAGCCAGAAGGAGACATTTGGTCCCTTCCTCAGTTACGAGCAAATAGCACATTACACTCTCACCAGAGCACAGCCCCGAAGCCAAACAGGGCTGGGGCTGATGGGCCCAGGGACCCGAGGGGAGCCACGTGAGAGCTCCTGGGGTCAGGCACCCCATGGCCCTTCCATGGTCCTTCGGACACCACGTAACCCTGAGACCCTGAATTTTAGCAGACGCCCCTTTGGGTGAGATTGTCTGAAGGAAATTGAGGGCTGGACGTTACCCAGAGCCGAGGTATTGCTGGGCAGGGTCAGGGGCAGTGAGGCCTCCCCTGCACAGCATTTCCCTCCCAGCACTGCCCCGTTTGACTCAGCTGAGATAAGGCTGGAACTGTGTCCTTCCATGCAGGTCCTTGTGATCCTTGTGATCCACACCCAGAGCCCGGCCAGGGCAGCACCACCTGGCAGAGCTGCAGGGCTGCACATGGGGCCAGCGAGGGCAAGGGGGAAGAGCCCCTCAACCAAACCTCTGGGACTGTTTCTTTACCACAAAAAGGGATAGGAAAAATAAAGTGAGGAGTTGCTCATCCTGTGTTTGGACTTGGAGCTGGAGGTTTTGTTCAGCTCTGGGTGCACACAGCCACTGGCAGTGCCACATGTCCCTGAGAGACCAGGGCTGGTTGGTGCCTCTCTGTCCTGAGTGGGGACGAGACCCCCGTGCTCAGAACAGCCCTGTGCAGTCAGCAGGGGATTTCCAGAGCAGGGACACTCATCCGTCCCTCCCACGGAATCCAGGTGAATCCAAAGGTTGTGCGTTGTGTGGAGGTGGGAATGCAGGAGGGGTGGCATCCCCCGGGCTTCAGGAGCCAGCCCAAAGGAGACTGCCGTGGGAATGTTGAAGTGAAGTGCCGTGAGCCCACAGGGACTGTGCTGACACGCCATCGCGTCACAGGCTGAGAGAGAATGTGTTTATTTGGTTCTTTCAGGTAAGAGTCAACTATGATTCCCAAAAATGGGTGAGACTTATGGGAAGTGCCCTGTGGACGTTTCCCTAAGTCTCAGAGAGGGGATTTGTTGAAATGAAGTGCCACGAGAAGGTTAAAAATTCACTGCAGTACAGGACAAACAAAAGAACTTACGAAAGACGAGGGAATAACCAATCCTGCAGGAACCGAGAGCCATGACCCGAGAAGTGAAGAGCAGGAGGACACTATAAATCAAATTACAAAGCCAAAGAACAACTCTGTGTGATTCCTGTGCTCATAAGCATAGTAAAATCCCCGCCCACAGGCAGTGATCACCCCTTACTCAGATAAGCCCCTTCCCCACAGAGCATGAACAGCAAAAGAAGCGTGCAGGGTACCTGTAAATGAGGCAGAGATTGCGAAACCAATGGCTGCACTATTTGTGGTCAGCTATCGGGAAATGCTGACTTCTATTGCTTCAAAAGTGTAAAAGTGGGCACCTGGCACGCTGAGGGTGTGTCGGCTTTGCTGATTCATCACCCAGCACCCATCTCTGCGTAGATGTGAAATAAAATCATTATCTCGACTCGGTGCGTGAATCTGCTTCCTCCACTCGGGGTGAAAGATCCCAGATTGGGGACAACAGGAAGAGGGAATGGCCCGGAGCTCTGAGGAGCACCCGGGGACTGCTGCACCTGAAGTGACAGCACGGTGACACTGCCAGTGCGCACAGCAGCAGCTCTGAAACACCGGCAAAGGGGCTGGGCAGGGGCAGGGGCAATGAGAGCTCCCCAGCACAGCATTTCCCTCCCGGCATTGCCCCGTTTGACTCAGCCGAGGCAGCTGGAACTGTGTCTGTTCGCCAGATCCTTGTGATAGCCCCACCAGGCTCTTATCAGGGAGCTGCATCAGCAGGAAGCAGCTCGGCTCTGTGGCCCCGAGAGAGCGGGTCCCTGTTCCCAGCCCTTCCGCTCCCAGGGCAGCCCTGCGTCCTCCCCGCTCCCTCACCTCTCCTCGGGGTCTGCAGGGACCCCAGGAGCAGCACAAAGCCGGGTCAAACACAGGGAAGGGGTGACCACAGTCCCAGCTGGGCCATGACGGTGTCCTGGCCTCGCCAGTGTCCCCTGGCAAAGCGCAGCCAGCGCTGCTGAGAGCCCCTGGCAGGGCAATCCTCCCCCTCTGTGGGAGTTTCCATCTCGTTGTAGGAAAACCCATTGCCAGGTACCGGCACTCCGTTGGATTCCAGGGCATTGGACGCTGCAGATCACCCTCACCTCCCACAGACCTTGCAGAGAGCTTGTGAAGGGAATGTTGAGGCTGGGGAGAGCAAAGAGAAAACAGAGATGGGGGTTGTGACAGCACGGAGGAGCAGAGGGCAAGGGTTAAACGCAGAGATGTGTCCTTCATCTGATTCCATTCAAATGAGGAGGAGGAGGAACTAATTGGCTGAAGATAAGGACAATGCCGAACTGGGCCGTGAATATACACCGGCAAGACAAACAGCAGAACAGACATTCCAGAGTGTCGCCTGAGGCCGATGAGCTCTCAGAGAAAATAATGGGGGAAAGGCTTTCCAGCAGCATCCGCTCCCGAAGGATATAAAAGGCAAGTCCGAGCTGGGGTCGCTGCAGCCGGAGGAGCAGAGAGCCCCGAGGGATGGCGGGGGCACAGCCCGGGTGCTGCGGGAGCGCTCCGGGAGCGCGGGCAGGGCAGCTGAGCGTCCCCGCAGCCTGGGGAGCAGAGCCGCCCTGCCCCGCTGCACCGCCGCACGCTGAGCCCCTGCAGCTCTCCCTCCTCCGGTCCCCGCAGGCTCCCTGGCCCCTCCCAGACCCGACCCTTCCCGGCAGCGGGGCAGCAGCGGGTGTGGGACCTGGGAGATGGCTGTGATCCCCTCATGGCTCTGCCAGCCTGCGGGGCAACCAGCCCCTCTTTCCTCCAGCTCCTGTATTTTATGCTAATATTGCTTTTCCCAGGAGGAGATCTGATTGTTCACCGGGATTTCTGAGTGGCACAGCTTGAGACGGCGTCAGCTTTCGGAGCGGATCTCCTTGCAGCTCTCACTGGCACCGCTGTTCCCAGGTGTCCAACCTTCCTCCCGCCTTTGGGTTTCCAGGAGCCTTCACCCCAATGCTGGCTAAGAAGAAGCCCTTCACCAGTGCCATCGTCGCGGCGCTGGTGGCACTTTCCATCATTGCCCTGGTCCTCAGCCTGGTGAGGGTTGAAGATGTGACGCTGCCACCCCTAGTCAAGGTGAGCCCCGAGGAGGTCCCCGAGCCCCTGTGGTGAGCCCAGTCACCCTGGGCAGGTGCCCAGAGCCAGCAGCTGCTCCGTGGGGCTCGGAGGGGATGCGGGCTCAGGACCTGCCTGGCAGTGTCAGGGTGGGTGTTTTGTCCCCACCTCGAGGTGCAGGCAGAGGAAAGTCAGAGGGGAAGCCTCCTCTGGGACTCATCACCACGCTGTGCCGGGTTTGGAGATTGCCTTGGGCTGGGTGCTGCTCCCTCTGCTCTGCCAGGGCACAGCACCTCCGTGTGCCCTTTGCTCCTGCCAGCTCCCCCCGGTCCGTCCCGACCCTCACACCGTGGCACAAGCATCCTGCCTTGCCCGTCGTGCCCTGGGCATGGCACCCCACCCCAGCTGCTGGAAGGGGGCTGGCAGGGGTTCGGGTTCGGGCTCTATGGGGGCGAGGCAGGTGGCCAAGAGCTCCTGGAGAGGCCCTGCCGTCCCTGGCCAGGCTGGGGGCAGCCACGGGGCAGCAGGGAGCACGAGAGGTGGGAGAGTGGCGAGCCCCAAGGTGGGGCCGGTGTAGATACAAAAGGTATGTGACCATGAAAGAAAATGAAAAAGCATGAGGAAACAACAGGAAATGTTTGTGTGAGCTGGCATTGCAGCACAGGCCTCAGCGAGGGAATGACGGAGTCCCTTAGTCACTGTGGGGGGCCGAGGCCACGGCTCTGCTCTGCCACAGCACAGCTGGGTGGGTTTTGTGCCTCAGACGGCTCAGCTGGTGGGTTTTGTGCCTCAGACATGGGTTTTGGGGAATCTTCTGGCCCCTCTGCCTTGGCAGGGCCACAGTGGGGTCAGGGCCAGGCTGCTGCTCCTCCACCTTGATTATGTCTCGCTTTCCCTTCCAGTATGGGATGGTGTTTGATGCAGGCTCATCCCACACCTCCCTGTTTGTCTACGAGTGGGACTCCGACAAGGAGAACGACACTGGAGTGGTCAGCCAGACCTTGTCCTGTGATGTGCAGGGTCAGTATCCCCCTGCCACGGGCTCTGGCCTGCCCTGTTCCAGTGGCAGGTGGGGTGACCTGGCGGGACAGCCCTGTCCCTCGGGCTGGCACTGCGGGCACGGGGGAGCCGTGGCTGTGGCGGGGTGTTCCCTGAGCCCCGGGCCCTCAGCGCCATGTGGTGCCCACGTGCTGGGGGGGACTGAAGCACCTCGATGGTGAATGTTTTCATTCCTCCACCTTGGGGTGCTCCCAGCTGCTGTCCTGGCTGGAGAAGGTGTCACCTGTAGTGACTGGGGGCACTGCTGGAAGCATGGGAGACACGGGAGAGGAATGGAAGTGTCGGTCAGTCAGGTCTCAGGGGACCAGGGGGCCCTGGAAAAGCACCTTTGCTGCTAAGAGGTGACAGCCCTCACTGCCCTGTGCCCTCTGGCTCCCACAACCCTGACCCAAGCCATTCCCATCAGCCTGTCCCATCCTGACTCTTTTCCAGGGCAAGGCATATCAAGCTATGCCAACAATCCCCCCGAGGCTGGCAATTCCTTAAGGGAGTGCCTGGATAAAGCCCTGCAGGTTGTTCCTGCTGAGAAGCAGAGGGATACCCCCGCCTATCTCGGAGCAACAGCTGGCATGAGGCTGCTGAGGTACCGCTGTGGGGCCGGGGGTGACAGCAGTGACAAGGCTGCAGCAGCCACTGCCAGGACAGCTCCTGCACAGGGCCAGGACCCCGGCTCCCCCTGTGCCATGAGCAAACGCCTGGGGAGGGAGGGGAAGAGGGAAAGGCAGCCTGGAGGGGACACAGGGATGGCTGAGCTGTCCTGAGCAATGTCTGCTGGGATGTCCCAGGATGCTGCTGCATGCCCAGTTCCAAGCAAGAAATGCTCTTCAGAGCTCGTTTGCTCTCCATCATTCCTTGAAAACAAGGGAGTTGGGATGCCACCAGGAGCTGTGCCGCCTGCCTGGGTGGGTGGGTGCTGGTGGGGCAGAGGTAGGAGGTGAGGAAGTGCTGCAGGTCGTGCCCTCACCTTTCAGCAGCCCCTACTAGCTCTCTTCAAACGCCAGCCTTCATTTCATGGCTCTTGGTTTTACGGCTGCAGAAAGCTCACCTTATTTCTGTGCCCTGGCAATCAGACCTGGGAAGGAGCTGGGCCATAGCCTGGAGGTTGCTCACTTCAGAGAGCAGGAACAGCCCTGAGACATCTTCCCCACTGAGAGGTCTGAACCCAGGCTGGAACCTTCCCAAAAAACCCCTGGAGGTCAGCAACCAGCCCTGCCTTGGGCACAGCCAGTGGGTGATGCTCAAACCCGGGCCTTGCAGCACAACCCCCTCCAGCCTCCTGCACTTAGGCAGGGAAGGGTGGCCTGGGAAAGCTCTGGGTGACTGGGATCAAGCTGCACTGGAGGGGAGAGGTTGCTCTTGCTCCCAGATTGGCGATGCCAAGCCAAGACCACTGGGATTTACCCCGCATGAGCAGCTCTGACAAGTCATGTGGCAGGAAACACCCACTCAAACTGCTTGTCACAGAAACTGGGAGTGTGTGGAACTGGGAGAGAACCAGACCCTCTCCTTGTGTTTCCCCTGGTGCAGCTGGCTATGTGTCCTGTCCTTTGCACCCTTCCTAGGGAACAGAACAGCTCAGCAGCAGAGCAAGTCCTGGCCGAGGTCGCTAAAACCATGCAGGAGTACCCTGTGGCTTTCAAAGGGGCTCGAATCCTTACGGGAGAGGAGGAGGGGGCTTATGGATGGATCACCATCAACTACCTGCTGGACTCCTTCACCAAGGTGGGAGAGGGGTGGAACGTCCACTCCTTGGCTAATACAGCTTCTCTGATTTTCCTTAAGCTTTCTCAGTGCAGGAGAGGTCAGGGTTGGCGGCTTTTGGGAATGATCCGAGGGAAGGAGACACATCCTCTGACTTGCCCACGGTGAGCGAGGAGGGAGAACTCAGGAACGAGGGTGTCTGCTAAGAGCTCAGGGCAATCTCCACACGGCGTGGACAGAGGGACTCTCGGGGACAGCGAGGTCAGTGCAGCACAGCTGGGCTTTGTCTCCCTGCCCTGGGAAGCTCCATCTCCCTGTGGTGCTGGGAGACTCCAGTTGAAGGCAGCTCAGACCAAAGCTCTGTCCCAGCCCTGCCACAGCTCAGAGCAGTGCTGGCAGTGTCAGGCTCCTGTGGGGGCTGTTGGAGGATTCTTGGATAGAAATCTTTCCTCTTGCCCCAGGACCCCTGCAGCCTCCTCGGGAAGGGCAGGTCCCCAAGCCACTCCTGACCAGCACTTTGGCCTGGGGATGGTCACTCAGAGCCAGGTGAGCCCACAGCACGTCAGCACCTGCTGACCACCAGAGAGTTCCCTCTCTGTCCTGGCTCTGGTAAATACCCCGGCTGGCTGGGCAGGGAGGGTGGCAGGGGGCTCACACGCAGAGTGAATTTAGTAACAAAATCCTGTTGTCTTCAATGGGATGAGAATTCTGCTCAGGGCATTCTGTGCTACTCCTCTTCCTCTCCTGGCTCTCCCTGGCAGTATTCCCCCAGAGCACATGCGTGGCTTCGTCCGGAGGCAGCCAACATTTTCGGGGCACTGGATCTCGGAGGAGCATCCACTCAAATCACCTTTATGCCCGAAGGTTCAGCATTGAGCCGGAACGAAGCCTCCGAGTTCACCCTGTACGGGTACAGCTACAACATCTACACCCACAGCTACCTCTGCTACGGGCAGAACGAGATGCTGAAGCGGCTGGCGAAGGAATTAATTGTGGTGAGAGGCAGCTGAGGGGTAATTGGCCGGTGGTGTCGTGATGCCAGCCACAGAGCTGTCAATGCAGAAACTAAGGACAGGCAGGGATCTTCTGGAGAGGTGTCAGCAAGGACTGAGAGCAAGGACAGACTCCTTGGAGCATGGCAGGGCAGATGTGGAGAGGAGCACGGACATCACAGAATCACAGACTGGTTTGGGTTGGAAGGGACTTTAGAGCTCATCTTGTTCCACTCCCCTGTCACACCTTCCACTAGACCAGGGTGCTCCAAGCCCTGTCCAGCCTGGCCTGGGACACTTCCAGGGATGGGGAAAATGTCAAAAGGGGCAGTTTGGGATCTTCTGGCTTTATATGGTGTACAGAAATGCAGGACCAGGCTCTTCTCAGAGGTGCAAAGTGCCAGGAGGGTCTGGAGGAGCTGCAGCTGCATTTTGCTGTCCCCAGGAGTCGTCCCCCAGCACACGAGTCCACCACCCCTGCTACCCGAAGGGCTACAACGAGACCGTCTCGCTGTCCTCCTTCCGCGCCAGCCCCTGCACCGACGGCAGCGACCCGCGCCTGCCCCCGGGCGACAGCAGCGTCACCCTGGAGGGCAGGGGCAACGCCAGCGCCTGCCTGGCAGCCCTCAGGAAGCTGTTCAACTTCTCGGCGTGTGGCCAGAGCCAGGACTGCACCTTTGACGGCGTCTACCAGCCCCCGCTGCGGGGACAGTTCATCGTAAGGCAAATCCGCCCTCCCAGCTCCTCGGAAGGGCGGCCCCGGTGCTGGGGCGTCCCCGCTGCCCCCTGGCACTGTCATCTCCCTGCAGGGAACGGGGCAAGGTGCTCCCCAAGCACCACTGCCTGAGGGCATGCCAGGGATTGCTGCTGGGTGGTTTTCCAGCCAAATCCCCAAATGGGACCGTGTTGAGAATCATCAAATCTCAGACTGGTTTGGGGTGGAAGGGACCTTCGAGCTCTTCTTGAGCCACCCTCTGCCATGGGCAGGGACACCCTCCACTATCCCAGATTGCTCCAAGCCCTGTCCATCCTGGCCTGGGGCCCTCCCATGGATTTGTTAATAAAACAGGGGTTTGTCAAAACCCAAATGTTTGGTGAAAACCCAGGAGTTGAGACAGCAGCCTTCAGGCAGGGCTCTGGCTGTGTGCACCAACCCCCAACCTGCTGGGACGGGATCAACAATGCCCCGGGACTCGCTGGGGTGGAGTAATTTCCTTCACAAACCCCGTGAAGGAAATCCCCACCTCCTGCTCCAGGCAGCTGCCCGCCGTTCCCACTGCAGCTCACCCGTGTTTGTGTCTCTCGCCTTGCAGGCCTTCTCTGCCTTTTACTATAACTTCAAGTTCCTGAACCTGACGGAGGGGCAGCCGCTGGCCGTGGTCAGAGAGGCCATCGAGGGGTTCTGCGCCAGGAGCTGGGAGGATGTACGTTCCTCAGGATGGAGGCTGCGTGGAAGATTCACAAGCAAAGGGGTCCTGGGGTGGGGGGAGGGAGTGGGGACCCCTCCAGGGCAAGGCTGCCTGGGTCTGAGCTGTGCGCTACACAGCAGAGCCACCCCTGAGCTCTGTGTGGAGCCGGGGCTGTCCTGCATCCACTCCTGGCTCATCCACCCTTGGGGAAAGGGCAGCCAGGGCAAGCAAGGGCAGCGAGATCTCATCTCCAGCATGGGAGCTGGGGATGGAGGTGGGGATGGAGGTGGAGCTGGGTCTGTAGCAAGGGAGGATGGTGAGAGCAGAGCCAGCTGCTGGCACCATGCTGGAGATGAGTCAAATCTTGGAATCACAGAATTCCAGACTGGTTTGGTTTGGAAGGCTCATCTTGTTCCACATCCCTGCCATGAGCAGGGACATACTTCACTAGACCAGGTTGCTCTAAGCCCATCCAGCCTGGCCTTGAACCCTTCCAGGGATGGGGCAGCCACAGCTTCTACGGGCAACAAATGGGGGTGGATAAGCCCAGGGACGTGCCAGCACCCAGTGGGGCAGAGAGCAGGAGGCCCTTGCAGGAGGAGGCTGAGATGGGAGAATTTGGGGCAGGAGGAGCTACAATACCTGTCTCTGTTTCCATGTGGCGTGTAGATCCTCCCCACAGGAGTTGCCCCGTATAGAAACCCAAAATCACTGCCCGGCCCAGAAGTCTCCTTCTGGATGCCGGTGTCTGTGGAGCCACTGCCGCTCAGGCAGCACATTTCAGGGCTTTGTCTCTGCACAGAAATTGCCTGTGAGTAACTTCCCTTCATCCCCAAACATACCCCACCCCAGCTGTCTTCCAGCTACCCCAAAGAGAATCCCAAGCGACTGCCCAAATACTGTGCCAACGCCAACTACATCCTCACGCTCCTGCTCGACGCCTACAAGTTCAACGAGACCAGCTGGAACAACATCTTCTTCCAGATGAAGGTGGGCAGCGCTCCCAGCCCGTGAGGGGGAGCAGAGGTAGTCCTGGGGGAGAACCAGCCCCCATTTTGGGGTGCTGAGGAGAACCAGCCCCATGCTGGGGTGCTGGGGAAGAGCCAGGCCCTGTGCTGGGGTACCGGGGAGCAGTGGTCCAGAGAGCCCTGCCTGCCCCCCATCCCGGCGTGGCACTGCTGTGGGGACACCCCGTTTGGGCTGAGCAGCAGCGGGTGGGTGGCCCTGTGACAGCGGTGGCTTTCCTGCAGGGCTAACGCCCTGTCCCCTCTCTCCGGGGCAGGCGGGGAGCGCCGACGTGGGCTGGACGCTGGGGTACATGCTGAACCTCACCAACATGGTCCCGGCCGAGGCTCCAGCCAGGGTCAAGGGGCACAGGCCTTCCCTGTGGGCTGCGGCCATCACCTTCATCATCCTCACCCTCGTCTTGGGGCTCGCTGCCCTGCTCCTGCTGCTGTGGGTGTAGGAGCCTGGCCGTGTCTGGGAGCCCAGCAGGGTCGGACCGGGGCTGCAGGGCCGTGCTGGAGTCCCCAGTGCAGGACTGGCAGCCTGGGGCTGGCTCCATGCTGCTGAGCACATTCACCTCTACAGCTCCAGAGCACTGGGGTCTGCTTTTCCGTGGGCCTGGCTCCCAGCACGCAGACAGGCGCTCTCTGAGGCTTCCAGGGGAGCTCCACTCCCATGGAGACCCGATGAGATCAGCCTGCAGAAGCCTCAGCTAAGCCTGTGTGCGTCCTTCACTGCTCTGCGTGTCACAGACACGGCTCCATCCCACCGGCCTGGCCGTGGGGCTGTGGAGAGCACAGCCTGGCCGTGGGGCTGTGGAGAACCGGCCTGGCTGTGGGGCAGCGCCCCAGTGCCAGCCTGGCGGGGCACGGTGCAGGCAGCTGGGGACAGGGTGCTCCATGCAGCGCCGGGGTGACCGCGGTCACCAACAGCCAGGCAGGTCCCTGCCAGCCCAGGGATGCTCTGGGGTACCCCGGCTGGCCCTGTGGAGCGCCTGTGGCTGGGGCTCACGTGGAGATGGGCTTGGAGAGAGAAGGAAAACTGAGCACCCAAAGTCAGAAGTGTGGCCCACGCCCCTCCAGAGGGTCTATCTCATCTCATCATCTCATCAGCTTGTCATGTCATCTCATCCCACCATCACATCTCACCCCTCACCTCATCATCTTCCTTTTCGCCTGGAATAAGGGGATTGATGTTCCTCAGTGCCTTCCTGGAGACAGCACTGTCCCACCGGCAGAAGGCCTGGACCCCGTGGGCCTCAGGATGAGGCTCCAGCAGGCTGTGAGTCCTGCCCTGCACGTGGCTGAGCTGGGTCCTGCCCACGGCCTTTGCCCTTGGTTCTGCTCGTTGTTATCTGCCCTGTGGATGGTTCATGTTGCTGTTTGCGTTCCCACAGTGAGGAGCAGACCTTTGGCGTCCCTGTGGAATGCTGGGCACCTCCCAGCTCTGGTCACCCAAATAAACACTGCAACGGGCAGCATGTGAGGAAATGCCTGTTTGCTCCCAAACAGTTGTGATTTCCTTCCTTCCGTCTCCCAAGTAAGGGCTGGTGATGACGGAGACTCAGGGGAGAGGCAACAAATCCAGGGGAGGTGACCCTGGAGACAGTGAGGTGTCTCCTGGAACTTGGAGAGGAGCCAGCAGCGCACAAGGACAGGCCTTTTCCTTCTGAGAGGAGGGGTCTCAACTCACCCATCACTTGGCTGCCAGTGGGACTCCCCTAAAATGTAAGGAGCTGCCTCTGCCATGTCCCAGCAGTGTTCCCAAGTCACCCTGTGTTGGAGAAGGAGGATGAGCTGTCTGCCAGGCATAGGGTGCAGCTGGACTGGAGAGGAACCTCACGCAGGAGAGCAGGGGGCTGTGCCATCCCTCCCTCACAGGGCTTCCCAGTCCTAGGCAGAGCCCGAGTCCTGTCTACCAGGCCAGTGCCCCCCACACCCCGATGCCATGGCCCCTGGGGCTGGCGCTGGCCGTGGGAGATGCAGACCCTGACCTGGGATGGGGCAGGACACGTGTACCCCACTCTGCTGTGGGCTGTAACCAGCCCTGTGACAGTCTCACTGCTGCCAGACCCCCCTGATGCCCATCTCCAGCCACCCCACAGCACGGAGGTCCCCAGGCCCCAGCACTGAGCCCCTGCCCTGCCTGGCCAAGCCCTCCCTCCTGGAGCATCCCAACCAGCAGCGCAGGGAAAGGAGAAGCGGAGAGCACACGGCTGTGAGGAGGATGTTTTACAGCTGTGCCAGTGCCAGCTCACCAGGCCACAGCTCAGGGCCCCCCAGGACAAGTCCATGGCCCCTGGGCACACAGGGGTGATTCCCGGGGAGCAGCTCCTTGCAGAGGTGTGGCAGCAGCGCTCGGTGGAGGCAGCGCTGCTACAGATGCTCATAGCCCGAGGAGCTCCTCTGGCAGCACGTGGCTGTGAGCAGGCAGAAGGTGAGGATGAGCATGATGGCCAGCAGAACCGTGGCTGCTATCCAGCTGCAACGTGGGAGCCCTGTGACTGCTGTGGGAGGCTCCGAGGGGATCATGTTGGTGAGATCGAGCATGTAGCCCAGAGTCCAGCCCACATCTGCGTCAGCAACCTGCGCAGACAGAGGGGGAAGAGGGATGGCAAAGGCTGCAAAGTACCAGGCAAACTTGAGAAGAGCCTGCACCCCCAGGTCTTCCTCCACAACCACAATTTCTGTGCCCACCTGGGGCTGCAGAGGCCCCAGCAGTGACATAAACTGGGGGAGAGCACAAAGGGCCAGGCCAGGTGTCCCAGCAGCTGCATGAGTGTAGCTCAAGAGCTGCCCTGGGTACGGGCAGTGGGGCCATGCTGCCTTGGTATCCCCTGTCCCCAGCAGCAGCAGGGTGGGCACAAGGCACTTCCTGGCACAGAGCATGAAGCTGGGGGCTGCCTGACACTCTCGTACCTGCTGGACGAAGTGGATGTGGGGCCATGTCGTGTGGTTGAACTTGTAACCTTGCAGGAGAAGGGTGAGGCTGTAGGAGCTGGCTGTGCAGGCATCACGGAGCTGGGTCCTGCTCGCCGTGGGGAACAGCAGCTGCAGCTGCAGAGGGGGGAGAACAGGGGGAGGCTGGACACGGAGCGGTGCTGGGTGTGCCCACACTGGGAACAGCCCCTCAGTGCAGCTGGGAGCAAAGACCAGCAGAGCAAGGAGGCCCCAGGGGCTGCAGGCTGCTCTCCCATCCCTCCCCAGCTCCAGAGACCATTGTGCTCCTCCTGGCTCTCTCCAGCTGTCCACAGCAGAGGATGGGCTGTGGATGAGCCCTCAGTGCCCAGATGAAATGAACTCCCGGGCAGAATCTCACCTGCTCCCACCTGCTGGTGCAGATCTGCCCAATGGTGGCATTGACCGAGCTCAGGGACTGCCCCCCTGTGAGGTTCAGAAAGTGGAGGGTGCGATAAAACCCCGAGAAGGCCTGTGGGTGTTGAGACCAAAGGTGACGGGTTAGTGAAGCACTCAGGCCACTGATACCCCCACCCCTTTGCAGAGACCCTGTAAGGCCCCGCTCAGCACTGCACTGATGGCAGTGACCCTGTGGGAGGGAGCTTGGCAGTGCTGCCTGCACGGACAGGGACTGCTCTGGCAGAGCTGAGCTCTGGAGCTGCCTGGCATGCGGGCCAGCACCCTGTGTGTCTCCGTGTGTCAGGCACATCCCAGCTCCCAGGGCTGACACGACTCAGACACCCCTAGAGCAGTTTTCCAGGGGTTATGCCCCAAACTCCCATTGTCCCCCCCAGGCGTGGGGCCGGAG
>VZTI01003283.1:0-41835 GCA_013397865.1 Struthidea cinerea
CAGGCAGAGACAAAGAGACAGAGTGGAATTAGTTCTTGACCTAAGCTGCCTTTTCCTGTTTAAGATGATGGTTGATACAATTCTGAATGCAACATACTAGAGAACAAAAAGTCTCCAGTTAAGAGAGATGTGTTGTCACAGGATTTCCGCCTATCATCTCTACCTCTCTCTCCAAGCTTTCTAGCCCCCAAAGTGGGTAAGCACAGCTCAGACAAGGGATATGCAAATCACACAGCATTGCTTTGTCCAGTCACACTGTACATACTATGAATGCAAGGCCCCCTTGTTAGGCAAGTACTGTATACACACAAGTTTCAACCTAACCTTTAAAAACTAGCAGTTTTTAAAGGTCCTCTCTGATTACACCCGAAATATGTCTTTTCTAGCAGCTGAAAGTTGCATTAGGTAAGAGTGTTCACCTGTGTCAGGCCAGTGCTGGTAATTGCCAAATACTTGACCTTTTTGTGTATGAAACTCTTTTCAATCCCTATTCCCAAATTCTTGCTAATTCAACTGTGAGCTCATTTATCCTTGCAGTGCAACTACCACTACTCAGTGACCCAGTCACTACTGTCCCTGAACTAAAGCCATGAGATAACACAGCGAAGACAGATCCCATTAAAAAAATAAGTGGGATTGTGTCTTAGTAACAAAAAGCAGATTGAGTATCTTTCCCAATAACTTCTGATTACATGGGTTATGCTGACACCCAGTTCATGCACCCTACCCCCTTTTGTGTTCAGCCTTAGATACACTGTTAGTAAAAGAACCCATAAAGGAGTTGCTGGTGTGATGGCAGATTGTGTTGTCCCTAATTGTGCTATTTTAGTGCTGCCTTTATTCATGCTATTTACCTTCCAAGCGAAGAGCACACCAAAATGAAGGTATGATTAAGACAGAGGGCAAGAATGAGTTTAACACATGCCAAGAATGGATAACGGAAGAGGAAAGGCAGGAAAAAAAATAGTAGCAGAGAATAGTCTGGGTTGGAAGGGACCTTTTAAAGGTCAGCTAGTCCAACTCCCCTCTGCAATGAGGAGGGACATCTTCAACTAGAAGAATATGTATCAGAAATAGAAGGTATGTTGGCCTTAGCCCATCTGGTTATAGCTGGGTGGCTTCAAGACATAAAAATAGACATATAAACACGAAGTTTCACAGTTTCTGCAGATTTTATAGTATTGTCATTATCAGGTGACTAGTTACCCCCACATCTCAGTAGCTCTGGAAGGAGGAATTCTGAAGGACAAGACAGTGGAATGGAGATTGTGGGAGGGATGAAACACTTGGCAGTGAGTTCCTCCTTGAGCTGGGCTCCAAAGTGTGGTGGCAGCAAAGCAAACATGACCTGTGTTTGTCAACTCAATTAAAAGCATATTCCCTGTAAGAATTCTGTATCACTCCCACTTACTGATTTTTATTTTATTGCATTAGAAGAAGGGATATTAATCCTGCTATGTGCAAGAGATCTTATGTTGCCTTCTAGGACATTTGGAAGTATTGCTTTTAGTTTAAGAACATATTTTTATAATATTTTTCTCAGCATGTTGCTTCCTCCTCACCAGTATTTCAGCTTCATCATTAATTTGTGAACCATAACTCTGGTGAGAATCAGCTCTAGGCTGATAAAAGGAATTCCTACATTTATTTGTCTTTCAGTTTACAAAAGACATTTTTTAATAAGACAGGAGGGTTATACTGAAAAATAATCATAAACTAGATTTACATTTTTACAATCAATAGAGAATTGGATGCATATATTATAGACCTAAACTAGGTAAAAGGGTATTATACCAAAGGCATGTTAGTCTTCCTTTACATGCAGCCAACTCTGTAGTGGGTTTTTCAGAACACCATGGAGAATACCCAGCATGCACTGATAGCTTGAAATATCTCTAGAAAATCTGGCTCTCCAAAAAAACCAGATCAGAACAAACTATAACCCAAAAATCATTCTATTAGGAAATATAATGAGCAAAAGAAGGGTAGATAAAGCTATGATCACAACACAAAGCAAGTTATTTGGGGTGGAACTGTCTCATCTTCTGTGCACCTATTGCCGGGACATAGCTGGGATACTGCCACTATAAGATTAAGTTTAATTGCCCCTGGACAACAATACTTTTTTTAGGTAGAATCCAGTATCATTCCTCCTAATTCTGCAATGGCCAACAGAACTGGTTTACTAATGCAGGCTCTCCTGTTAATTTTATGTCTCCTGATAAGGTATCAGAGCAACCCTTGGCAGAGCACAGCTCACTGTCACTGTTCTCTCTCTTCCCTGAGCCTTCAACCTGAGTGATCTCAGGGCCCCTTCTGCAAATTATTTCTTGAAGAGAACCACAAACACTTCTGAGGGCAAGGTATTAAAAAAGTAACATGCCCAACACTCTGAGCATGCACTCCAACCAAGCACTGAAACAGAAAAGAAAAATCCCTACGCCAATATTTAACATTCAAAGAGAAGGTTACTTCCAGTGTAACTCCACAAATTAAAGCATAGGGCAATATGACAGCAAGTTAATTCAAATGTATTTTATATACCAAATTGCAAAAAATCCTTATGATTATGATTTAAAATCTGCTTCTCTTGAAGGGTAAAGTAACTGTAGCTCAGTTTTCATTCTCCCCTATTTTTTGCTACTTTTAGACAAGTTCTCCATTGGAGGAGGACAACGCAAAAATTACATGGAAACTTTTCTGTGTTCACAGTTTATATCTGCTACAACCAACATTAGTGGAAGAGAGATCAAGCAACTATAACTCATCAAGGGGCTGCTAAAACTGTCACACACCTAAGGAAGAGTCTCCTCAAGACCAAAGTGTTTAAGGGGATCTTTACGGAAACACTAGATAAATTGAAATCACAAGAAGAAACACAGCCTGTGTAAGGTGACTTCAGAGGGACTTTGAATTCATCAGAGGTTTGTACAGTTTATACTACAAAACTGAGCAGACTCAGAAGGAATTTGTGACAAGTCTTCCAGTGTTATTGCAGTACATTGCCAATTTTATGGGTGGAAACATGAAGATGACTATAATCCCTCTGTTATAGGCAAAACATCTGACGCTCAGCATTTGAGAAAGCTTTAGATGCTTCTCTACTTATCACAGCAGTAGATTTAATTATCATGTCACAAAACATGGTATACTGAATGTGCTGCTTACAGTGAGTTGGTGATGAAGAGTGGGAGAATTTGGCACAAGTAAAAGGAAGAAGTAATTTGGACGGAAAAGTGAGTAATTGTGGAGCTCCCACATAAAACCAACCCCGATGTTCTGGGTAATTTCAGATCTTGTCAATACAGAAACCCATCTATTATCAGCCAAGGGGAGGAGGCTCATTCCCTACAGCACCAGGGGCAGCCGTGGTTGTCTTGGCTGCATGACACTAAAGAGGTGGAGACAAAGCAATGCAAGGTTGGTTTGTTTGGGCTAATTTATTTTCTGAGTTGTGGCACACACATTTCCCCCAACCTTCTTACAGCATACAGGTTAAACAGATTACAGGATGATACTGAGTGTCTTTTACAAAGACCACAGGCTACTCCTAGAAGGAGGTGGAAACGTGGGAATAAACAAGGAGGCTGCTGGATTACATTAGTCCATGGACATCTGAACCGCTGCAGTTCAATCACAGCTATAATAATGACCATACATGAGTGACCTGAGAGACACTCCAAATCCAAAACAGTAATTAAATTGGTAAAACACTAAAACAGACAATGCGGTGTCACAGTAGCTCAGCTGGCATGTTTCAACCTGGGGAATATTTACAGGATCAGGTTCTTCCATTTTGACTGTGATGGTCTATGAAAAGTATATATAAGCTAACTAGAAATAAACACAGTATGCTGACACTATACAATAAAAGCAATAACAAAATATTACAGACTGAACATCAGAGAAACTTGAAATACGTTGAAAGTTGGATAATTTGTGCAACTGCATTGTGTTCCCAAGTCACTGGTTCCAGCACAAGCATGTACACAGCATTCTGCCCCAGAACCCAGATTATTAAGACTGTTACCTTATTCACACCATCTGCCATTGCTTGCAGTGTTAACTCTCTAGGTCCATCCACAGTCTTCCCATTGTCAGTTGGTCCCCAGCTGGCACTATATATATCTATGACTTGAGGCATATGACTGATAGAGGAAGCCTCAATAATGTCTGTCATAAACGGCTGGTCGAGCATTCGAATACCTGCAATTTTAATCAACATAAACGTGAAATATGCATTACCTAGCACAAAATGTAATCTCAGCACCTGCAGAAGGCCCGCAGTTACAGGTATTTTAAATAACTGGCAGTTTCACCCATTCAGTAATTCCGCACTTGACATTCCCATTTCACCAAGGTGTGCTTACCCAGCAGGATGCCAGTATTAAACACCCAGCCACCAAGGCAGCATGGCCCAGAAAGACAAAACTTTATTGTTAGCTTTCTAATTACACCGTATTTTCCACCTACTCTTTGAGAACACTTAAAAAATACCACAATTCAGCAATCTCAGAAATTCTGTGTTTAAATAATATTAATGGCATTTAAAATAGTATTTTGTAAGCTAGGGAAAAAGAATAAGGGCACCCCTCTATCTAACTTATATTCAGTTTTGTGTTCACATGTCATGAGCTTTTCAAGTCATTTTTCTATTTATTTGGTGCATCTCCAGAATTTAATCAGAGGAGGGAAATACACTACACAGCAATTTTTCTGGAAAAATATAATTCTGCCAACATGTAGATGCAATAGCAAAATATGGCCAGCATGTGGAGGAAAAAAGCAAACTAAAACCTGCTTCCTTTAATCCATACTGCAGTAGAAGTTAAGACCTTAAATGATGCAATCTTAGGACATGTCAACTTCATAAAACCTCAAAGTGTTGACTCTAAGCGAGCCAGAGTGCAACAAACAGCAGTGCAAGCCCTTACATCCATCATGCCCCACACATAGGACAACTTCACCAACACCCAACTTGTCACTTGGCCTCTGGATGAGACCTGAGTAACCAGGGATTCATTCCAAATTTAATTTGTAGCCCTGAGTTGAAGTTCAGTTTTTCCCAACAGTTTAGGACACAGATGGGGCAGAAATCAGTAGCACAGTGCCAAACAGTGTGAATGGCGATAAGGATCCTGATTTAGAAGCCAGTAGCTTTACTATATTCAATAGAAAACCAGTGTGTCAAATATCAGGCTGGAGAAAAGGCAAAAAAAATAGAAGTCAGACCAAAGCTGGATGTTCTTGATGGGCTAACTCAAGCTAGAAATGATGAAGACAAACTCAAATTTTGCTTCCCATACTTATAAAATGCAGATCTGCCCAGAAACCACCGTCCTGGTTTAAAAGACAGATGTCTGCCAAGGAGGGCGGGAACCCTTCCTGGAATGGAAAGATGACCCCCTCCCTCCAAATTATTGTAACTTTGAAATTATGGAGCTTCCAGACAAAAATTATGGGAAAAGGAGTAATAGTTCTTTACTAGCATATATATAACAAGACAGACAAACAACAAAAACCCAGTAACAGACTTCCCCCCGTTAAGCCAATTCCCCTTTGATGTAGCTGTGACCACAGCTGGCAGGGAGCGCTGGTGGCTCAGGCGGGGCAGAGGGGCTGCAGTGACTCCCCCGCGGCTCCAAGGGGCGCTCTGGTGCCAGCCCTGAGCCTCTCCGGGTTTAATGGCGGCCCTGGGAAGACAGAAGGCGAGCGTTTGGTTTCCCCGGTTGCTCACATGCACGATGCGGTATCCTGGCAATGGCAGGTTCCAGTCAAACCAGCAGCGTGGACCCTCTCTCTCGAGAGAGGGAGGAGCTGGGGGGCCCGGTTTCCCCTGAAACACCCGCAGATGGTGAGGGTCTTTCCTGGCGAGGGTAGGCGCTGAAAACTCCCAGTCAGCTGGCAGCTCCTGCAAGCAGCGGGCTCACCAACGGGCAGCAAGGAGAATTCTGCAGCAGCACCAAGCCCTCTGAGAAGCAGCAGTCCAGCACCCAAAATCACAACCATCTCCCCTCCAAGCCGGGCAAGGTCTATCCACCCCCAGCTAGAAACTGCCAAAACCCCCGTTCCCCCCTTCCCTGAACCATTTAAATGGCATGTCAAGGCCATTGGCTAGCCCTTTTGTCTCTTAATCACTGTCCATTCACCATCTCCCTGACAACAAATGGGAAGATACTCCCTTAGAAACCTAACCCAGAACAACCACAAAATTAATTACTGACCCCGAGAAAAGTGGGGGAACAACAGGAGGAGCCAAACCATCTTCAAGGAAAAAAAGAGGTACAAGAAAAAAACCAAGTGATGCCCCAGATCCTTGGCAACCAACTTCCAGTTCAGTCTGCAAACATGGACTCTGAACCATGACAGCAGCAGACCCTCAACTTTCATGGACTTTCCAGTGCCCATGGACCACACAGTGGTGTTGCCAATGCACATTGTCCTCAGGCAGGGAAGGCTGGCTGGCACTTCCAAAAACTTGAGGGGATTTTACTACAAAGTGGACAAACACAGATGATTATTTGTAGGCTGTTTGGTCATCAGAAAAAGTCTTCACACCTCTTGACTTTTAAGCAACCAGCCTGAAGTTGTAGAGTTATATGAATAATAGCCCAGCCAAAATCCCATGCCTCAACTCTGATTCCTGTAAGAGTAACTCTTGCTAGAATGTAAATTTTGTGGAATGTCCGATCCCTGAAGGAGGTATTACCCTTGCTGAAGAAAGGAGACAGTCATTAGATCTGCCCAGTTAGTTGCTAACTCTCAGTGATATTTCTTGGGTAACAGCTTAGCAAACATTGCTTGGTGTCCTTCTCTGATGGAGATTCAGCTTTCAGTCATGTAGGTGGATAGGTGAAATGTAGCCTTCCCCAGATTCTCCTGACACTACAGTGAAACAGGGACTAGCCAAGCAGAGCAGAACTGTCCCTGAACACACACTGTGGACCGTCTCCAGGAAGCAATGGGTACATCCATGCTGATGTTCTGGTGTGGATCAGGGAAAGAAAAGTGAAATCCATAAGCGTCTGTCTCTGCCTGCTGTGCCTCAGTTCTCATCATGAACAGTCTTAAGAGTGGGAAAACTGGATTTCTTCAGATTCAACTAAACTGACACATGATTTCGAGAGCCTAACTCACTCCAAGCACTGTATTCAGTGTATCTGTGCAGAGAAAAGCTCGTTAGAAGTAAAAATACCCAACATACCCAAGGTGTGGATGCTGGGTGCTAGGTACCACCTGTTTCATTCTCTGCATCTGCTCCTATCACTCCACATCACTGTTAAAACAGAGGAAACATATAACCACAGAGATTTATAGCACTGCAGGTCCTGCCCTGTGAGAGCCTAAAGAGTAAGAGCAGCATGAGATTTGCCTTTTCAGATAGTTTCTGAGTGCAGCAGGAGTTTATGCTTTACCTCCTGCAAAATGAGATTTGCCACAACTGATTCTGCAGCTATGCAGGGAAGAAGCACTGAAAATCAGTATACGAACAGGAGCTGGTATATGAAGGAGCAGAGCTGCTCTTTTGCACTGTTATTAAAGAGCCTATATAAGGTCCTTGATTGAAAAGGCAAAGCCATGGAGAAATTCCTCTCCTCAGCTACTGTGAAAAGTAATAAATACATGGTCCAGTACCAATCTGCAGCCCTGTCCTGGGCAACACTCCCTGTCTCTGCAGAAGTTCTGCCTGAAGCACAGTGGACCATTTACACCTTGGACAGCTACCATACCTGCCACTTTGGAGTTGTACGCAACTCCCACGCCGCAGATGTTGTTGTTGGCAGCAGCAGACACCTCCCCTGCACACCTTGTCCCGTGGCTGTGAAAAGGAAGGCAGAGAGACCAGATGAACCCCACGTAATGCACATGCTGAGCTGAGCTGGATCACTGTGAGCTTGTTTTGCCTCAGTCAGCTCCCATGCTGTGGAGGAAAACCATTCCATGGCAAACTGCTGAGTGCTGGATACTGGGATGAGTTCATTCTGTCGTGAAGCAGACGGATATCCAGTTTCCCCTCTGCAGGATGAGTGATGCTTGCTCTGAGGTTAACATGTATCCTTACATTGCATTTAGCTGTAAAGTTATGCAGGTCTTTTTAGCTTGTGAGATAGGTTCTGCCTTGTTACCAACTACTAGTCAGTAGAAACAGCCCCTGACAGAACAGTGTAAATTTAAGATCAATATTAATTCCTTTATTTTTGTGGCTTGGCAGTGTGACACCCATTACTTTGAACCTCATGGAACAAAGTCTGGTTGCCTTTTTGCTGTTTGAACACGTGCAAAGAGCATAGCCCTGCCCACAAAAGAAATGCTACAGGAAGAGGTGGATGCAATACCAAGCTGGAGTAGCAGAAGGGAGCCACAATGGTCACTGCACTCCTCAGCAGGAGAGCTGCAGCCTGGCTGGCCAGGCCCAAAGCTGTGGGACTTAAGGGCACGTGCATCCCTCTCATCCAGTGCCTAATTCCCAAAAGAGCTGACAAGGTGCTCCAGCTCACATAGCTACTGCTTTCTGCTCAAGTGGGAAAAGTCTCTGCTCTGATACAGAGGTCGAGGTTTGGGCCGACACATGGTATTTCGATAGTATCTGGTGTCTCTGAAGTGCTTTACAGCTCTTAACAGAGACCCTTTAACTGGCAGTGGCTCCTGCAGGAAGGGAGATTGCATTTTCCTTTCTCCTAATTCATCATAGAAATTAAACTCAAGAGAAGAGAAATACAGACAACATAACCTAGTTTTTAAAAAATAGCATAGCAGCAGGGAAACTACTGAAACCTGTGCTGCTGCCAGGGGTTTTTTCAGTTTAAGATGTTGAATCAATATATGAATCCATCCTACTGCTCACATCTCTGCACTGAATCTGGCATTGATCCTACAGCATGCTAAGGATTCAAGGAATTAAAAATGCTGTATTATGGTTATCCTGAGTATCAGATGGACCACCCTGGGAAGCAGCAGAACTGTTTCAATCACCTTTTCCTCTCTCTTTCCCTTGACAGGCGTCTGGCAAAGATCAGTGTAACATTAATAAAAAGGCAAGAAGCAACACATACTTTTTCCTGCTCTACTTGGGAGAATATATTTTTAAGGCAGTTCCATAAAGGAAGATGACAGAAGATCTTATCTGCTTCCTTTTACAAAGGGGCAGAGAGGACAGAAATACAGATTTCTTATTCAGCTGCTACAGAAATTGCTACCAACAATCAAACAGATTTTCCCTCATGTTCTTGCTCAAGGAAGTGTAACAGAAACACAACGTTCATTGCTAGGTGCTATCAATGCTAGGCATTCATTATCTAGTCACCTATGGGCCAACTTCAAGCCACAGAGAAGAATAAATGGCTTTGTTCAAAATTGGCTTGACTAATGCTGGGGTGCAAAAAATCAGTGATGCTGCCAGATTACAGTGACAAAAACTGTATTACAACCTTCCTGACAAAGAAGTTTTACCAGAAGGTCCTCTCCCTGTCCTGGCCTCTCCAGAGCAGTGGCCCACACAATGGAGACTGCGAACAGGCCTATTCCATCACCTCAGAATTTCAATATTGTGCTGCTGACTAGAGAGAAAAAAAAAATCACTTATGAGTTAGGGGAAATGCATTTGGTTGAATGATTAATGGCAAATAGCACACTTTTCCAACTCAGTCCTATTTGCTGTTCATGTACTATTGATAAACGCTTTGTGGTTTCTATGAAGTGACTCATGTCACAGGCACAAATCACAGCCTTTCTCTACAGTGTTCACCTCTTCCCTATTTCAATATTTAAAACAAGGGGATAGAACACAATTAAAATTATTTTCATCTGTGAACAAGCTACTTCAAAGGTCAACCATGTATCAGCAAGTAGAGCAAGTCTTCCATAAACTTTATGTAAGTGAAAACATTTTACACAAACATGCATGAAAAAGTAAGGTGGGAGAAGTGGATTTAGTAAAAAAACAGTTCTGCATAGTGTATTTAAAAAAAAAAATCTATACTAGCTATGAAAATTTCACTCCGCTTTGTCTTTGAAAACAATTCTGTTTCTAAAATCCACTGCCAATGGTACTGAGCGTGCCTCTCTATTGACATATTTTTGAAAGTGTCCGAGGTTGCACAGATTTTTATTGAGGCTCCTCTTCATCTGCTTTGAAATGCTTCTGCAGACAGCAAAGAATAGGACCCATCCATCCTATCTTCAGCTGTTTGCAGGGAGGGCTATGCAGCACAGCAGTCTCAATAGCTGGGACCATCTGTCTTTCTTGACCACTTTAGCTGCTTGCATTGGGCAGCAATTAAACATGCAGACCTCAGATAGACACTTTTGTGGGGCAAATGCAATCCCCTTTTGGCTCACATGACATTGTCAGCTTCTGAGCATTTGAGTGTTCACAGAAGGGAAAGCACTCCCCTACTTTGGTTTGGATCCATAATTAGTAAAAGACATTCTTAAGTCTGAAGAATATAGGTTTCCAGGATAGCAAATAAATTTTGGCCTGCTAACTCATTAGCTGAGTGAGAGAACATACAGAATACAAAGGCCACAGGCATGGAAATAATTACTGGTTATTTAGATCAGGGCAGAAATTTGTAATCGCAGTGCTCTGAGGTGGAAACCCCAAGTTGTGCTTTCTGCGTGCTCACAACATGAAATCAGAGGGTTGTAGGAGGCCAAGCAAGCACTGATTCCTATGGCTACTTCCTCACTGCAGAACGTGATACATGCCAAGATACTGAATGTGGTTCAGAAGGAGAGGGTGTTCAAAATCACAGTCGGTCCCCAAAGTGGTTCTTAAAAACCACTGATTTCTGTGAGGCTGCCTCTGGTTTTGGGAACAGGGCTTGATTCAGGTTCCTGCACTGCTCCCACTGCTCCTCACGCTCAAACACAGCTCTGCTCAACACTGCACCAAATGTACCCTCTCCTGCTGGGTCCCCAAGATGTGGACCTGAACATAGTCAAACAGTGAGTACAGTAAACATGAGAATAAACTCCTTGGCTGCCAAGCTATCTATGGGCCTCTGCCCATAGCAGCAGCTGAACTGCCTGAAAGCAATTTCCTGCCTGAGGCACTACTCTCCCTTTCCAAAAACCACCCTGCATGGTTTTGTCGGCCAGTGGCTGTTAGATGGAAAGGCCAAAGTGATTCCAGCAGTCTTAAAAAGCACCAAATGGAAGGGGAATCTGCTTACAAGCAGAGCAGCTGTGATTAATGAAATACTCCATGCAAAAACTTCTCCTATTTATTCTTAAAGTCTAATGAACACTTTGCACATGCAGCTGCAGCTCACAAAAGCCCCTTGGTGATCAGTCCTCTGCTTCTTGTTCCACAAACCACTTGAATTACTCACATAGAAATGTATTCTTTATGGAAAAAAGGATATTACGCTATCCTATTTTGAGTCTGATTCTTCTGCATGCATAAAATTCAGTGGGAGATACATGACTGGCTGTGCAAAATGGAGCCTTTATTTCAGGTTTCTCTCAACAGATTTTCCATGTAATCATGCCCTATCTAAATGCTACACGCAGGGACAGACGGACTGTCAGAGGCAGACAGCTGTTACGTACCAGTAACAATTATTCAGGAGTCAGAAGCCACGGCAAGAGCTTGCATAGGAGTACGTCAGCTCAATTAACAGAATAGCCAAGAAATACACAGAGAAAAACAGTCACAGCTACTCCTGGACAGCTGGATATGGTGTGCTGGTTTGCATCTTAACCTGCATAAAACTAAGAATCTTGCATCTTAAAGCCTTCTTACATTGTGAAGGCAGGAAAGGGATGATCCACTGAATGTGTTGCTCCTGTGATTTACCTTGCGAGACAGAAAATTCCCTATCTTGCAAAAGAAATCTCATGGTTCATAGTATCATAGAGTGTTTTGGGTTGGATGGGACCTTAAAGATCATCTAGCTCCAATCCCCCTGCCATGGGCAGGGATGCCACCTACTAGATCAGGCTGCTCAGGGCCCCATCCAGCCTGGCCCTGAACACTTGAAGGGATGGGGCATCCCATCATGACAAGGTTTATTGACAAACAATGTTATACTTCCTAAGTATCGATTTTAATTTTTTTCTGAAAAGAAAGAACAGTAAAAGAAATCTGCAAAGCAATTTCTCCGTTGTTTTCTTCCTCCTGATGCTGACCTGAACTCCCCATTCCACCAAGAAACCGAAGAAAGTGTTGCAGTTCTCTGAAAACCTGAATCATGTTTTTCTCAATTATTACAGATTGGGTCATAGACAATAGTGCTGCTCACCCTCAATTCTTCACTTGAGTGCTTGAAGTTAGCCAGGGGTACCTGGGACCAGAGACAATAACCCACACCACATCTGGAATGCTTGAGGTCTATTCGAAGCGACTTTGCGAGGTAACTCTCCCTCTAGGGAGAGTTTACTTCGCAGAACAGCTAAGGATGGCAGACTGGGCCTCACTATAAAATACTTGATAGCAGCAGAATCAGTGTTAATGGGACTTGGCAGAACACACTTAATTTTATGAAGTTCCACGCTGAAAACAACAAGAGATATCATTACACGCTGAAGCTAAATTTAATTTTCTTCCTCTCCAGAGCTAAGTGGTATCTTTCTCCTAAAAAGATCCTTTGCATAAATAAAGCAAGAAAGGCAGCAGACCCTCAGGAATTAGAGCCCTAGTCTTTCTCTGACTTTCCATTCACTAATTGGAATTATACTACTTTAAAAGTGTCAGATGTCATTTCCCAAAATGAAGCAGAAATCTCATTAAGATCTTGCTTTGGCTGAAAAATTGCAGGACTACAAAGAAGGACATCACAGCTCCTAACTCTGTTTAATCCATTCCAGGAGGCCCATGTCTGAGGTAGAAGCACAGCTGCTTCTTTGTTGTGTCACTCTGACAGAACTACAATTGATTACTTTAGAAATAAAAACAAAATACCCCATCCAAAACTTGGAGACCATCCAGTCATCGTAAGTTAGACATGAAAACCACATCAAATAGCCCTGAAACATTTTTTGATAAACACTCAGTCTGAGCCCTGAAATCTCTAAAATGTTTTCAAATCCTCAGCACTACTGGCAACTTTTGTCTAAGGGATATTTGGAAATTTCATTGAAAATATCCTGAAATAATTTTTGCAAATCCAAGCTAGAGCCTGCCATGGGACAGATACAGAACCCAGGACACATTTTGTAAAAAACTGTCGAAACATGTTTCCATTCCATGTAAAAAGAAAAGCCAATGAGTTTAGGGAAACTGAAAGTCACACTTCCTAAAATCTTAAGCCTTTTCTTTTGAGCCATCCTTATTTATACCATACCTTGAGAACCAGTCCTTCTTCTACTGAAAACGGGTTAATTTCGGAGCTAAGTTCAGAACATACTGAAGAAGGAATGGGTTTTGGGAAATCACTATGTGTTCAGGAGAAATAACACAGCAAGCACAGCTGAACTGTTGATTCCAAATTTATAAACACAACAGAACAGCTTCCACTATATGTGGTCTTCTCCAGCAGCTAGAAAAATGCTACTCATGTACACTGCCCTTAAATCAAGGTGATTCAGAACTTAACATAAGATCCTATTTTAAACTGGTCATTCTACACCATGCTGCTTTCCTGACTTCTTAGCCTACATTAGGATGAAAAGACTTTTTCCCCCAAAGTCTTTCCTCTCTCCAGCTTACTCCCTTTAAATTTAGCTAGAAGATGGGAAGCCAGTTTATACAGGTTTGGATTACTAAACTGTGCTAGGACAGCTGACAAAAAGATTACGTAGCTATCACCTATTCAAACAATCTAAAAATATACTTTTCTGGAGCAGCAACTTCATTTATAAACTATAAACCTAAAAAAATGAAGTCATAAATAACCTCTAATTTTCAAGCAGTAGTGAGACTGCAGGGTCTGTTCTGTGACCATTGAATTTAGCAGAAAACAGACATTTCACAAAGATGCAGAATTTCTTACACAAGCCAAAGTGAAGGGCAGGTTGCCCAAAATCCATTTACCTGTTAAACCAGTCATCTGTATAGCGGGGATAGGGGTAAGGATCATTACTGCTGAAGTCGTAGCTGGCTTTGGCATTCTGCAAAACACAGGGAACACAAAAATCAGCTGAAGAACAGACACGCAGGGCAAAATGAAACACAAATTGAATGAGAAGCTGAGAATCAACAGCAAACTTTGCCCTCTTCATTCTGCGAGATGTATCTGGACAGAAGCCTGTCCCTATTGTGCTGTGCCATTTCCCATTTTCCACACCAGTAAGCCCGGGGAACAATGTCTTCTGGCACGCAAAGCCTTCTGTAGTACTGATATTTCCAGTGTGGTTAATTGTGAGGTGGTATGAGAGCTCAGGTCACTACTGAGGGACTGTTCATCAACACTTAGAAGAGTATTCAGGTATTAAACTACTTGGTATGGCAAAGCGAAGGTCAAATCCTATTTTCCAAACAGTGGTGGAAGTGACAAGACACATGGGTCTTCCACAAAAGAAGTATTTTTGCAAACCTCATTTGTGGTACTACAACAGTCAGATTTCTGAAAGCATTTCAATGCCTAAGAATGCAAATTTTTCAAAATTCAACTGTGAAAACTGCATTAATGGCCAGCACATATGCCTGAAAATCTCTTTGCATATTTTCTCATTCCTTTAGTTGGCTGAACAGCTTCACAAATGTGGCTTTCAGGCACTTTTCAAAATGTCATCCCATGTCTCTGCTTTCCATATAAACCTAAATCATTCCTGATTTGTCCTATCAGCAGTTAAGGACACTCAGCAACTTTTTGATCTGAAGCAAATGGAAAGTTTCAGAAAGTCAAGTGCCCTCTTCTTTATCCTCTCTTAATTAAAAAATAAAGGGTGACTGAAAATCAGGCTTTTAAAAATATTTAGCAACTTCCTCTCAAGTGTATGTTTGTTGAGTTTATGTTTTAATAATCACCATACTCAAGAAACAGAATTATGTTAATTCTTAATTAATGTGCACTTGTATTCCTTTTAAGATTTTGCTGAGCAAGCTAGTGAAGATAATTTGAGACTTGCGCATGAATAGCTTTCGTCCTAAAAACATTCCCCTTCATCTGATTCTCAGTTCCTGAGGTACAGGAATAGACAGTCCATTGGTAGCACCCAAGTCCTTGGGTCTTGGATTCAAACCCTTTAACTCCCAAAAACTTGTTCCAGAATGAAATGAGGACAACATTGTCCTTGATACTTGAAGGGCAAAACTAAGTATCTTTCAAGTTATTGTACAGTGGGTTTTTTTGAGTGGTCATTTCATAAAGCCTGGTTGCTTATCTTTAGCACAGACAATAAATATTTTGCAGCATTTGAATGAAGCAGAGATTTTAAGAATGGCTCTCAAATGGCTTGATGCTGTCCTCCAGCTCGGAGATTAATCCCTTTTTGAGATCCTTATGGATCTCTCTGTACCTCCACACTGAAGCCCTGATTTTCAGCCTGAAGATGCCTTCCAATCATGTCAGCTATAGCCACAAATTCTCAGTGCTTCTAAGTCTTTGTGCCAAGGTGTCTGATTAATTTTCTTCTTTTAATTACCACAATTGCTTGTACAGCACTTTGAATGGCATAAGTTTGCACAAGCTAAGAGTAAACAGAACACCACTTTTCAGCTAGGGAAGAACAGGGAAATTGACAGTTGTCTATAAATCATGAGTAGTACAGATAAGGTGGACAAGGAGTTATTTTTTACTACTTAGCATAATTCAAGAAATTGAAATTTCTAGGTGGGAGACTTAGATGCAGCAGAAAGCAAGAAGTACTTTTCCACAGAACATGTAATGAGTTACAAAATTCACTGTCATGTAGATACCACACAGACATACTGCCAGCTTCATATTCACTCAGAACTTCTGCTTCCACTCTAAAAATATTGCACAAATGAGAATTTAAACTCAGTCATGTGTCAACTGTGTTTCATTTTCCCATCTGGAAGAAATGCAGTCCCACTTACATACCCTAAGCTCAGAGGGAGTCTGGTGAGGTTGACTTTTCAGGACATCATCAAATATGCAAGCACCTTGTACTTGCTATCAACCACTCTTGACTCCAGAATTCCCTCGTGCAAAACTTACAGGCGAAAAGCCCATCTAGCTGTGCTGATGTACCACTCGTGGTCATAGTAGTGACAGACAAAGGGATTCCAGCCTGAATGATTCAGACACCCTACAGCAGACTGCAGCCTTGCTGTATGCCCCAGGTAACTCAGCTTATGGAAAGGGGCCTTTAGGCAGGCTACAAACCAAGTTGTGCAGCCACATCCTGCAGCTCTCATTTACTTCATTTTGGATCACTGCACTCAAAGGAAAAAGATACCTAATGGAGTGGGAACCATCCACAAAGGGCAAAATTAAGAAGAATTCTTGGAAAGAAAACAACTGCTAATTGAACAAGTTATCTTCATTAGGGTCTTTGAGAAAAGACAGTGAGTTTCAGCATTGTGAAGGATTATTTCATGGAAGCAGTGAAATGGATAATGAAACAGCAGAGCCAAATACAAATGGACTGCTTCAAGTTCCTAATTTAAAGATCAAATCCATAAATATCTAAGCCTCAGCTTTTGTTAACTTTTTTTTTTTTAGCTTAAGTGAGAAATTAAATCAGTTCCAACATTGCACCGCAAAGGAAACTGCTTCAGTGGATACCGTAAATATTTCATTTTGTGTTTCGGGAAGTGAATATTAAAATTTGTGGTTTGCCATTGCTCTCCACAGGCTGGAGTCCCCAGCAGGCAGCAAGAGGGAATTTATTGCTAACATGGAGAATTAATCAGCATAGGAACCTGGGAAGTTGCAATCAAAACCAGTGCAGATGAGGATCCACAGTAGCACACTGAAATGAGAACACTTTGCTTTTCCACTCAGGTGATTCAGTGCCCAGTTTCATTGCCAAACTAGTCTACTTCTACTTCTCTTAGACTTGAAGTGTTTAACACTTGGTTTTCAATATCTAAGGTAGCTGCCTGTTTTTCACCTTCAGGGAGAACTTGAGCCACCAACCTCAGACACGGGTCTGGCCTTAGACCAGTCATTGGCACTGGGTGTTACAATGAGGTGAATCTAATCCCTCATGAGAGTTCAATCAAAACTAGCTCATTGCTGCAGAGTGATTTGATGATTATCAGTCACTATCTATACACAACTACTTATAAAAAACATCTATTATATAATAAAAATGCTACTACAGAGAGGAATGGCATTGCTTTTTAAGGCATATCTCTATTTTTGCTTTCTAGCCTCTACGCCAAATAAAATACTAACAGAAGAGTAACAGATCCCAGGATGAGACCCTTTCAGTCATTTATTAAGAAATGGCTTGTATACCATGACACAAATAGATTACTTTTGCCTCTGTATAAAATTCTGCTGTCCCTAAAAATAAGATTAGACTAGAATTTCCCGAAGAATTGCCTTCTACCTTTTAAAACACATGCAGTAAAATCATCTGTGGGAAAAATTCATTATGCAAAACATGGCACTAACAATAAATCTGTTGTCCCCATGTGTTGCTCAGCACTGTAATAAAATTATGTACCTTGAATAATGCAGCAAGCCCATAAATTTTTGTATGACTTCACAAGCCCCTGCAGTGCAATTCACATATACTTCTCTTTTTCTCTGTAAGTCAAGAAATATGCCTATGCTCACACGCCAGTCCAAGAGACAATTAAAGACACATCCCACTGGTCACAGGGTGATTCTATTCATGACATTAATGTCCTGGACTAGATCTGAGGCAGAAAGATACCTTTTGTTTGTTTGATTTCCTTACTGATCTGAAGAGAAAGCAAACCCCTGAACTCAAATTACAACATATAATGTCTCAGGGAAACTGTACTAAAATAACACTGAAGGTCACGTGGTGGCACAACAAAATTCAGTTTTGCACACACAAGCTTAAATAAAAGGAGTATGTTCACCAGAAGGCAAAAAAGGAGGCAACATATTTAACCTAGGAGAGCTGCTGCAAGGCTTCAAGATTACTAACAAAAAACAGAGGCACTGCTGCTAAGTCAGCCATTATACAATAAGCCCTCTCCTCTCTGCCATGAGAAGTACACTTTTATTTTGGTTTGGTTTGTGGGGTTTTTAAATGGAAATGAAAAAAACCCTGTAACTTTTTAAATACCTCTGCCTCTACATGAACTAACGTACATGTCCTATACTTCTATCCAGAAAATTCAGAGTTGTATTGAAGACCTTGTAAACACCAAGAATATATCCACAAAGTAATGGGTTTTGTTAAAAAATATTAACTTTAAAGAGCAAATTCACAACTGGTGAAATCTGCCATGTCTCTCCAGAAACAGCAGCCTTTTACCCAGTTCTTATAGGTACATCACAAAAGTAAAAATACTGAGCCAGACAACACCAGCCAGATCTTGAATAATAAATAAGACAGCAGCACACTTCTCTGCTGTTTTTCTTTTCAAAACAGCCACAGAATAATAAATCAGAACATCATTTGAAATTGATGGAGTTGTATCCTGGGTCCAGAATAGTACCTCAGGTGCCTGTAAGCCCTCCTGGTATTCCAGTTCCAGGTATTCAGTCCAGGGTCTATTTGGCCACAGAATGAGCCAGTAAAGAACTCACCACAATAGTGATTTCATTTTGTAGTTATTACTGAAGAAAACTTCAACTTCCTCACCAATCACCAAGCAACTGGGTATAGGTCAAAAGAAAAACTAGTGGAATTACAGTCAAAAGAAGCAAACAACAAGTGATTACTGCTTAATTTACAACAGTTAAAATAGTTGAGATAACAAGAAGTAAGAATTCTAATAATCTAGCTTCAGAGTTTATATGAAGACAGGTTGGCTGTCCCACCTCTTATCTAACAACTTATTTTGCAAAGCTGAAAGTTCTTCACTGCCTATGTTTAAAAACAAACAAACAAAAATGCAGTTGAAAAGTACATGGAGTCTCACTTTAACATTTGCATTTATCTTCATTAAGGTAGCATTATTTTTAAAGTTACAGTTATGAAGAAAAACAGCTTTGCTGAGGTCATATCACATTGTATTCTCTTTCTATATTAAACAGATTTCTTTGGCAAGTAACTGATGATCCTCTCTACATATCACTTCACACTAAAATGTTACACAATCACTTATTTTACTTTTTCCACAGTAATGGCCTTCCTATTTCCCCTGCAGACAAAATGAGAAAACCAACATTAGCTGGCTGGTGCTCTTCAGCATGCGAGCATCTTTTAAAAAAAAAGGGTGCAGTAAACACACTTTTCATTTCACACAGGCTAAAGTACACGGGCAGTACAGCAGTGCTGTATACCACCCAGGTAGATCTAAGGACAGGTATTTCCCAGCTCCAAAGAACTGGAAAGAAATCAGAAATTAACTCTTAGGTACCAAGATTGTCAGGTGTTTTCCCAGTGAACAACATGGAAGTCCAAAAGCATCCAGCTAAATGCCATCTAACCCTGTGGCTGTTTGCTAATGCTTAGCTCAGAGGTGTACAGTCAAACAGGACTAAAAAATTGGGAATCAAAAAGACTCAGAGAAAATGTTAGGTTGGGCAGAATTTTTAAGAGGTAGAGAATTCTTTTTTCAAATCAATTTTTAAGAAGAAAACCAGCTTATTGAAATACCCTCCACTTCTTCTCTGCATCTTTACCTGACATAGGAAAAAAGAGTAAGAAATTGAGGGAGGCGTGAGACTTTACTAAAAAGAAGCAGGCAAATGAACTTCTGTTTATAATAAAGACACTGCTTTATAATTCACCTCTTGGCATTCTTAGCCTGCTCCACAATTTTCAGGCTGATGGGGAGAAAACCTAAAGCACATCACCAGCTGTTAATTGCTGAGAGCCAGAGCTCTTAAGGCAAAATCAAGTTAGCCTACAGAACAGTGAAACCTATTTCTGCTCAGCCAAACATTCCTTAATTTTCAGACAGGGTGCACAAGAATCTTTAAGCTGTACCTACAACATACCAAGGAGGTGTGTTCATAGGGAGTCATATGGCTAAGGCAATGAAATGAGTAAAATAAAAATAAATTAAGCAACTAGTTGCTGTTAAAGATTTTCAGGGCAAGTAGAAAATTTAAAGCTTTGGATTATGGAGAGAACTCCTTGGTTTCTTTAATTCAAGGGGGAAAGAAAAAAAAAGGCATATAAATTGTTAGAGAGATATGAGCCCTTGGATTATTTTATTATAATAGGATGTACACATTGGGCAGTGACTTCTACCGAAAAATACTCTGAACGCACTTTTCATTTAGTTTTAGTGTTCCATTTTATTAAAAACCTGGCCCACATTCCCCTTCCAATATATGGATAGTTTTCCCCTTCAGATACTTCGATTATGCATTAGTATGACCTACTGAAGTTGATAGAGTAATAGAGGTATGAAGTTGGCAGCAGAGAAATGATGTCCAAGTCCATTATTCTTAGTTATGTCCCTGTAAGAAACAGCTGAAAAGTCTGTCAGTACATCAAATATGTGCTTGCTGGGCACTGAGCTGCAGTAAAGGTTGTGTTTGCAAGGTTTTGATGGCAGCCAGCACTTAGAGCCTCTTGGAGGGATAAGCAGGAAGGGAAGGGGAGCTAAACCGTCTTGTTCCTGCCAGTGAGCCAAATATCCAGCAAAATCTGCCATGGGCTCTTCTCATCAAACCATAGCAAGATCCAGATCACACCCAGCATCAAGGTCTCTTAAGCAGCACGTGGGGGATAGGAGAGAATTTTTTTCCATCACTGTAAGAAAATCTATAGCTCAGAGCTTGCAATACAAACTCAGCAGTCCTTCAATTCCAGTCATTTAGCATGACATGGTCTGGCAAAGAGTGGTCACTTATGCTGGGAGAGCCAACCCTTCCCTGCTGCAGCACGTGATCAGCAGGCACTGGCATCCACATCATGGAGTCCATAAAAACTGACCAATTATCAGCAATGCTCACAGCAAAGGGAAGGAATACTGGACTTGTGGTTGCAATGGCACTCAGAAAACAAACATGGCAGGTTGTTGAAGATGACCACTTCTAGAGGCTACACCAATCTATTGTTACCGAACAGCCAAACTGTGGCTTTGCAAAGAGGAAAATCAAAGTGACTTAGGTGGTTTGGGGGCTGACCTACAACAGACAGACCTGGCCCATGTGGGTTATGGAGAGGGGAGGACAGGGAAAGCTAGTCTGGTGACGCAGAGGATCTGAAAGTGAAAGCAGACAAGAGAGAAAACTGGTTGGGTATTTTCCTTCTCATGAAAGGCATCTCACCTGACGAACTGTTAACAACCACACAGCTGGTGTTTCACCTAAATTGCATTAATATGGTAGATGAATGAACACATGAAAGTGACACTGTAGGTGCAGCAAAAGGAGGTGAAGATGTCAGAGAAGAGACTCAAAAAACATAATGCAAACTATTACTTACATTTCTTCTGTCACAAAAAGCAAACACAGGTTGATTTACAAGCCTTAGAGTTAAAAGGTCTTGAAGAGCTATTGTGTTTTATTCCAGTTGCATGCTGACCTCATTAGCATAGTTTGTGAGCATCCCAGGGGAGAATTAATAATGTGACTAATACCTGTCAAGACATGCTGGGCTCTCACGGATTTTAATGCACCAATTTATATGCTTTGGCATTAATTAAGAAGTTTGCATTGCTTATTCCGTGTGGCATCAGCTAAATCCAAAATTAGAGAGAGAGAATGTGGAATCTTCAGAATGTGCTCATGTAAATCCACACATACTAAATTTTTCAAGTGTTTAAGATTTCAAGTACATGATCATTCCAGGTTCTTCTGTTAAAGATTAGTATATTTGATCATAGCTGATGTTTTCACAGTAATTTACTGGATGTTTAAATTTAAGAAGTGTCCTAGACAACATGAGATGACTGACAGAAAGATTCACAACTACATCTGTCAGACATGGTATCACAGTTGACTAATCCTGCAAATGAGTTAAGTGCCACTGAATTGAAGTGATTTAGTTTCTCACAAGAAGGAATTCTAAAAAACATGTGCTAGCATTGAAATTATGAAGTCCTTGAACACAGCACAATCTTTGTGCTCACCTTTGTACATATTTAAAGAGAGATTCACCTCATTTAACAAAATTCAGAACACAATTTGCCTGAAAAACATTTCCAACAATCCCCAATCTGCATCAATGCTAACAAGTAAGGACAGCACAGGAACGCGTGACTGAGGTATCCACCACCGTATCCATTTAAGTTTCACCAAACAACAGCTATACAGCACTGGAAGTAGCCAAAGTTTCATCAAATACAAGCTCCTGTTCCACAGCAAAACATGTTATCCCAGGCAGTCATGTTTCCACAGCCCTTAGTATCATTATTTGCTCTGTTGAAGTCTATGCCTCTTACTGTAATGCTTAAAAAAAAAAGGCAATGCATAGTAGAACATTAAAACCCCGCTATTCATATGATCTGTCAAACTGCTGATTTTAACACAAAAACTACCAGTGACTTCAATGTGGCCAGCATTTTATTAGACATTGTGCACTGCTATTCTGTTCCCCAGTAAGAGATGTTCATTATGCGTATTGCTTTTATTGGGAATGAAACAGAAATGACGAACATTATACTTAAAGCAATCTGAAATAAGGCAGGTGTCTAAAAATATCTTAACCACCTACATAGCTACCAAGAAGTAAAATACCAATGTGAAGAATATAAATGCATACAACTAAAATCAAACAATGCAAAGCAAACAACCATGCTAAGATGAAGTTCCAGGATAGAAAAGATTGAATTAATTTCAAATTAACCAAATTAATTTACAGGTACAGTGAAGGAGAGGTGTTTAAAGTATTGGAAATCATCTGTAGATTTATTTACTGTATTTAGGCCACTTTGATTTCACAAAAGAAAGGGCACTACTTGTGAATCCCAGGTCTCCCACCCTCCTTCACTTTGCAAGACTGCCTTATCCAGAGGGCTTGGCCAAAACCCTCCTTTTAAAACCAGTTGCATGTCCAGAAGTTAAGCGTGGGTTTGTGACCTTCCTTGCCAAAATCATCACTGGGCCCAAAAAACTCTCCCTAAACCCCATAAAATTTTGATGAAGCTTTGTGAGGGAACAGTGTTCTCCACATGCACCATCTAATTCAGACTTCCCTGGTGATACTTTGGTAACCAAAAATAACTACAGCATGAATTTTAATTAAGTTGCATTTAAATGTTGATGGATATTCAGGGATTTCCACAATGGTTAGGGTCTAGAACACTATGAGCAGCTAAAATAACTATTATTTGAGAAACAGAAAACAAAGGCTTTCAAATGGAAAAATCTTAAGAAATTGTTTGGGCCATTTTCAATGCAACATGTGTTACTTTCATTTTGGGGAAAGGAAAGCTCTCTTCTTCAATTTATTGAACTTGGTTTTAAAATTACATGGTGTTCACTGCCTCCAGGGGACCACGTGTCTGACCCACTTCTCCCAAGTGCACCATGCACCTGAGTGGGATTTTGTTGCTGCTGTTTTAATTCAGCACATTCTGCATGTCAAATATTTAAAATTAGGTTAAACAGATCCAAAATTAAAATATTTCACTTTCATTTTCCCATGGACACTTCAATTTTACATAAGGGCTTACTTGGAGAAACCCTGGAGAGAGGCACAAGCCAATTCCAAAAGCACCAGCCAGAAATCATGCAGAAATGTCATCTGCTCTTTCATCCTTGTGCATTTCTCATTTCAACAATCTTAATTTACTTTCCACAGATGATGCCTTAAGTGAAAATTAATACTACTGCTTCATGATGAAAATGATCAGCCAGCTTTCACTTTCTCAGTGTGCAACTGATTAATTAAGTGCATTGATTATAGAGAAAAATAAATGCTGCAGACAATGAGTGGTTGTTAGCTTGCAAAGTGAGTATCTTCGGCACCATCTCACGTTGCTTGCACACCAGGCATGCATTTAACTTGAAAATTACCCCTTCGGGTGGTTCTAATACAGAATAAAGCTGGAAACTTTTTGAAGCATACATTGATCTGAAAATAATCTTGGGCAAATGCAACTACAATATGTGAGTACCTTTTGATTCCAAAGGAACAGTGTTTTGAGGCTATTTTATAGCCAGTATAGATCAGTGCATCCCCCTGGAGAGGCCAACATCAGCAGAGTGGTGCCAACTTCAGCTGCATGGATGGTACTAAGCACCAAGCCCTAGGTCTTGCCAAGCATTCAGGGTCCAGATATCTTAAAATGGGCTTTAGCAAAGCCATTCACATAACAACTTCCAGTGGAAGAAATCCAGTTTTCAGCTATAAACACAGCTCTGTGACACAAATCATCTCTCTGTAAGGCAACCACACCTCCCTCACAAATCACAGCCTCTTTTGCAGAAAAAGCCTCTTTCTGTGCCCTCTGGCCATATGAAATAATCCAAAGGAGAAACGGTCTTCAAATTCTTTTTGCTGTTCCATCTTTTTAATCAAGTTGAAAGCTAGGGGGTTGTGATAACATCTATGGTTACAGAAAATTTTTACCTTTCACTAAATAGGAAGACACTGACATATCCATTACACTGCCTTCTCTCCCCCAGTGCTCATGTCAAGCAGCAATAAGGTACAGAGCAGAGGAACTGCACAGTTATCTTATTTAGAGTTTAATACACGAGCACCAATGACATGTACCTTTAAAAACAGTTACTGTCGGGAGCAGGGAAGGACTGTTTGTAGGAGCCCGTTATGTTTTCCAAGATTTGAAGTATTTTCTCTACGTGACTAATTCAGGACACCCTGTCAGGTACACCAAGAACCTTACATGCCTGGGTGATATGATCAGAGAAGGCATCATCTCTATTTAGCCTTTAATATGTTCTGAGAAAAAAAACCAGATTGCACAGAACATAGAAATGAGCCCACAAGCTGATCCTGCACAGAATAACAGAAAAAATAGCCATGTCTGAAAGAGAGAACTTCATTCTCTTCCCAGTAACTTCTGATTTTTGCCAGTGAAACTTCATTGTCATGCATGTCCTGAATAATCATTCTAAATGCTAAAACCAGCCCCTGAGCTGCCAGAAGCCACCTGAGCAGCATAAACAGCCCAACAGAAGGCCACCAGTTTTGATTGCTAAGGCATCACTCAGCCTGGCATTTAAACACTTGATCCATTTTTCCATCCTGACAAAAGAGAGGCTTCATTCTCTCTCAGCAATTTCTTGAAGAAGTGGCAGAAATTTCATCAACAGCCTTCATCCATCAGTGTTCTAACTGAATTTTCGGTGCTAGCAGAAGGATGTATTGTGAATTTATCCCAGGTTTGGTTGATAATTTTTACGTTTTATGCTAGTGTTTATTTTAGAAAACCTGTTAGCAAGAACCCAACTCCAAATAGCATCAAAAAACCGAAAAGAAATCAACCAAGCTGTGCCAGTTTGGACAAATTTGGAGGAAAACATCCTCTGATAGAAGGCAGGTTACAACTACCCGTCCCCCACCAGGTTCGGGGAAAAAAAAATTTCCTCGGAGAAAAGTGAAAGAGATAAAAAAACTATTTATTTAACAAACACATAGGAAAAGGACAATAATGCTAAATAATAAAACCTCTCGCTGCGTAGAGAAACCTGGGAAGATTTCAGAGTCCTTCTGTAGGTGTGGTCTCTCTCCTCCTCCTCAGAGCTGGGTCACGGGCCCACCTCTGGGGCCTCGGCGCAAAATTCTCCCGATGTGTTCTGATGTTGAAACAGTCCAGAAGAGAAGAAGGGAAAAACTGAAGCCCCAGGAAAACAAAGTTCAACTCTCTGTCCCCCTCCAGAGAAAAGGAGCCGAAAGCTGGCTGAAAAGCAAGAGGGGTGCTTCCTCCGCTCTTGCTGCTGCAGCAGCAGAACACAGAGGAGTGTGTATCTGTGTCCTTGAACAACAGTTTTGAAAAGTTCACTCAGTTTATTCCTCTCTCCCCCTTCTCAGGCTCAGTTTAAAGGCACTGAAAGGCACAAAGTTAATTTCTGGGCATAGAGTAGTGATAGGGGATACACATCATAAAGTCACCCCAAGACACGAGCCCAAATCTAATTAGTGATGTGCTGAAACAAGTTTATTCTGTTCTTTATTTTTTGATAATAAATGCTTTTGTAATATTACAATTAAAAACAGGTGCTAGCAATGACGGTCAGCACACAAGAGTTTGCCCATAAAATACCTTTGATGTATCAGAAGCAAAGGTTTATTGAAATGAAGTGTCTATTGCACGTGCTCAATAACCCTTTGAAATGCAGTAGGAAATGGCAGTGTAACTGTCTCAGGGTCTTTTGAAAATCATGCCATGGGAATCAGATCTCATAAAGCTGCCTGAAATTGTTCCCTGACACTAGGCCAGTATGAACCTGACACTGCTATGGTTTGGCTTTACGATCCCTGAGGATTCCCTGGGTTGGTATTAATGTCAGTGCAGAGACAGTGGGAGCTTTTCAATGTCTTCAGAGTGTTTCCAACAAATTTTGCTCTTAGAAGAGTAACATGTTTCTCCCCACCAGTTATATGTGGACTCTATTGGACTTCGGAAAAAAATCAGCTGGGATTTTGCGGTGGGGGAGTGGTGTGTCACCAAGGCCAAAGCAGTGTGGTTCAATAAATGTCAGTGGAGCTTTGTCAACTCTACAAAATCCCACAACTAGGCCCCACAGATTTTAGTGGAGATAATGATAGTTTGTACTGGTAAATCATTGAGATCAGGCTCATGGCTGCCAGAACAGTTTGCTGGTCCTTTTCGTGGTGTGCAGGGAGGCCAAAGCATACTCAGGAATTCATGCTAATGAAGGAAAAACAGACTTTCTTAAAGTAAGAAGATCCTTCATGCAGTTACTACGCTTTGCTGCACATATTGCACTGTGAAATTTATTGCCTGTAGTATTTCTTCTTTCTTTTGTGGCTGTAAAACTTATTCAATGATGTTTTTGTTCCTCTAGCAAACAATGGCAAATGCAGCTCAGAACAGAAGTGGAACATTTCCCTGCTTCACTACTTATGTGATAACATAATTATTCCAAAAATATGCTCCCACTTGCCTCTCAGCAAGGTGGGGAAGCTGTTATGCTATTGGCTGGAGACAAGTTACCAAAAGTTAGGAGAGAGGGACTGCTTTGTGTTTGGAGATGCTGACAAAGTGGAAAGAGAAGACAGGTAAGACCATCTGCTGTTCACATCTGAATGAGAAATGGTAGATGACAGAAAACTGACTAACCCTGAGGTAAATCCAAAAGGTCTTCCCTCATTCCTTACATAGGGCCTTTCTTGCATACACTTCGAGTGACAGCTGGCAAGGACCTTGGAAGGTAAGGCTGCACCATAAGGACTCATAGTACAGAGAAGAACAGAGAGGAGGTTTGGGGAAGGCCAGCAATGAAGCACTGCTCAGGCTGATGCCTGTTTGCACATGTTACATTTGTGCAATTCTACAGAATTCAAAATCTTTTAAATTAATATCCATTACCAAGAATTGCTGATTGATTCTCATTCTACCTGTATCAATACTTTGTGAAAATGTTACCTACTCACAGTCACCTCCAGTTTTCCTAAAGTGTTTGGCTTGTTCTCTCTCTCCCTAGGTTTTTTGAAACAAACTTTCAGCTTCAGGTAGAGTTCAGACACTGAAGCCAGCAGTTTTTTAGTCCTAGCACGAGTCTCTTGGTGGGATCCTGATTTTTCTAACTACTGCTAATCAGCGACAAATCCACTTATAGGAGATGATCAGCTCCCCGCTGCTCTATGTGGGATAATGCTGCTACACTGACCTTCACCAGCAGACAGCGGCCAAGGATAAAATACCACAATAAAAAACTGATATCAGAGAGAGCTCAGCTTATGTTTCTGTTTGTGGCACAACAAATCTGCATTTTGCAGTAATGATGCATGGGCAAGGACCTTGCTCATCAGATGGAAAATGCAAAGACCTTTATTGCGAAGTTAGAATTCTTTAAATACCAGCACCCAACAGGATCTAACATCATATAAACAGGAAAGATGTTTACCACAGTGTCTCCCAATCACCTGGGACATTACACAGATTTTACCTAGTATGGTAATAGGTAAACAATACCCTATAAGGCTACAAACTACAATTAACACTTCTCATAAGCCCAGCCTGTCCATAAACACACAATCCTCTCTCAGTCCGTCTCCGGTCACCTGGATCCACTCCCAGGGTCACCTCCGGGCCCAGGATAGAGGCCTCTTTCTGATCCTCAGGGCCTATCTCTCTACCACCACCTAGTGCACTCCAACACCATTTGGTTAGTTTTTTTCTTTAAAATAGTTTGCTATGTCCATCCCCAACAGCTGCTTTTTTCCCTTTTTATTACACATATCTCAGATGCAGCCCCTGTAACCTGACTTTTCTTTCTCACTCAGATGCTTGGAGAAGTCAGTCCTGAAAATTACTGGGTTTATATGTACATTATACGTACATATGATTTGAAAGCAAACCATGGTGTACATTAGGCCCCAGCTTTTTAATTATCAGTTCATAACAAAGGGCTGTCTTTGCAGTGTAAAAAGTAATTTCCTGAAGGTTTCCAAGGTTCCCTGCAGGGTTTCCAAGGCTTGGAAGAAAATATAGATCATTTGACAATGAGTCTCTCCGTGTTCACAGTGTAGACTGGAAAATTCCAGCTTTGCCGTAACTACCTGATCCCAGAAAAGCAAGTAGCTATACTGCAGCAAGCCAGGAGGCAATGCTGGGAGAGCAGTCCACCCACACAGTAAGCAGGCACATGCCTTTCCATGTATATAAAGAGTATTAAAACCAGAAATGGATGATTCAAGCAGTAAATCATAAAAAACTACAACGAAAAATATGGATGGAAGTGCACTCCATATGATAGGACAAAGTTCAGCAGTTTTAAGAGAAAATACAAAGTTTTCTTCTTTAGAAAGATCTTTCTCTTCCCTGGCCCTGCATTTCTTCTAAGTGCTAACCTCCATTAAACCATTCAAGCAAGAAAACCAGAAAGTCAAAATCATAAAAGCCAAATTAAACTGAGGAACCAATGCCAAGGTTTTACACTTGAAAATTCTCAACCGCCAAACCCGCCACCTTTGAGAGACTTTCTAATTGCTCCCAGTTTTCCAAGCAAGATGTACAGACGCTGCCAGGGTATGGAGGCTTTACTACAATCAAGAAGCTTTTCGTTTCCTAAAAATAAACAAAAGAACTTCAGAGAAAACTGCCCCAAAGTGCAGATGTAGTTAAACACCAAGAATGTGGTACAGGAGCTGTACAAAGATGACTGTAATTGCTATGCCAGACTGAAGCGAGTTAACAACTCACTCCTTAAGAGACTCGATTCATTGCATTTTTACATCTAAACTGATATTTTCTTCAGCAGAATTTAAGTCCTCATCTTTAGTTCACACCCAAATTACTACCTACTGGCCCCATGGCCTCTGAGAGACAGCAGATGCTTCCAGAGCAGGAACTCCTGGGACTCAAGGAGGCCCGTGCAGCCTCGCAGGGAGAGGCAAAGTACAGGTGAAAACAAGCCCTGCACTCACTCTGCTGTGGTTGGGCAAGGGAGGTGATGGCACAGTTTAGCAGCAGGAGAAAGAGTCAACCTTGTCCCTATCCAGCCACCCCTCAGACACAGCGCTGTGACAACCCAGGACCATAGACCTCATGTGGTAAATCCTATTTTTGAATTTCAGTATTAAACCATTGAGGTCTTACTTCCTTCAAGATCTTTCGGACGGGGTTTCCGCTGTTCCTTTAATGACTATCTTACCAACCAGTCATTTGCTTCTGCATTTTTGTATTAAAGCCAGCTAATCTCTTTTCCCTCCACAGCCTGATCACTGCTCCACTACAGAACCTCTCCTCACTTGGACAAAGTCACTTCTACACTAATCTTTTCAGATCCTCAGTTTCAAAGTCAGTCTCCTCACAAGTCTTCCATGACTGCCATTAAAGGTTTGTCATGCCCAGACAGCTTTTCTTTCCAATTTTCATCCCAGTATCTTTTATCTCAACTCTCAGATTTCTCTCCAGCTCCATTATTTCGGATTTCTACCATCATGTCTGTGCATTGTCCTTCTCTGTGTCATTTTCCATTAATTTCCACAATACTCACTATTGGCACTCTAAAACCAATATATTTCTACTAAGCCTGACAAATATTTATCCATCAAACAGAAAATATTTTGGAATTAAAAGAGAAAACACAGTATTACATCAGAATCTAATTTTGGTTTCTGGGCATGATCCTAGATTCACTGTTAACAATGGAACTGTTATATCAGGCACGTTGTGCAGACTTTTCGCTTGTTTATTTGAAACATGATTTTTAGAAACAGAATATTCCCGCATACTTTATCCACACCTGCTGCTGAAAAGTGAGCGTAGAGCACGTGCTTTGTCCACATCACAAGTTAGAACGTACACAGAGCACAATTCCTGCAAAGAAAAAGGCTGCCTTTTACAAACTTCTTTATTTCTATCAATTTATGGGAACATCCTACTGAGTTATTTCACTTGGGAGAGAATTCTGCAGTCAGGGCACAGGGTTTAATTAGCTGCTATCAAATTATTAAGCCAGTTCATAACGAAACTGGCTAATCTGCATTCTGTGGTCAGCTGTTTCCCACATTCCTTCTCCAAAGCAAACACCTTCTATATCCACTTATTATTTACCAAATGTGCTTTGCTACTTGCAACACAAATATGTTTTCACCCTGTGTGTTATTATTTTCCAAACTGCAAGTATGCAAAAATAACTGTCTTTCTCATTTTGGAGCTGTTCTCTCCAAATGGCTGATATTTTTTTCCAAAATCTTCAGCTCTCCTTGTTCCTCTTTTCATTTAATTGCAATTGCAAACTAAACCACATTGCTCAGCTGAAGCAGCCTGGGCTTCCCTCAGGAAGGGATGTGCAGGCACCTCAAGATAGGAGTGCTAGTTCCAATGGAGGGTTGGAGAGAGACAAAGAGTTAAGAAATGCAAAAACCCTCTAGTCCAAAGGTCTGAATCCTGAGGTAGGTTTGAGGAACAAACAATTTCCATAGCATGTGCTGAGAATACACAATCTGCCCTGCATATGCTTTGACGCACTGGATCAAAACACCGGTTACAAAGGAATGAAATTGTTCCTGGAGGTTTCAAAGGCTAATACATGTCTTGCCGCAGCCCACAGCTCCATGGCCCTCCAAGTGATAGGGGCATTCTGCATCTTAATAGCAGGACTTAGAGCCAATTCACAGGTTAGTCATTTCTGTCCTAAATCCAATATTGCAAGCTGCAGCTTATTTAATGCGACACAGGACTGTCATTCCTCCACCAAGAGCCTTGTCACATTTCCATTCCTTGCACAGGCAGTCCCATTTTCAGTCTGCTTCTTTCAATGGAAAATGTATCATCACTAAAATCAGGAGTCCAGCTGTACTGCTGTTCTACTCCCTGTTTAAAATTGTGTAGCAGAAGGACTATAGTAATAAGAAAATCCACATCTTACAGAAAAGGTCAGCATGAACTTACGTAGTTTGATGCAAGATCTGGATGCAGATAATCAATTCCTGCAATAAGACAGTGACAGAACAGAAACCAAAGGTTAAGAGTTTCAAAAAAGATTTTCTGATGATCACAGAACAAGATTCCTTTACAACCACAGGAAAATAATCATGCCAAATAATGCAACTGATTGAAGTGAGATTCCAGTTTTAAACTGTGGAGTTTTCAATCATTTATGTCAAAATCCAGATGCCGATTGAAAAAGTGAGCTGAATGACGAAGTTTACTGTTTTGTAGACTAGATCATATTTACTTATAAGGATTAGTTTAAATGACAATTTATCTTTGTATGAGTTTTGTCATCTCAAAGCATACCAACACTAACAAGACTGGTAAGCACTGGATCAGTACAGGATAGAAAAACGAGTATTTTTAACCACTGAAAACTGTAAACTAAGTAGAAAATTACCTAGAGTAGACTTCGGGTGATCACTAAGGCAAACATTTCAGATTATACGCATGAAAGAGAATATTGAATTAAACCATTTTAGCAAATATCTGTGCACAGGCTCCACATTTTGGTAGCATGCCAAAGATTCTAACAGAGCACTGATGTGTAATATACTCATTCTATTGCATGGCATCTTTCTACAGATGGCAAATGTACAAATCCCAGGGGATGGTGTAACAGAGGCAGCAGATCTACATTCAGATGGGATAAGATGACCTATTACATAGCCAGTTAAAGCGTACAAAGAAATGGTCACCAATCTCATGTTACATTTTCATCATCACAACTCTATCCTGTTCTTCCAACCACCTCACCATTATAGGCTCTATTTTATTTGCAAGAAGAATGCCATATTATCATAGTTATTCTGATGAAAAGATTACTTCTCATTTTGTAGGGTCCTTAGCACTCATTAGGAAACCCTTGTTACTGATCCACATGGTAGGTGGACAATAAAAATCTCAATGAAGAATCCTGTTAATTCAGGTCCTCTTTTTTAGAGTTACTGGAAACAAACTGTAAGGCAAATTACTCCCTTCTCTAAAAGCTGTATCTGATGGACCATCAGTTTTATTGACGCAAAGCTCAAATAGTTTGGCATCATTCCCATCACAGTCATGCCTTGCTAATCTGAAAGCCAAGTCCTGCCTCCATGAGATCAATGAAATTGTGACTCAAGAGATCATCTCTCAGATGAGATTGATCTTTCATCAATATACACAGATCAGGTTGCTCAAGGCCTTATCCAACCTGGCCTTGACCACTGCCACAACCTCCCTTGGCAACCTGTTACAGTATCTCACCAGCCCCACAGCAAAGAATTTCTTCCTAATATCCAGATGTCTGAGTTTACTTTCTTACTTCCACAAAAACCTTGCTATAGAAGTAAGCAGGTGAGGAACAGAAATAAGTGAGGACAGATCCCAGCTGACTCTAGAAAACACATGTGGATACAGACATTTTATTGATTTTTAGTATTATACAGCCCCATTAGAGGAAAATATTCAAAATTTATTCCACAGAAGAGTGTTGAGAGACTGCATGGAATTCCTGTACTTCTGCAAGAACCCATAAGTAGAACAGCTGTAATTTCAACTGTACCTTTTATCTTCATCTTTCCTGAACTTAGTCTCAAACTAGTAATACATCCAATATGCAGATCTTTATTGACATTCAACATGAAAATGTTTAATTATTTCAGCTATCAAGTATGACTTTGAAAATAATGTAACCCAAAAAATGTTTTCTTAAATATTTTTGGCACAGCAATTACATCCTCCAATCACTGCCTACGGAAGTTAAGGCGAGTTTTTCCTTAGGTTTAACAGCCATTAATTACAGTGTGCCCTGGAAGATATCTGAGTGATAACTGCAAACTACTTTTTATGCTTGGATATTCATGCTTCAGTACCCTATCTCTGTATCATATTTTCCCTGAAGATCTCAAAGTATTTATGTAGGCTGGTTAGTCTCACCCCTGCAAGCAATCAATTATTACTTTTTAATCTTTTTTTTATTTCAATTACATGAAAAAAAGTCTACTTAAACTTATTAAATTAACACTCAGTCTTCACTTACCATCATCCATAATTCCTATGGTTACTCCCTTCCCTGTGTATCCCAGCTCCCATGCTTCAGCTACATTAAGGTCAAGTCCAGGAGTCCCATCTGCTTGACCAGTGTTTATCTAATACATCAGTGAAAAAGAAAAATAGCTTTTTTTACTTGACTGATTTTTTTCCTTTATGTCTTTGCATGTATCTTTGGTACAGAAAATATATCTCATGTTTTGGAGTACACATCTATCCATAATCATATCTACTGCAATAATGCAGCTGTAAAAAGAAGAAAAAACCTGAAAAAAATCCAATACTGGCAAAACTTAATTTTTTTGTGGTTTATAAGATTTGGTTAAACACTGAATCTTCTGAACCCTAAAAAAGGACTTTTCCACTTGATATGTCAGGCTAGTGGGTCAATCCAGGAAAAAAGTTAGACCAATTGATTTTACAGAGGACTTTTTTATGAGCAGGAAATACTTTCTTCTTGAAAGCAAGGACCTACTGTATAGCTTCCTAAATTGTTGTTATTTTTAGCACTGCAACATTTTGATTAACTACCAGAAAATAAGTGAATTAATTCTCATTTTAGTTTATCGACTCATCAAGGATAAAATCCCATCCACGCTAATGTGCCCCCATTCATTTGAAAACTCTTGCCTTAGGAAAAAAAACTGCAGCCATATCGGATGGATTCATGAAATGTAAGAAATTGATTAAGAGGAAAAATATTACTCTTAAGCAAAAATACCCTTCTTAAGTTAACAAGGCAATACTGCATGTACTGAGTGTTTCATCATAAACATGTTGCAACAATAAAACTGACCAGAATTACTTTATCAACTTTTTAAATTAAAAAAAATCATTTCACTTCAAAGTAAAAAGATAACTTTTCTTTTATGACTAAAGACTTCTCCCTATAAAAATATGACACAGAAAAACTGAAATAATATAGCAAAATATGAATTTCCTTTGACATTCGCTTAAACCAAAATTCATCAGTTTTCAGCTGTTCTGTTTTTGACAAAAGAAATCATATTCAAATTTCCATAAGAAAAGAAAAGCCTCAACTTTTTAGCAAACACTAGAATCTTTTGTTATAAGTCCGTAACAATATTTTACCTGGCAACAGCTCAAAGACATGATTCATATGCAGTTTTAGGGGTCACATCAGCACACCAGCAATGCCCACAGGACATCCATACAGTTCTCTTTCAAGCCTTCTAAGAATCTTTCCATTGACTGAAATGAAATTTATCTCTTGAAATGTGCTGGATCTTCCCAATATAAAAGGTGTACAATTAAAACCAACACAACAGAGCCTTGGATCCATACCCAAGTCTTCATGGTGCATTTGGAAAGAACTGTTGGAAAACACTGCAACTGCACAGCATGGCTTGGATAACAATTATTTAGTTATGATTACTATGATTTTCTCTCAAAACTTACCAGGTACCACTGCTTTGTAAATAAAGGATCATTCATGTTGATGTCAATGTCATTGATCTCTCTATATCCTCGCTTCCTTCTGCTGAAGCCCTCCTGTTGCACAGCTTTCCTCACCTGGAAGGGTTAATTTTTACATCTTTAGCTCAGCATTCTGGACACACATAAAAAGCTTTTTTTAGACTTGTTTTCATGAGAGATAAGGGTTATGAAAACACACTATTTGTGTCTGTGTCATTCATTTGCAACTTCTAAACCAGGGACTGATTCCAGTCAGAATTTATGAAGAGGGAGAAAGCTCCAGGACTACTGCAACAGCTGTGAGGGGAAGACTCCCCCAGAGTGTCCTATCCGGAGAAAAGCTCAGCTTAAACATGTTTTAGACACCAAACAATCAGCATAAGAGTGAGCCCATCTCCAGGCATCCATATTATTATCATGGGTCTTCTTACCGTTGGTTTTTTGTTGTTGTTGCCACCCTAAAATCATTTAACTAATTCCAACTATGTCACAGCTCCAAGCTGTATACATTTAATAAAATGAGGATGCAGGTCTCAACCACACTTCTACTTTTTCAGATTTTTCTCCAGGGCATTATCAGATTATTAGAAAGCGTTTCCTGCCTGAGAGGGACCAATCTGATTTTCTTTTATGCCCCAACATATGTTACACATGAGGTGAAGGATTCCTATAGGGGCCATACACGTGCTGGCAGCCCTGTCCCCAGGGAGACTTCACGTGGCAGCCAGTCAGGGGAGAGGAAGCTTCCACGACCAGGCTGCAAGCAACCCCCCACTTGCCAGCAGAGCAGAGCCCCAGATGCCCGGGAAAAAAAAGCCCGGGAAATCGGGCTATGAGAGGAGCTTCAGCAGATAAAAGCAGTGAACTGCGACACAACCGCGGGCCATTTTTTTTCTTTGGGTTTCTTGCAGGAAGCAAGGACCACCCCACCCCCCCAGAGGGTTAGTTTGGCCACCCTCCCTCCCTCACCGTCTTCTCTTTGCGGTCCTACTTCTTCCCTGGCTGACTTCCCTGTCCGCACCCTGTCCCGCTCTGCTTCGCCACTTCCCCCGAGGCAGCCTGTCGCCGCGACAACCTAGTACTCCACTGCTTCCCTGACAGGGCAGACGCTGCCTGTAGCCAGCCCGCAGCCGCTGCCGCCCGCAACCACCATGCCCCAACCCTGAGAACCCGCAGCTGCTCCACGGGTGCGTCCGTAGCCACAGCACCCTGTTCTCCGCCGACGGAAGGGACACGCAGCCTGCTGCTGTTTGGAAATCACGCCTAGCCCGCCATGGGAGCCACGCGGACTCATCGCAGCTTGCGACACGCATGCTCCATCTGCCGAGCTGACGACGACATAGTGCCCGGGGTTCTTGTAGTAACGCTGTCCCCTGTCTTCTGTTTCTTTCTCCGTCTCTCTTTTTCCCTTTCTGCTCTCTTTTCTATCCCCTTTCAGTAGGAACATTTACCCTTTTTTATCAATGAACGGTTCTCAGATATAGTATTGCTGTATTTGCGCTTTATTTTCGTCCGAAAAACCTATCAAAAAGAATCCCCCCCAACTCCCGTTTTTATAGCAGGAAAGGACACTGCCAAAGAAATTTTCTGGGAGAAAAAAAAACTGGTGTTGTGAGCTTTCATCACACTTCTGAGGCTCTCAAAAATGTCTTGTAAAGTGATCTACTTTCATGCATTATCCTTGCAATAAATAAGTGATAAATAAATATACTGGCAAGAAAAAACTATATGGCAAAAAAGCCACTAAACTGACCACACTGGCTGAAGTATAGGATATGAAAATACAGATTATGAAACACAAGTCGTCACAGTTTTTTAGAAATCCTTTTCTTTACGTACTGGAAATCCACAAAACATTTAAGGAAGCACTGCAGAATATAAGAAAAGTTAAACATGCAAATATCTTTGGAGGCAGGAACTTCAAATGTCAGACCAGAATCACCTGATTTGTACCCATGTAAAATAGCATTCCTAAAGGAGAAGACTCAGTGGTTGTAACTGGAGTTGTAACATTTACTAACATATTCACAGGCCTTGCAAAAGTGCTGTCATCTTTGGCATACTCATTTTGTACTCTTCGGCCTAACACCTGGAAACCAGACAGCATGAAGAGTACCAACATTTAATTGTAAAAAAAAAAGGAAAAGAAAAGAAAAAATTTAGCCTTCTTGATCAAAGAGGAATGCTTAAAACCATAAACTAAGTACATGTTTAGGTGCAGCAAGAAAACAGTAAGACCCCTAACATTTACTTAGGCATGTTCTTGAAAAGAATCCATGGTTATTAAATAAATCTAATAACTCAGAGAACCACTTCTACACGTGTGGCTTTGGCATTTTGGATTAAAAATGCATACATATGAGTTAAACTGCTGTGTCATAGCAACCTATATATATATATATAGTGTCAGTCAAAATCAACAGAGGAGAAGCTCCTCCAAAGGTTCAATCAGATCTTAGGTCAGTTGAATCATTCTTGGAGGCGTCTTTCTGTCTCAGTTAATTAAACCAGGAGCATAAAAGATAGTGCTTGGTGAGGTGTCTTAAGACAGAGATGAAACTGGGATCTAACTGATGGGGGCTAAAGCTGTTTTCCTCACAGCTACATTGTTTCATTATAACCCCGAAAACCTAATACCAATTCACAATGAGCAGGGTGGGGCACAGCATGGCCTGAAAAGGCAGTGTCAAAGGTTTCTAACAATCTACTTGTATGAATTTTAACTCCTTAACTAAAGGCACCAAATGGTAAAATACCAAATTGGTGCTTTCATTTATATGTGTGTTCCCAATACTTATGCAGGTTTATTAAAAGTGGACTGGATTGAAAGTAAAGAAAAAACCTAATATGAAATAACCTGGTAAGAGGACAGTGACTAAGCAGGACCCATACAAGGTGTACTTTGTGGCACCAGGTCGCTGTACACAGTAAAGAAAGCACAGTGTTTGACATTTCTAAGATAATGCTCAGTGATGGCATGGAGACAGAGCAATCACCTGTCACTCTGCCTCCCCAGTCTCACCCCTGCCTCTCTGCTCCCCACTGCAAACCCCAAGCTGTCACCCCAGAACATAATTAGGAACAGAAGAGAAGCCTCATTCACAGGGATGCCAGAGAAAAAGATTTCAGGTGTTTGTGCTCCCACGTAAGCTTGCTGGCTCTGCAGGACCTGCTGCATTAAGGCACTGAATTAGGATTTAGTACAAAAGGATTTTTACTAATTAAAAAGCAATGCTAGGGATCCCTGGCTTGTCTTTAAGACAACGGGGAGGAAGAGGGGGAGCAATTTGCAGAAATAGCACAGGCTGTCTTCCCTGTTCAGTATCATCTCATTTGTCTGATTTGTTCCATCTTCACAATACAATATAATGTATTTTTTGTGTAACATTAAAATTTCCTGAGACAAGGAAATACACTCCTCAAAGACACATAATCTTTGCTGAACTAAAAGCACTCTGCAGACTTTTCTGAATGTTTCACTTGGAGAAAGGGCATACAGGATGTCACCACACACAGAATAGTCTCAGAAATTCTAGGATCTCTTTTTCACCACAAAAACAAAGGGGGTTTCCTCATATTTGCAAATGACAGTAAGTCACACAACTGAATCTTGAAAAGATTATGCATTTTTGTAAAAAAAAAAAAAGAGTTGAAAGTTTTGGAAAAGGTCTTGGTAGTTTTTTCCATGAGCTACAAATTGCCTCAGCCTTGTAGCATGATCTTAACCATCACAAGGTAAGAACTTGCCTTTCTCCTCACGAAGATGTGCTTAGAAAGCAATGAACCCAAGAACAGGTAACATCCATACATTCCAGAAAAAAAGATCCCTGGAGAACAAACTTGGAAAATGATAATGCAAATCCAGTGATCTGGGTGGAAAACTGCCCATTTAGGGCTGCACACAGCTGACTCAGCAAAATCCTAGTCTTCTTGCCAACTGGGTACCTACATTAGAAAAATGCTTTTTTTTCTGAGAAGGAAATTTCTGCTTTCTAATATAGTCTAAGTCAGGAGAGGGACTGCATCTGATTCTGCTTCTATTTCATGGTTTTCTTCTGAAAGAAGAGTAGGCCTCCCCTGGACATCAGTAATGCAAAGGTGACTTGGCGTGATTTTATGACAATACTCTATTTCCCTATTATCTGCTTCATGCCCAGAAATGGGTCCTGCAGCTTTAAGCTAGGTCTGAGAAAAGGGGCTGGGAAGCCGGGTGAATTCCTCAGCAAGGTTTGTGTTCAAGGACTCACACACACTCCCCCACGCTCTCACCGCTGCAGAGCCGAGGGAGCAGCTTCCTGCTTTTAGCTAACTTGTTAGCTGAGGCAAGAGGTTTTTTCCCAGGACTGCATACCAGCATACCAAAATCCTCCGGAACTACTTCTTCCCCTGGAACTGTTCGGCCTAGCTGTGATCCAAGAACCAGATCATCGGACCCCGCGGACCGGCAGGGAGGCTGCGAGGATGCTGCATCCTGGCCTCGGACCTCTGGAGGGGCCTAGCCAGCTACAGAGGGAACTCTAAATCCACCAGCTTTCTCTGCATCGAAGAGATTTATTATCTGACATTACTCATATTTTTCCTGTGCCCTGCTGGCACTTCGTTAAATAAATAGTTTTTTTCACTTTCATACAAGAAAATTCCTTTCGTAATTGGTGGGGGAGGGAGTGCCGAAACCTGCCTTTTCTTCAGAAAACGTCCGGTTCATTTCAGGAGGTTTCCTCCTAAGTTTGTCTCAAACCGAGACAAAAGGCATTAAGTACCACATCACGGTTTCAAAAACACATGCAAGAGAGAACATGTCTGCATGTCCAACAGTAGAAAAGTATTGGAAAACATTCTCATCTTGTAACATCCATAATCCCATCTGCTTGTGTGACATTCAGACCTGGAACCCAGCCCTCAATTCCATGCACAATGCAACCTCATACCATCTTTTAAATCCTTGTTTCTCTAACTGAAGCAGAAAAACCAGCATTCATAGGACTCAGGCTTTTGATAACAGTCACTAAATGATTCATGCCTGTAAAGTCTGATATTTATTAGAACCCAATGAAGCAACAAGATTTTCTTACTAAAATAGCATGAATTTCACTATCTCAAACTTAGGCTTATTTATCTACAATAACAGCCTTTTGTTTATTTCATTCTTAATTAATTTCTTCCTTTTTCATTAGGATACAAGATTAAGTACAGATCAGGATCTGAGCACCTGCTTTATTAGCATAGCACTAAATCATTAAAAGTTACTAGCTTGTTGCAAGCAGAATGAAGGTCACATATCAAAGGTAGCCCATGGATGCTAAGATCCTTACAAGGAAAAAAAGTTTCAAGTATTGATTTTTACTGTACTTGTACTTATGCATGGTATATAAAGTCACTTGGATGATAATAAACCAGCAGGATACTGATGCAAAACCAATTAACAAAATAATCAATTGACTGCAGTACTGCTCTGGAAGGGCCAGAAACTGCAGCACTCTACTGTGCTCTCTGCTCCCATGAACGCCAAGACAATCAGCTCCTCATTTTAAAGGAACAGGGTTAATTGCACTGATGAGATTCTGCAGTTAAATTACTCTATATTGCACATAAATGACAGATTTACTAAATTATACCAGTGGGTGTACAAAAGTGAAACGGTACCCACAGCTTGAACCTCAAGTATCAAGAACTTCAAGAGAATTTGAATCAAATTCCAGAGGAAGAAGGCAGTCCCAACTGATGACACCAAATAGGCATGTTGGGGGATTTTTTTAAAACCACACAGAAACACATAGCAGTGAGCTGATCTATCAAAGGAAGTAATGGTTCTTTTTTCTCTAAAGCCTCAGGGTCAACACAGGTCTGTTCCTGAAGGTGAAGTAAGAAGTGGAAACTGATAGCCTGTATTTTTTAAGTCAGGCTGGTGGTTGGACTTAGGCCCTATAAACTTCACCGAAGATCAATATCCCTTGAAGGTGGTTTGGAACAGTGTGTCCAGATGCACAAAGGCATCACCAAATAAACCACCTTCAGATAGTGGAAAACTGTCCTGACTGTTGGCAGCATTAATTTCTGATATACAAAGAAACATGGTGGCAACAAAAGAGAGAGACAGAAAGTTCAACTGAGCCAGTGATCTGCACACCCAACCCTTTAGAAAGTAATGAGAATGGGACAACATGTACATACAGGAGCTTTTAGGGGCATTATCCACAAATGACATCACTCTGTTGCTAAAGCCAATACAAAGTTACTGAGTATATCTTTTTCAACTCTGATTTCTAAGTAAACACAAAGACATTTAATTTTACTGTCCACTTCATCTGCATATCAGGAGAGATGTATATATTAGGGAAATACAATGTCAGAGAGGAGCACCCCTCTCACATTCTACATTTTTATTAAAGCCACAAAGTAACCAAGTTTTGTGTGACTCTCCACCACAAAATAAAAGGAATATAATTGAAGCCCCTCACTAGCAAAAAGAAAGTACAGATCTACTTGAACTGCAACAAGTCAGATGAACCAAGCAAAACTGGATCACTTTTAAATGGCAACGGGGACAGCTCATTTCTATAAATGAAAACCGATAACTGAGGGTGGTGAGGCTGCTAAATGCCACTCAGCCAGTCTATTGGGTTTGAATGGCCTGATTTTGGCAGCAGTGGCGCTGCAGGGGTGGCTTCTGTGAGAACCTGCTAGAAGCTTCCACCATGTCTGGCAGAGACAAGCCCTGGCAGCTCCAAAGACAGACCTGCCACTGGCCAAGGCTGGGCCAGTTAGAAATGGTGGTAATGCTTCTGTGATAACACATTTAAGAAGAAAGAAAAAAAAAGTTACTGTGCAGTTGTAATTGCCAGAGNATGGGGAGGTGCTCCAGGCACGGGAGC
>VZTI01003287.1:929-13315 GCA_013397865.1 Struthidea cinerea
GAGTTGTTCCTTGGTCCAGTGAATCTGTGTGCTCTTTGTAAACATAAAAGAAGAGATCGGACCCTGGGTTCTAAGGCAGAGTTGGTTTATTTCAGTTTGAGCGGGGTGCCACCCGAGAGGGACCCTGACCAGAGAAATCCCTGGGCCTTTATACCCTTACAGTCTGTGCACCCGACCTTCACGCACTCATCATGTGCCCTGCACGCGCCTCTTAGTCCTATGGTGATTTATGGTCTGGGGTCTTCCAACACCTCATTGGATTCTCCATGTTCATGTGCCATTAACTGCTCTTATCTTCCAGCTTGGGGCAGTCTTGGGGCCCTTCAGGGTCTCAGCCCTTATCTGAAGATAATCAGTCTTTCTCTGTTTCCTCTCCTGCTTAGCCATTATGCTAACAGAGTTCATTTAAAGTTCACCTACGCTAAGTTTTGAGCAGGGCCCTCTCATGCTAAGCTTGAGCAGGGCCCTCTCATGCTAAGCTGAAAGCAAGTTACAATTAAAGTTAAACCTACACAATTAATTTCTAATATTCTATAAGTAAACTTATTTTAATCCCCAACAATAAACTCCTAGTTTACATCTAGCACCTGGTTTACAGTGCAAGTTCTGCCTATCTCAAGGCCACACAAGTCATCTCAGCACCCTTGTTTGTTGGCTTATTCCCTTTTAATGGGGTTCTTGGTGCTTCTATTTGAGTCAGTCTGGTGTATGTCATTAATGTTACTCTATCCTCTGCTGTGACACCCCCACCTTGTAACCAATCACATACCCATCCACAAAGTAAGAATCAGAAGGGGAAATCTTGTACTCTTTCAAGAATTTTTCTCCAAGTCTTAGGGGATGACTTGATGCACCCAACTGGAAAGTCACTGTTGTCTGATGGACAGTTATGAGCTGGTAAGTCAAGGGGAAGAGGGGAACATATGTGCAAAACATCAAGTTGGCTGTTATGTGAAATTTGGATAGGGTAAATCCACCAAATCCCTTGTACATGGCTTGACACCAGAAGTTCAAGCCAATCCTGCCTCTGTTTGTCTTAACTAAGGACTACGGACCTTTCTGACAGGTCAAAATATCACTGTTTTGAAGCATTTGAGTATGATATTTTTAAGAGGCCATACCACACTACAGACTGAATGAGAGGGTAAAATGAACAAAAGTAAGTAAGCCCTGCTTGCATATAATAGGTAGTAATTTATAATAACGCAGTGAAATTATTAAATGAAATACAAATTGAATAAGTCTCATGTGTATCCAGGCAAGTTGTAAAAATGTGGTTTACAATACATAGTATGCTCCTCAACCCTACACTTCATGATAATTGCTGTATGGCTGCCTCTGATAGCATTAAACACTTCAAAATATATTTTGCATATGGGCAAAAACTGACAGTCACACTAGGCAATGAAAGAGCAATAGCATGCCTTATATCTTACAAGTGTCAACAAAACTTTTGACTGGATTATTTCTACTAGCTGACTTTTGCATTCAAATAGGAGTCTGTCTTAATTATCCTTGTTGAGTACACTGGATTACAACTTCCATTGTTGCACTGCAACTGCCTAGCATTTTTGTTTCAAACACAATGAAATGTATATGGAATACTGCAGTAAGTTACCACTTTGCTATGAGTAGCTCTTGGAAAATATAAAAAAAAATCTAAGATGGTAATATTTAATGCATTACAATATGTATGTAGACATTATACCTACGTGACTAGGAAAAAACAAAACCCTGCGTATGAAACAACAGATTTCATTACTTCAGTTCTATACCTGCTTTGGACAGTATATACACATCTACAGCCTGTGAAGGCAGAGGTTGCTGGGTGATATACACACACATAACTGTGGTAAAACAGTATTGCTGTATTATATATAGTTAGAACTAGACACAGTTCTACACAGCACATCACATTTTGGGCTCCAGCAGATTGAATTTTGGGTTTCTGTAATACATTATTGATGAATGAGGATTTGTCCCCTCTTAAGCAGCTTCTTCAGCGGAGCAATCGATGCCTGCATAAGTAAATTTCTCGTATAGGGTAGTATTCACATAGGTCTGAGAAGGAAATAAACAGAGAAGGTGTGATGCAAGGTGCATTACCTCAAGAACCCTAAATAATATTGAAATTATTCAGAGCCTAATTATTTATATAATTATAAATAAATAAATATAAAATAGAATTTTGTTCTTACCTTCCTGTCTTCTAACATCCTGTTCAGTGACACCAGTATCTGAGCAAATGATGGTCTTTCATATGGTTTCTCTTTCCAGCACTGTCTCATTAGGTCATACCTTTAAAAATCACACACCAGCATTTGATAATTGAGATACATAGGTTAAAGTTAAAAATCCATGATAATTTAAAGATTGTGCACATTCCACTTTTCAGAGGAAAATGGATTTATACATAGCTGAAATTACATTTTCCATAGTTGGGTTGCTGCCGGAAAAGAACTTTTTTTTTTACTGTGGGATAATCAAAAACCTTTCTTTGAGCTAAAACCCTGGCATGTTGTTTAAAGAACAGGATAACTGGCTAGAACAGAGAGCCTGGGAAAGTATTCATGGCAAATTAACAGTGCATGCTGTGCACAAAAGGGCTTGTGCACTTTTAAATTTTAATTTTAATATAATACAAAGAAAATGTTTATTAGTTTCCTGTAGAAATCATGTATTTTCTATAGCTGATGTTGTGTTATTCTGTTTCTTTTTGGTTTTTTTCTGAGGCAATACTCACACTTCATCATCACAGTTGAGAGGCTTTTCCAGTCGGTAGCCTTGAGGGAGTTTTTCATATAGTTCTGCACATGTCATTCCACAGTATGGTGTTCCACCTTAAGTTTAACCATTGTCATGAACAGAAGAGGGTTTTAATAAAATAAAGTTTAATTTCATAGTAGACATTGAAAGGTATGACTGACATAGTAACAGCTAAATTAATCAAAAATTAGGGAATATTTTCCAGCTACATTTTTATTGTTAATGCTTCCTTACTGCTTGATGCACAATATTGAAGAGAAAAATAAAACTAAGTGTCAATTTTCTCATCTGTGGGGCTGGCCTAAATTTCTTTGCAAGTCTGAGGGCCTGGATCTGATTGTATTTGAAGTGTTTTTTCAACAGCATTGATGTCACTAGGCAAGTCATTCCTTCATTAGCATCATAGTAATATCTGGTAGGGACTCATGGAGCTCTTACTGTGAGCTGGTTGTGCCCCTTTCTGCAGATATTTGGTTGCTTAGAGTCTTGATTTTCCACACTGCATCCATATCTAATGCAAACCCATTTAGTAAGGAAAGCCAGGAACAAATCAGAAATCCAGAGCTCGTTATCAGTCCAGTAGGCAATGTGCACCTCAGTCAGTAGCATCTCCTGGCCAGTATGGGTACATCTCCAGGGCAAATCACAAGGGAAATGTAACACAGTGATGTTGAGTGGTGAGAGGCTGTATCACAATCATGATGGATAGAGGTGTCTGCAGAAATGAACTCTAAATTTTATTTGAAGGTTAATGTTCAGAAATTTTCTTCATGAATATTTGGAGTAGGAGGTAATTAGTCCCCCACCCTGCAATATCACTAAAATGTAAGTCTTGATTTAAAATGCAGGAGAGCTGAGGAAAAGTCACCCACCAAAATCAAAACATGTTGTATTCAGGCTATATATCATATGATATCCTAGAGTTTATATTAGGTATGGCCTGAGTTTTATAGTGTAAAGAAAACATGGTCATTACGGTTCTTTCTCATTTAAAATGGTACCTGAATTGAAAATTTGACAATTTTATTTCCAAGCATATTGAATCTAAATAAAATATAGTAGAATAAAACAGAAAGAAAATTGAAAAAATACTGCTATTTTGAAGCAATATATTTTAAAAGACTGATTGAATGGAACTACCTTGGCTCAGTTTGTTTATTTGGGCAGTACAAAGTTCAGATACTTACCTAAACTAACAATTTCCCATAAGAGGACACCATATGACCATCTGCAACAGAGGGATATTATGAAGTGCAACAAGAATGCAACAAGAATCAATATTTTAAAATGGTAGATAGTTTTGCTAGTATTCAGGGAACACAGAGAAGTGTGATAGGTTTTTCTGTATTTTTTTATAATGTTTTGTATGTTGCTGGGGTTTGTAGAATCAGAAAGCAGGAAAATTAGCAAAATTAATTCACTCTGAGTCAACCAAAGACCTTTATCAGATTTTGAGCTTTCAGCAAATACTGTAGTTATAGAATTGCTTTTCCAAATACAATTTCTAGTTTCCTAAATAAAATACCAATTTCCTCTGGGTTTCCCAAAGATTCATCAGGTCTCCCATTTTGAAAGACAAATACAGCTAAAGTAGTGGGGCACATCCAAGTAGGTTGTGAACACAGAACTTGATCAGACCCTGATGAAGAAATAAAAGTAACTTTTTTGTTGTGGGTTTTATTTTTTGCTTCCATTGCTCACTCATGCTGACATGACTACTGAGTATTTTGAGTTAAGAGTGGATGTCTCATGCTAGCTGCCGAACTTTCCTTGATATGGAAAAATATTTCTTTGTTTAAAAAATGCCACTTGAACACATACTTACACATCACTATTTGTGGTGTAAACACTGTAATTTAAAGATTCAATTGCCATCCATCGCACTGGAAGCCGTCCCTGGAAATTATTTAATGAAAGTTTATTTTTCAGTTCTTGGTATAGCACTATTGCAATTTCTATGCCAACAATTGTTCTGTGTTACCTTAATGAAAACTGACTTTATGCAAGTAAACTTTATCAAGTAAATAAACTTATTAAACTTGTGCATTTTTACAGAAGAAGGTCTTTACTGTGGGAGTGGTGAGACACTGCAACAGGTTGCCTGGCAAAGTTGTGTATGTGGGACTGTTCAAGGCCAAGACGGATGGGGCTCTGAATAACCTGGTGTAGTGAAAGGTGGGGTTGGAACTAGATGGTCTTTGAGGTCCCTTTCAAAACAAGTCATTCCATGAGCCTATAATTATGTTATTTGCTTCCCAAAGGAACAGTTTGCATGAAAGCCAACAAAAAAATTATCCAATCAGCATCAAGGTGAAATGTAAATAAGACTTAAGACGATGCCTCTGACCATCTTGTTGTCTTGACAACACAGTGCTATTTCTGGTCTATAGCTACATGATGTTTGTTACATATCTTCCTCTTTCAGATCTTCCACAGCATTAGCTCTGGACACATCCTGATGTACCTCTGGTTACCATCTTGCTAACTTTGGCCTTGTTCAATAGAATTAGACCAGCTTGACTCATCTATTTTACTGTAATCCATATTCATATAAATAATTTTAAGTTACATTGTATATTATAAACATGGTATAGAATTTATTTACAAGTAGATGTGTTTATGTGTATATTAATAAACACATGCATATTTTACATGTTAATTATAGCATTTAAATAATCAGTTCTGTAATACCTGTAAGTTTGCATTTTTGTTCATATGAAAACACAGATTGAGAAATAAGAAAACAAAATTAAGAAAACAGACTGTATCAATTTGTTTTAATCCTTACCATGGTCTTCTTAACATAAACTTCTTGACCTCTTGACAAGCCAAAGTCAGCTATTTTTGCAACATAATTTTCTCCAACCAAGATGTTTCTTGCTGCCAAATCTCGATGAATAAACTAAAATAATAATAATAATAATAACAACAACAGTAATAATAATAATGTAACAAAATAAGGAAGTCAGTATAATTGAGTTTTACATGTATTACTTTACTGCTTTATTGAAAATTGCAAACATTTGGAGTAGAACACAAAACAAAGAAAATGGCTTGGTATGTCACTACCAAGAACATTTGAAACTTTATCTGAAAATGAAAGCAGTTAACTACCATGTTGTTTTAAGTTTTAATGCCTCTTCCATGATTCCCCATGACATAGTATTTGATAGGTTTAAGTGGAGACAACAAAATAAATCTCATTCAGTGTGTGCTATACAAGCTCAAATTTACAATTAATTTAATTAAAGGGCATATTCCCTGGAAAATTATTTGCCATGCTTTCAGTGGATAGAGAGTTGAAGACTGACCTGTTTCTGGCTCAAGTAGTCCATCCCTCTGGCAACATCTGCTGCAAAATGCAGAAGTTGCTGAGAGGAAAGTGTAGATGCGGTACTGTTTGCAATAGCAAATGCTGGGTCTGTCTCTAGTACTCTGCTTTTCCGAAGGAAGTCCAGTAAATTTCCATGGGGGGCATATTCAATAGCAAGGTAAAGATATCCTAACGAAACATCAGATAGTGAGCATATCACAAAGTAAGAGATGGTCAGTAATAGTCTTTGGATATTTATACTGAAATTTACACTGAAAGGAAATAAACATAAAACAGACTGGAGGGAAATGTCAAACAGGCTAATTTCTAGGAGTAGAGAAGAATTTAGAGCTAGTATTGAACATAATTTCTGGAGCATTAATGTGGGCTTGTAGATCCAAACACAAGTTTATCTGACCTTTTAACAAATGTTGTACACAGACCTGGTAGTGTTTCTCTGGATTGTATGGGCTATATTGTGAGAGGGTTTTTTTTAACTAATTTTTAAAGTGTGTGTATTCAATAGTACCTTACCCCTATGTTCACATGCTCCCAAAAGATTTATGATGTTGGGATGATGACCAAGTTTACAAAGAACTTCAAGTTCTCCGGCAAAATCTCTGTGATCATCTTTTGAGGCATACTCTGAAAATCAAAACAGCACTCATTGACGTTTTCCTTTGAACTGAATTTATAACAATTTTTTGTTATAAAATTATATAATTATATAATATGAGGACTCTGAGTTGCTTGGGCCACTACTATTTCAACCCCAATAGAAAGAGAAAAACTATAAGGTACATTAGTATTTACAGAAAAAGGTAGGATTTTTCAATAAGAGGAAAAAAAGTGAGAAACTAATGTCTGTAGAAGCTATCTTCAGAGAAAGGAAGCATCTTAACACACCCTGTCACTCTCCTTCTTACTTGAGAGTGTAAAATGTTGTAGCAGATCTTATGAAAAGTAGCTACTTAAAAATTCTTCCCTATGTTTGCTGTTGATTATTTCTGCCTGTATGCAGACCTTGGCTATTTTTAAATTAATCGTCCCACTTAAAAGTGTTCTTGAATTTGCCTAAATAATGATCTAGTGAATTACAATGAAACATGTACATTCTTGCAGTACTGTACGTATTGTAGCTCTCTCTGGAAGGTAGCTGTCATGCCCAGTGAAAAAAAAGAAAATTAATGATCCCCATGGTATGTATATATATAGATGCATGGACGCAGTTGTCTCTGAATGGCTGAAGTAAACAAGATGAACAAATGCTGTGCGCCAAGCCTAGTTCTCTGCTCCTCTTTATTCAATGCATCTCGCCTTGCAGATGAACTCACATGAAGCTCATACTGATCTATGAATTGAAAAATACACGATAGTTAATGATATCAGCCACTGAGGAGAAATAGAAACTAACTTTGCCCAGCAGAAATACAGTCGTTGACAAATCTTGGCCTAGTGACACCTGATACAGTTTAACTAGCAATTTTGAATATTTATTGTAGCTTTAGAAGAGGGCTGCTAAGCATTTTGTATGTCAGAGAAACACTGGAATACACAATCAAGAAAATTCTTTAGTCACAGAATCCCTGGTCTTTACTACCTTTCATCCTTTTTATTGCAGCATCCATGCGTAAGCCATCTTTCTTAATGCGTGCTTTCAGGACTTGCCCAAAGTTACCTTCCCCAATCACATCCTGAAATTTTATGTCATTCCATTCAAGAACTGGATAAATAGTAGGATCTGGACTGGTTTTGGCTTTCCTGCTCAGAGTGAGAGTACCGGAGTTAAACTGCAGAGCTGGCTCTTCCCTCTGCAACAGAGTTAAGCAAATGACATTAACTGTGATTTCTACTTCACTGAGCAATGCTCAAATTACATTTCCCAAATACTTGTGCTCGCTCATCTACACACACACACACAGAACCCAATCCATCTCTTACATACACAAGAGTGAGTACACTAGACGGTTACACTACTTCAGACACTAATTGCACCAAGCAGTTCTGACCAGATCCACAAAATTAATCAGGCTTCTAATTTGTGTGTAAGTACCTTTTAGACCTGGGCCTCAGTTTATAATCCTTTTGAAGATGAAGGATATGGGCAAAAAATAATGTGATAAAACGGATCTCAAAACCAGTTTTAAGTCTCAGGTTTGAGATTTATCTCGTATTAGGCTTAATTAAATCTTGTGTTGGTCAGGCTCAGTAGGAAAGGTGAGGCAAGAAGAAGCAAGGAAATAAAAAGAGAAAGGAAATTATCTTCCTCCATACCTAAGGAGACATCTCCTCTTCAGTTACACATTCTTATGAAATTCTGCTGTGGGAAAAGTTTTAGAACTAGGAGATGAAGCTATTCTGTGTGCCCTGCAGACTGATCATATCACTGGGTGAGCCCCCTGCCCCTGTTTATGAAACAACCTATTCAGATACATATGAAGGAACTCTTTGGGCCAGCTTCATTCTGCTCCATGGGTTCCCCTCTGAAGGCAGAGAAAAGCACCAGAAAGCAGAGTGATTAAGACTACAGCAGGATACAAATATATACATGTGTATAGAGACATACCTCCATGAGATGTTAAAACCTTCAGCAATTTCCTCACAGCCAAAACTATAATGTTGCCAGTGATAGATCCCTGATGTACTGTCCCCAGGTTGAAAATGGATGAGCATGTATTAGCAGTTGCTGATGCTCACAAGCAATATTAAATTGGTAGTTGGTAGTTTTCAATATCAGGCACGACTTCACAGAGGCAGAACAGGCTCCTCTATTCTGTCTGGCTTGGTACTTGTCATACAAAAGAGTGACAAGGCAGAAGAAGGAGCACAGCAAATGGTCTGCAACTTCTTTCAAGTCAAGTTTTCTACCTCCTAGCCTGTAACTGTGATTGCTTTAGCTTTGAGGTCACTAGTAGAGAAGCTTTACAACAGTGCTGATTGCACACATAAAGAGAAGACAGTCTTTAGGAAAGCCAGGAAAAAGAAACTGGAAGAAAAACCAGGAAAAGATGAGCTGAAGTTAATAACCAAACTGACACAAGAAAGCTGGAAACCCACCACCACATTTTGGAAAGCCTGAGCCATTCGACGCTGGAAGTTGGCTCGCTTTAACTGCAGCATGATGAGAAAGGCTAGGAGAATTGTCACACAGGTCATCCCTGCAGAGCCAAGGATAGCAATAAGCAGCATTTTGCCTCCTTTTGATTCATATGGAGCTGTTGAGGAAGGACATAAGAATTCATCATTATTTTCATCTTATTCTGAATTTAGCAATATATTAGCAATGTGTAACTGAATACTCTTGTCTTGTAAACTGTTTAAAGACGTAAGGATACATCCCTTTGTTTTCCAAAAATGTCAGAGACATTGGATGCTCTGAATTTCAGATGTATGAGCACCTGCATATTCTGTTGAATTCAGTCAGAGCAGAGATGAGGTCACATTCTGTTAGTGATCTAATAGTCTTGCTATATTCAGCTCCTTTAATTTTTGAGTCTCTGGTACCTGTCCAGTGGATATACACAAATGGTGCGTGTTGTCATTTTGTCAATACCATGCAGTGAACTAAGAATTAAATCTTGGTGGTGGTGTGTTTGTGTTAAAGTTAAGAGCAAAGGAAAACTCAGATTCAAAAATTAGTATTATGACTGTGTCTTAGCTAACTAGTTTTTACAACCTGTGCTGGTTTGTGCAAATCCAGTATGGTGGATTAACTAACCTTTAGTTTCTGGAAGAGTCTTCAGTTCAAATGATGTGTTCGGGTTGCTCAGGCCAATGTTGTTCTGAGCATTAATCTGAACCTGGTACACAGTATCTGGCTCAAGGCCCTTGAGGTGATATTGAGTAATGCTGGTGTTCTTTATGATAATATCGATGTGGTTGTACTCAGCCTTGCCATAAATTTTGTAGCTGATGATAATGGAGGAGATGGAATGACCCTCAGCAGCTGTCCAAGAGATGACTGAGGATGTGTCTGTGGTATTAGAAAACCTGATGTTGTTTGGTGCAGGAGGGATTCCTGAGAACAAACACAAACACACAGGGCATTGGATTGTACATCCACCTCTTTCTCCTTTCCATAGAGAACAAAACATTTTCCTCAGTGCTTTTGCTGTGCTAAACAGAATACGTTGATGAGCTATGGTTACTGAATGCAATAATTTTATGATCTTGATGTGCAGTATGATCCTTGTAGCAGTATTCCGTACTTCCAGCAGAGGTTAGAGTGGCATTCAGTATACTGTCTTTGGATGAAGATACACATTCTCTGAGCTGTAGGCAAGTACACCATATTTGCTTTCGGATTAATGCAGAAAGGATTGATTTCCTTCTATACTGAATCATCATTCCCTTTTAATTCCCATGTCCCATACTTTCACTGCTTCAGGGAGCAATTACCTGTCAGGCTGTTAGAAAGAAAGGAAATTGATACCAACATTTCCAAAAATCTAATCAGAAAACCACCAGCAGGGTTGAGTGCTACACTTGTGGGCACAGCCATGAATACTAAGCTAAGTACCTTCTCCTGGAAAAGAGGACCCTTATGTGTTTCTCAGTGCAGTTTGGTGTCAGAGCTCAGGAAAGTGGAGAGTCCCATGACAGCCCTTAATACTTCCACTAATACGTGTAGGATTTCAGTGAGAGCCTCCTTACATGACCTGTAAGGAGGAAGAAGCCCACCTTTCCAGTGTGTGGTAAGGGCAGTGTCACCCATCAGCCATTCAGACGGACAGCTGTTCAGATGGTACTTCATTCAGATAGGGCATTTGTTGTGATCTTATGAAAGCACACTGCTCACACTCGGAATTCAAGGGTGGTCTTCAGTGTAGCACACTTAACTACTCTTTGCTCACAGGGGTTTTACCTTGCATTGTATCTTCTCTTCTTTAAGTGCTGACAATTTCTGTATTATCATAGCCAAACTGAGTAACAAAAGAGCTTGGAGTAGTGAACTCTGATGGCTCATCATTCTGAGGAGGAAAAAAATGCTACTTGTGTCAGAAGCAGGAGTCGCACTGAAAAGAAGATGTAGATTCTCAAGCTTGTTTTTCTCCATTTAAAAAACCCAACACATTAATAGTTCCTGACAAGTTCCAGCAGAAGAATTCCTTTGGAAGCTGAGCTTTCCAAGTAATAGCAATAACAACCACAAGTGATCATCAGGAGCTAAGTGTTACCAAAATAAAGGATTACATTTAATGTAGTCATCAAGTGACAATTAGTCTGATCACTGGGGGTAATATGAAGAATTAAACAGAAGGATGTGAATCAGCACTTACTGTCACTGAAAGTCCATGCATACAGATAGTTGCTCCATTCTCCTTGGGACCTGGTGTTCACCCGTACCCTGCACATATATTGCTGTCTAGGCTCAAGATCTTTAATGATCAAGGTGGACATATTTCCTGGCACTTGAGTAATAACACTGCTCTCGTCACCGTAGTCATTCACGCTCTTCCTTTCCACTTCAACACGAATATCATCCTCTGTCCTCAGTGTTAAAGGATGCCATGACAAATTCAGTGATGTCATACTTTTTGGAAAGAGAGTGATACCTTCTGGTGGAGGAAGACCTTGGAAAAGCCACAGTGAAACAGGGAACAACATTTCATGTCTGGTATCTAAGCCAAAATAGGGTACCTGTTATTCCCAACCACTTGCCCCAGCTTGGGGTGACATAGGGTAATTCTCTCAGCCATCCCACATAATTTGGCAGAAGTTATATCTAAGAGGTGGTGATAGTCCCACAGTATCTTATCAACAGCTGATGTGGCAACAAAGGGTGTCTTCAATGAGCTGGTGTTGCAGATGCACTTTTTAGATGTGAGAAGCCAACTGGTGTTGTCTTGTTAGATAGGTCCTGGTGCAATCGTCATTTATTCTGTATGTCTGTACTCAGTTTAGGATCTATCCTCAGTGGACTAAAAATTTTCCTGCTTGTTAAAACATCTTTATTTTTAAAGTAAATTGATCTAACACTAAGAGGAAGGACTACACAAAAGTGATTTTTATCTCCAACTCTGCTGCATAGCCAGCCAAAAGATATAAATTTTCCTTACCCAGATCCCTCATCTCTAAATCAGGAAAAATAATAGCTCTGCCTTTTTTTTTCTGCTTTTCTTCACCTCTGTTTTATGACTTGGTCCTTCCCTTCCCTTCCCTTCCCTTCCCTTCCCTTCCCTTCCCTCTCCTTTCTGGCAGTTCAGCCCACTCTGCTGTGTCATCGATGACATATGATTTGAAATTGTTTCCTTTGTGCTGCCTTCAGTTGGCCGGAGCAGCTCAGTCTGTCACACCAGGTCCAGTC
>VZTI01003287.1:13432-24592 GCA_013397865.1 Struthidea cinerea
TTTTCTTTAAATATCCCTTTGCCTGAGATTCTTCTGAAAGAGTCTACAAAGTTTTCAAGTGCAGCCTTCTTTGCTCAAGTGAAAGTGTTCTGGCAGAGATCAGGGAACAGACCTCAGAGAAAAACAGCTGAAACACCCCATTTGTGAAAAGCCATGGCGGTGACTTACCAAGCGCAGCTGTTGTGAAGCTGGCCTGTGGTCCAGGATGGCCTTCCCCACCTTCCCCTTTCCGACTCAGCTGAACACAGAACTGATACTCTGTTTTGGGTTCCAGATTATCCAGTCTTTTAGTTGTGCCTTTTACTGACAACAAAAGTCAAAAGAAAGTAAAGCCATGGCCCATGTTGAAATATGTTATGGAAGAAAATGTTTGGAAAATACAAGGTAAGATACTCAGACTCCTTTTTTTGTTGTTTTTCTTGATCCACTAGGATAAACTAATTAGAAGTATAAAATAATTATTTTTAAGTTGAGTTCCAACCCAGCCCAAAGGTTGCTTCATCTGCCCTTCTTTCAAGACAAAACTATATTGGTTTCTTAGTCAGTGTTCTTTCTGTACACAGATCTTGGGTTATACTGATTTAGTAACAGCTGTTGTTAAAGTTCCTGTAATATTTCCTGTAGTATTTTAGGCCATGCATAAAATTTGACAGGAGGAGGTCATCTAACTCATAAGCAGATTTCATTTTCCCCATACTATTACTGATAAATATTTTGGTAAGTTATTTCTTTCACCAGGGACACAAGGAACATGACACAAGATGGTAGATGACCCCGCATGTCTCCATACTGCCCACTGCTTTTGAAAACCTTCTTTTTACATAGGAGTTTAAAACAGCTGGGCCCAATACTGAGTACACTTAATTCTAAGGAAGAAGGGGAAAACCTTTTGTTCCTAAACTGAATATACACTTTTGACTACTGTTGGTGTAACACATCCACATGAACGTTATGTGTAGTGATAAACAGTCACACATCCAGTCGCAAAAGGTTTAACCTCTACGCATTGTAGAGTCTTTTGAGGCTAATCAAGAACAGAAACATATGAAGTTTCAGCTGGTAGGTGAAGTTTCTCTTTAAGGGAATTAAAGAATGTCCTCTTACCTTCCACAGACATCCAGGACTGATAGCGTTTTGCTGGCTTGTACAGAAGTTTTGTTGACACAACAGGTCCATCTCCATTGTGTAACTCAGCATTGATATCAATTATGAGAAAATTATGTCCTCTGTCTGTCAGCCTCGGGGCAAACTGTGGCACAGGAGGAACTGAACAAGAATGCAAGTATTAACCTTTCATATAAACTTTTAGCTCCCTATATCATTAAGACTCTGGTTATTCCTAGATCTGTAGGAAAATGAAATATGCTCTTCAAATCTCTCACAAAATAGATGGGTCTTTACACGCTAAAGCTGACAGTTAAGATATTTCAGAAAAAACTTTGGGTGTTCTTCTAAACCTTATCATCACACTTATTCTTTCAATACACATAATTAGCATGTTACTTATAATGGGTTTTTGTTCATATTCCAACTGTAAATATTTATTCAGGTACGTCCTGGGGTGATGCTATGAAGCCGCTCTATTCCTTAACCCTCCGCTCAATGCCCAAGGACGCTGTTTCTTTCAGATGGACCCGGGGGGCGGGGCGGTTCAACGGCCGGGCCGACGGCTCTGGGGGCTCGGGGGGGCACGGGAGGGAGTGCTCCGGGAGCACTGTGCTGCTTTTCTGGTTTCCTTTGTGTTCCTGCTAGCTGGGAAACGGTTCTGTTGGCTTTTTTTCTTGTTCTTTTTCCATTCCCTTGCCTCACTGCCTCCCTTCCCTCCTCGCCGGTCCAGGGAGCCTGCGGGCGGCCCCGGCTGGTCTGAGCCCGAGTGTCTGTTCCCTCTCCGGGAATTTGTTGTATTTTGAGGTTTTTTTCCCCCTCTTCTGCCCTGTTTTGTTTGGTGTTAATAAACAGTTTGTTTTTTCCACTTTCACTTGCAGTGACCCACTTGTCTTATTGGTGGAGGAAAAGGGGAGGCCCTTTTCCCTTCGGAGGAGACACTCATTCCGGAGTGTTTCCTCCTGAAGTTTTGTCTCCAAAACCGAGACAAGGCATTTTCCGGCAGTGCAGAGAACAGAAAGCTCAGTTATGCTAGAGTATAAAGTTGTGCTTAAAATTAGAGAGACAAAGATACTTGAAGAAATTAATGCTTTTACCTTTGACTGTAACTTGAAATGGTTTCTCTGCCATTCCTGCTACTGTCTGTACACTGCAAACCCAAGTTCCTGTATCACCGGGCAGGATTCGATTAATTCTAAACATGGCTTCAGAATGATTACTGGTAGAAATTTCATCAGGCTGAAATGACAAAAGGTGTACAGGACCTGAAAAATTTGGGCATTTTAAAGTATTCCAATGATACTTTGAGTTTAGCGATGTCTGTAAAAAGCATCTATAATGGTCAACTACATATTTTCATATGTGCTGAGAAGTTCATGGGGTATCCCAGAATACCAAAATTTCATATTATGCTTGAAAGCTATAGTAGGCATTCACTACAGATAAAGTCAATATAAACATTAAAAATAGCAGAAATCAGTTGATCAGGAGCCTACCCTTAGGACAGTTCCATCATGCTTCAAGAGTCTGAATTCTTCAGATTTAGGAAGTGGCATCCCAGTTGCTATACAAAATGGCTTGAACTCAATGCCAGAATTGAGTTCCACAGGATCTAGTAAGTTTACTATCTGAGGCGAAAGATCTGCTGAACCTACAGAAGAAATATAGTACTACGTCACCCTTCAAACAGACATTTAAAAAGACAGGTTTAGGTGTGCAGGCAGTGTGGGTTTCTGGGTCTGCCTTCCCTCATGTGGGCAAGAATCATGCTTAGCAAAGTCAATATTTTTTACATCATTTTATATATAATGTGAGAAGGAACGAGCCCTGTGTTCACTCTTCTTTCTTTTTGTGACCCTTCTCCTCTCTTTCTTGCTGACATTCTAAGTACAAACAGTCTAGCCATGGCAAAATCATGCACACATTTTGTTCTGACCTACAGTACCTACTTGCTCTCTATTTTGTCTGTTTGTAAGACCAGTCAGATCACAACAGTATGGTTTGGCTGGTTGGATCACAGTCTTATTTCTCTATTTGTTTTTGTTCTTGTAAAGTTTCACAAATCAGTAGTGGATTTGTCACTTTATTTAGCCAGCTAAAATAATAAATGCTGAGTGCATCTTATGGATCACCTTGCCTCAATCCAATGAGACAAGGTATGTTCAGCTTTGCCAATTTAACTTACTCCTCAGAGAGACAGAGCAGTTTTAAACTCTGGTGTTGTCTTAGTGTCTCAATCATCACTTTCAGGTCATGAAGCTCATGGTATAGGAATGTATGCAGACAAATAAGAGGGAGGCAATGGTAAAATACCATGAGATTATACAAAAGGCTGGATGTGCAGCTTCTGTCGGGGATTGATGTTAGGATCAGTCAAGTCCTATGGAGTAAAGCTTGAAAATCTACCTCTAATGAAAGCAAAATCAGATTAAATGTTAGCATATCATCCTGATAAATGCAACATATAGGTCAGAGGCTTAAAAATACTGTATTGCAATGAGGCTGTACAGAAGTGTCTGGGCCCCTAGAAAGTAGTGGGAGGAGCAAGAATACCAGCCTGGTGCAGTAATGCTGTACCAGCATTAAGATCTATTTCAGTTACACTGGAAACAACCATTTACTACTTTGCTTTACCTTTTTTTTCACATTGCAGACCATGCCATCCGAAGGAGCAGATGCAGCCCTTAAATCTGTCGCATGTTCCTCGATTGTGACAATTACATTTGAGTTTGCAATCTGACCCATAAAACCCAGGTTTGCATTCTGCAAGTACAGATGTTGCAGTTAGTGCAAAGGTACTATAAAATGTGTTCCATTATTTTTCAATCTCATTACTGAAAAAATCATGTTAGATGACTGTAAAAAACACCATCTATTATTCTCCTCTGTTGGTTCCCTTCTGTATTTCCTGTGTGCAGAACATTAAGGACTCCCCCATTCTTTTTTTTTTTTTTTTCCCTCTACCTTTATCACATTCCAGTCCCATCCATCCTGTGGCACAAGAACAACCATATGGATCTGGTAGACAGAACATATAGTTTCTGCAGCCGTAATCTTCTTTACAGGTCTCTTCACATGTTTTGCCAAATGTGTTGGCTCCACAAGCTGTTGAAGGGAGAGAGGGAAAGAATAACTCAATAGCATTGTCCACAAAAGAGCTAGTGCTTCTAATGATACAGTCTTAGACAAGAGAAAACATGTATTTAAATTAAAAATAGCACTTTGATAATTCAAATACTAGATATATTAACAACCAGAGCAATTTAAGCCACAGCTGTTCTGATAGTCAAGTACAGGCAGTAGAAACAAACAATTTTCTCACTGTGCAGATCTGTCAGCCAAGCACCCTTGCTTTAGATCTGTGGGGACAGAGATTCAGCAATAAATTATCTTTATAAGCCTTTTTAATATAAAATGGACAAGCAGTGCCATGAAAACCAAGTATTCCTCTTAGCAGTGAATGCATGTGAAACTGCTGATGACAAGGTTTCTGCTTTTATGATAAGAGCAGTGCTATGCTAGAATGGTTCGGGTGTCAACTATTCCAAGAGCTTAGCTCTAGTATTTTTGCTGCAATTAAATCAAATAAAAGGATACATATTTAGCAATTAACCCAAAAGTTGCTTGGAGAAGTCAAAGCAATGTGATGGCAGCTCTAACTTTTCCAGAATCCAAGCTAATTGCCACAGACACAGGTTTGCACAAACAGACATACACTGTTGATGTTCCTACAGAGACAAAGCGCTCTGTGAGCACATTAGCAGCTGCTTCAGAAGCAGCCAGGGAACTTCTGGCAATTTCCTAGTGCCAATGTATCCTTAAGATGTCCTATACCACCATGCATTTAAATTAGTCAGCAGCACTGAGCGTACTCATTTCAAGGGAATCATAGGACAGCCCAGATTGGAAGTGACCTCAGAAGATCATCTGGTCCAGCTTTTTGTGAGAAAAGGAGCCTAGAAGATATTAGGTGGCATACTGTTCAAGTGCATATTGATCAAAAAGTGTTGGAAACATTCATCTTCCCTAGCAACATAATCTCTACTAGGAGAAGAGAGAAAGAGAGAAATTAAATCACAGCTGTAAGAACAGCCAGAATAGAATTCGGGGTTCATCTCACCCAACTCTGTTCTGTCTCTACCCCCAGCTGTAAATGCCGTAGCTTTCAAGAGTAAACCAGGCTACTCCATATGATGCTTCCCTCAATAATATGCCAGTTTCTGTTACTGAGAACAAATTAATAAGGAATCACTGAAAATATTATTTACTTACCTTTCTCACATGTTTTTCCCATAAAACCTGGAGGACAGATGCATTCCCCAGTATCTTCATGACAAATACCATTGTTTGTGCAGGAAGGGCAGTGGAAGCTGCAGGAAGGGCCCCATTTCTCAGCTTCACATCCTTTTATGAAAAATATAATGACATATTTGTTGTCTTCTTTTTCAGTAACCCATCAAGTTGTAATATTCTTTTTAGGGCAAACAGTAAAATACATGAAAGTACAATCTATGTGGACGCCCATACTCCAGCCAACTGGACAACTGTAGTTAGTAAGGTAGCAGTAGCTTCAAAATCCAAATTTGGGGCATTACATTTATTCATTCACAAATTCCTGGAAGTATCTTTTGGATATACATGAGTGAAATGTGTGTTACCATCACAAATATTTTCTCTACAATGTGAGATATTTGAACAGCTATTTTCTCGCATCAATTTTATATTTCTACCCAAGTTAACAGAGTATAATTTTCTGTATATCTGATGGACACAGCAGCATGAGCAGCAAAGTTTGTAGAATACTTAATGGAAAATATCCCAACTCATTCTTTCATCCCGTAGGAAGTGAACCTTAAGAGCTAACTAAAGATAAGGTAGTTTGTGAAGTTATAACAGTGTATGCTAAAGATGATGAACCTTAGGATGAATGAGGTTTGGATATAACCCACCACAGGGAAGAGGGAGACCCAGTGAAGAATTACCTCCTTCATTCATTCTTGGTGTTTGATAAGCTGAGATGCTGAGAAAAGAGCTAGCTCTCCTGGCAATAGCTAGGATGAGTTGAACTTAAATCTGATGGATTTTTTTTCTCTCTCAGCTGTTGACATCAATATCAGCTTATACCAAAGACTCTTGGGTAAAACTTTTGTCTGACATAATGTCATGGCAGCATATGTCAAAAAAGATTTTGGCCCTTATCTGGGCACAATATAGTTCATTTCAGATTAATTTTGACTTTTAACATTTAATCATCAACACACACGAATGGAACTTACGTCTAACAATAAGCCTCGTGTAAGCAGAAGTAAAAAGGTTTCCTCCTATATATCTGGCAGAGTAAACCCCTGCATCCTGTGGTTGAACTTGAGGATAGGAAACTTCCAGTTCTCCTGGCACTTCATGCCTGGGCACAGAGTGGATGAAGGAACCTGAGGAAGGAGCACACAGATACCACAGGGAGATGTCATTCACCCTCTAAATGAAGAAATAAGTTTGCATTGATTACTGAAGAAGTACAGTTGGGGCAAGCTAAACAGCAGAATCAGTGTATTAATTATGAATTTTCTGACAACTCTTTAGCTATACTGGTTTTTCATAATTGGAGAGGTGCGAGTAAGAGGGAAGATAGATCTTGAGGACATTTAGTAGATAAACAGAACAAACAACTTCGTGTTCAGCTTTGCTAAGAGCCTAGTGGTTAAAAGTGTTCATTTTGTTTCTTGGTTTTTTCTGAAGTGAGGGATAACAATCCATAAGGATTCTAGGGTGGCTGGAGTTGAAGAGCAAATGCCAGCCAGGTCCAATTTAATCTGTCTAGCACAAAGATTTACTAAGGAGACCAAAGCAGGAAGAACTCAGCATAGCTTTATCTTTTCTTCCCAGACTTAACATATTTCTGTCTCTTCTAGGTTTTTTCACCAAAGAGCCTATTTATTTTATTCTGAGTTTGCTGTGCTTGGTCATACATGTTTGCTAAATAAGGCATAAGTATTTTGTCTTCTTCCAGCCCTCTGGATCACTGAATAACAACATTTAAACATTGGTTGCTGTTAAAGAGAAGCTGCATCCATTGAACTTCAGAACCCCTAGGAGTCTTTCCACTGCAGTCTGTTAGAGGAAGGCTACTGCAGTCGGTTAATGCCAGGTTCAGCCAGCTCTCACTAAAATATTTGTGCACATACTCATCCACCCTATAGAAACAAAGTCATCCACCAACAAACCCACACAGCACAACTGTGACTTTATGAGTACTGCATGTCTGTATGGGACTCACTAAAATAGCTTGAGTTGGAAGGAACCTGAAAGATCATCTAGTTTTGAAACCCCTGCCATGGGCAGGGACACCTTGCACTAGATCGGGTTGCTCAGGGCCCCATCCCAACCTGGCCTTGAACACTTCCAGGGATGGAGCAACCAACACTTCTGTGGGCAGCCTGTTCCAGTGACTTAGTACAGTCACATACAAGAATTTCTTTCTTGTATCTGATCTAATCCTTTTTCAGATTAAAGCCATTCTCCATTGTCTTGTCACTGTCAAAAGTCCCTCTCTAGGTTTCCTTCAGCTCCCATCAGGTACTGGAAGGCTGCAATAGAGGTCTCCCTGTGGACTTCTCCAGGCTGCAAATCCCAACTTGCTCACATTAACAACCCAGACACCCTGATTCTGTTCTGACTTGAAAGCTAGAATGGCTGAATGACCATTACCAATGGTACTCCTGTGAATCAAATTGTCCTTACCTTCTACATTCCCTTACAGTTACACTGAAAATGCAACAATTTTTTCACTTTTTTCACTTTTTAAAAATTATTTAGAAGGTAAACAGCATCAGGCAGGACCTCTGCTGTCTGTGACTGTACATACTATCAATTTGACTGTAGTCAAATTTCAGGCAGCCTAGAAATGTAAAACTTTGCTGAGGATCATAACCAAAACAGCAGAAAGACTGTGGGTCACTTCAGTCCATGACAGCACATGACAACCATTCTCCATGAAAACAGGGCCAAAATAAAAGAACAAATAATGAAAGGGATTTGTTTTGAAACTGTGGGACATTTTCTACATATCTTTTGAGTTCCAAGCTGCATAACAGACTTGACAGCAAAGTATTAAGAAAAACTTATGCTTACAGTCTGCTAAGCAAGGCTCAATTCTTATGGCTTGTTTTCCAAGATGTTATGCCAATGTCTTAAAGCAACCCTGTTTAGCAGAACCATTTCATTGTCTAGACAGCCATTGTGAGGTTATGTAAGGGGGAAGTAGTACTAGAAACAACTGAAGTGAAAGACTGCAGCAGCTAAATATAGTAGGAGAAGCATTTTCTCTTCTTTTCCATCTATTGTATCAGGACTTTCCAGAAAAATGTTGTTTCAACATCAACTTCAGCTGAAAAACTTGACCTACTGTCCAGAGTTAATTTGCGATTTTTTTCTGAATTCCCAGATGGAATCCCAGCTAAGGGAGTACCATGATGTAAGCAGTCCTGCTCCAATATCTCATCTGGTTGTTTTCTGAGAAACTGCTGACAGGAGATCACAAAAATTTCCTAGGAACCCTGAAATTACAAGTGATGGCAAACTTGTCTTCTGTGCCCTGATATAGCTGAATCTCTGAAGAGCAAAGAAACAGGTATTTGTGAAAGTCTACTTTACCTATTGCCTCTTTAAAAGACACCTTTTATCTATTTTGCCCTTACAGCCTGTTGAAGTGCTCCAGGTAATCAGTAAGTGGGGTTGAGGCTGACTTGCTGCATGAATTCTTTTGCAGTGTGTTGACAGTTCCTTACCTCATTCTGCTCTATTTACTCCGTGTTTCCTGGTGGCTCACTGTAAGCTGGACTATCAAAGATGGAGCAGTACATTACGTATGCTTCCCACAACCATAATTTATTGCGGTTTAACATTCTGACTACAAAGGCATTGTGAGTTTTAGTGCCCTGTATTTTTTGTATGTTTCTACAGGAGGTAGATAGCAACCTGCACATATTTCCAAGTGTCACGCAGGAGCAACACACAGCTGAACAGTGATCACATGTGATTTTGGTGCCATGCTAGATAGAAGGGTTGGTGTTATACAATTTACAACCTGACTATTTATTGTAGTTGAATGAAATAAGGATTAGATTTTGTTTACATTTTTTTCTTTCTAATAGCAGAGTACTAGTGATTAATTTCTTAGCTTGGAGGGCACCATAGAAGGTAAATGGCCTCAAAAAGCCTTTTGAAGAATGAAAGGCATGACTTGAAAAGCTGTAGAAATGCAATGAAAGATACACTAACTGGGCCTTCACAGTGGCAGAGAAAGAAAAACAAACAAGTAAACAAACAACCTAAAAACAACCAGGCAAATATATGAGGAGATGTAGATGGAAATCAAAAAGGAAAACAAAAAACAAAGCAAAGATATAAACAGAGGATTGGGCATTTTGGTGGAAGAGAAACAGGTCAGATCAACATATTGGATATGGCAATTCACCCCTTTAGGAAACATGAAGTAAATGAGGAATGATGAGTGCTACAGCTGCACAGCATGGGCATCAGCAGCAATAACTTTAAGACGATTACTTGGCACAAATGATAGCAGGAAGAGAAAAGACACCAGAAAAGACAAAAAAGATTGATTACCATTCTTGTAGATCACTGCATCTTCCTCTTTTGATGCCATTCTGATGAAGGAAATGTTCACATGCTCTCCCTTATTTGCTGTAACAGTTAATGCCACCGGGTGGAACGAAGCTGAAAACAGAGGTATGTGATAAATAGCAGTTAGTGTCTCTGTCTGGTCTCTGGCCTGATAGCTGAGAATGGTTTACAGCACGACCTTCACTCAGATTTTGACACCTCAATTTCTTTAGAGCATAAAGTGATTCTTTACCACCAGCAGCCTCAACCTATGTTTTGGCAAAGACAGAGGACTTGCCTATACCTGAAACAACAGACTGTCACTAGAACCTGAGGCATGAAAAAATAATTGGCTTCTGGTTGAGTAACGAAACAGTTTCTAAGTAGGAGCTCCAACTGGCTGTAAAACACTTTCCCAAGTTTCTTTATCCCTTGAGACATTTTTAAAGCAGACTGGATAAAGTACTGGAAATTGTATTGTAGGGAACAAGCTATCATTGGCAAACAAATACCTAGGGTGATTCAGTTCTTTTCTACTTAAGCTTCATGCTGCCGAACCATCGAGATAGTTCAGGAGACCACAATCCTGCAGGGCTGGCAGGAGGTGAGGTAGGATGGAGTAGGTCTGTGTTTGTGTTAGTTCACCGTACACTGGAAATATAGAGTGTTGGATTGCACTAAGAACCAAAGGAAAAAAGAAATCATATTCACAGGTGGTGGTACTTTTACCAAAATATTCTCACCTGGAAATATGGCTTAGTGAAAATAAAAATTCTGTGAGAGGCACTGGTGTAGATCAGCCAGTTTTCCAGCAGGGAAATTGGAAATACATTCTCCTGCTTAAACAGAAAGGTATGTTTATACATTTGTTTGTAGAAGTTGATTTAAACAACAAAGAAAGCAGTAGATAGAAGGGTTTTCCCAACATTTCTACCTTTTCCTTATCAGTACTAGTGGAAAAACGTCATCAGAAGATAACTGGGGAAGGGACAGAAAAGACCCCAAGAAATAGTTGTTTTTTAAATGAGTTTTCAATATTTGGTGAAATAAGGAGGGGCATCAATAAAACTTTCCCACTAGACTTCCGGGGGACAGACTTTGGCCTATTCAGGAGACTTACTCGGGGAGTTCCTTGGGAAGCAGCCCTTAAAAACAAAGAAGTCCAGGAAGGGTGGGCATGCTTCAAAACAGAGATCTTGAGGGTGCAGGAACAGACTGTCCCTGTGTACCGAAAGATGAGTCGACGAGGCAAATGTCCAGCCTGGATGGGCAAGGAGCTTATGAAGGAACTAAGGAATAAAAAGAGGATGTATCATCTTTGGAAGGAGGGTCAGGTATCTCAGGAGATATTTAAGGGGGTTGTTAGGGCACGTAGGAAAAAATTAGAGAGGCCAAAGTTCAGTTAGAACTTAGCTTGGCAACTTTTGTGAATGATAA
>VZTI01003317.1:0-23164 GCA_013397865.1 Struthidea cinerea
TTAATTCAAACCCATAAAACAGCCCGGTCGAGGTTTTCCCCTCCCATTTAAACCGGAAAATGGGGATTCCCTGTCAACCGATACCCCTAATAGCAGGGAAGAGGCAGGGCTTCCTTCGAATGATACCATTAAAATCACAGGGGAAGGGGATTCCCCCTCAATTTGGACATAGAGAATTATGGAAAAGGAAGTTTTTCCCTCAATTTAAACCCCTATCCTCCTAATAACCCCTCTCTTTTCTGGGGGCACTGTGGAGGGACTAAGGGCTCCGGGGAGGGACTGACACGATAAAAGCAGAAAGCTGAAACTTTCCCCCTGGCACCCCACGTGCTGCCCCGCCCGCTCAGGTGCCCGGGTGCATCCGGCTGCTCCCTGGGACGCTGCCGGACGCTCCGACCGTCGTTCCTGGAGGGACGCTCGGGATGCCTCCGTAGGCCCCTCTGGACTAGCAGCTCCCTGCGCAGGTGTGCCCGGGTAATTCTCTGAAAGCAGCCGGTCACACCCGGATTTTGGTGCCAAGGGAAACTCCAAGTTAAGAATAATCAAAATATGATCTAGTTCTCGTGAAACTCAGCTTTCCGAACCTTTATTTGGGCAGGAAAAAAAAACCAGACGGGCATGCCCTTGGCAGAAAAGCACCTGTGAGGCTTAAAATGCCCGTGAGCAGGAAATCCGGGAGACGCGGGCTGCTGGCTCCCAGCGTCCCGGGCTTTCCAGGCGGTTTTCCCGCTTCTGGGGGGCGGCACCTGCATCCCGCTGAAAAGGGAAAATGTGGAGAGAGGGGCAAGCGGGAAGACGGTTGCTGACACGAGTCCTTGGATTCCAGTTCCCCTCGGTGGGTCCGCGCTGCCGGAAGTACAAAGGAAATCAGTCTTGGAGTACCTGTTTGCTTACCTGTGGGGCTTGGAAGAGACTCTGGACATGAAATTCCAGGGACGTTCCCCTGGCTGGAGTGAGAAGCAGCGGAAGCTATTTGCTGTCTGCTTCTTCGTCCCCTTCACCTCGGTCCCCTGGGGCTCCAGGTAATCGATCCCACCTCACCTTTGCTTTTCCCCAGGGTCTCCAGATGAGGGCTTGAGCTTTGCTGCAGCTCCCGTTTATAGGGAGGACCCGTTCCAGGAAATGTCTCGTCGTCTGGACTAACGCCGTTGCAGGGAGAGCAAAAAGTCCCGCAGCTCCTGTGGCTCGCTCGTCTGAATTGCCCGTCGTGAATTGTTTACATCTCGTTTCCTTATTCGTTATTATCGTTACTCCCTCCCCTAACGCCGGTCTAGCCACGCGGGGCGGTGGAAAGATGTGGCGAGCGACCCCACGTGACCGGCGCGGCGCGCCGTCTCCACAGCGACGGGGCCGTAAAGCGCGGCCGCGCGGGTGTCGCAGCTCTTCCGTCCGTGCGGCGCGGCCCAGCGGCCCCGGGACCCGCGGCCATGGAGATTCCGCTGCCGCCCGAGGGTGAGGGGCGATCGGGGGGTTCAGGGGAAACGGGGGGCAACCGCGGGAACGGGAAGGGAGCGGGGAGAGAGCGGGGGCTGACGGCGCTGCCTCCCCACAGACCAGGAGCTGCGGAATGTCATCGACAAGCTGGCGCAGTTTGTGGCGCGGAACGGGCCCGAGTTCGAGAAGATGACGATGGAGAAGCAGAAGGAGAACCCCAAGTTCTCCTTCCTCTTCGGGGGCGACTTCTACGGCTACTACAAGTACAAGCTGGCCCTGGAGCAGCAGCAGCGTGAGTGGGGCCTGCGGCTCGGGCAGGGCCGGCTCGGGGCTCCCTCCCCCGGCCGCGGGGTCTCGTGGTCGGCCGACGGAGACACTTTTGTCCCTTCTGGCCTCGCCCTGCCCCGCCGGGACCGGTTTGCAGCCTCTTCCTGCGCTCTGGGTTCCAGGTAGTTGGCTGAGCGCTGCCCACGGCTCCTCGCGGCCCCGGTTGTGGGTTTGGAGGCGGGCAGGGGAAGCCGCAGGGACGGGCAGCGTGGTGAGACGGAGCTCAGCACCCGGAGAGCCGGGACTCGGCTCGTGCTGGAGTTGTCCCTCTGGAAGTGCACAGGGAGTTGCCGACGCTCCTCTTTGGCACCGTCCACGCGCGATTTTGCGTTAACCGTAGAGTCATAGAATGTGCTGAGTTGGAAGGGGACCCATCAGGATCGTCGAGTCCGACTCCTGGTCCTGCGCAGGACACCCCAGGAATCCCACCGTGTGTCCGAGAGCGTTGTCCAAGCAGCTCCGGAGACCCCTCTGACCCCTCAGTGTGAGGGTCTGTTTGGAACCGGTGCCATTTTCACCCGTGGGCTGGCGGTAGCAGGTTTCTCTGGGAGGTTTACTTTCAAAGTTTACTCTGTCTGATAGTGTTGTGCAAGCAGAGCCAGGACATCGAGGCTTCCGCACAGATCCAGCCCCTGCCACAGCCGTCGCTCCCACCGGCTGCGCCCATCCCAGCCCCTCAGGGCACCCCTTCTGTGGAGGAACTCATCCAGCAGAGTCAGTGGAACCTGCAGCAGCAGGAGCAGCATCTCCTCGCTATGAGACAGGTTGGTTTAAGATGAACGCTCGCCCGGTGCACCCTGGCCCGTCAGCGGCCGTAGGAGTTAGGAGCGAGAGGGGAGAGGACGGTTTGCTGCTGAGCGGCGGTGGAGGCGAGAAGGGACGTTGCTTTCCTTGTTTTTGTTGCGTGGCAAATGCCGTCGTTCCCCTAGAATGGATGCGTCCGACGCGTAGGTTGTGCTGGCACGATTGATCTGCGATTAAAACCTTTTCTTTACCCTTTGAAAAACCGTGTTAGTTTTAGAGCGGAATAAATTGTGACCGCTTTAAGCCTGGTTTAATGCTACAGATTGCTGGGACGCGCGAGGCGTTCCAGTTTGTAGTGTTCCGACTTAGATGCGATTGGGGGTGGAAGGGAACCGTGTGCTATCGACTGTCTGATTTTTGCAGGAGATGTTAAAGCTGCTGAAAACCAAACTGAAGAGTTCCTCGTGCCTTGGTTACGTTCCTTATACGGACGAGTTTCTCGCAATTATTTTTTATTGCGCGATAAATTTTAGAAGTAGAAGTAAACCGGACTTCTCCTGAAAAATGCGAAGAGTCTTTTCTTTTCAAAGCCAAATAGTCGAAACATTTTCGTGAGGTCACGGGGCTCGTAAAAGATTTTGGTCCCTGAGATAGCTACTTACGTCCAAGAGGATAAGGATACGGCGGCTTCGTTCTTTAAAAGAATGTTGGCTGTAATGTAATTCTTTCTCTTTTTTTTTGCTTCTGTTTTTTTGGTGGGGTTTTTTTTTGTTTTTTTGGTTTTTTTTTTAATCAGGAACAAGTCACATCAGCAGTAGCCCTCGCAATCGAGCAGCAAATGCAAAAGGTTTTGGAGGAAACCCAGTTAGATATGAACGAATTTGACAACTTGTTGCAGCCGATAATTGACACTTGCACGAAAGATGCAATTTCAGTAAGTGATCTCAATCTGCGCGGGGATTTGGCAGCGCCGTGGGTTCATTTGAGCGTTGCGATTCTCTGTACATTAATAGCAGCTTTATACCCGTGTTGTGTGGCGGGTAAGATGAAAGCCGTTACCTGAAAACTCCCCTTCCTGTAGTTATTTCAGAGCTGTAGGAAGCCCGTATCGTGCGAACGCATTAGGCCGACTTAAAATATTTAACGTTTGCTTTTCTAAGGCTGGCAAGAACTGGATGTTTAGTAATGCCAAGTCTCCGGCACACTGCGAGTTGATGGCCGGGCACCTGCGGAACCGGATCACGGCGGAAGGAGCTCACTTTGAGCTGCGGCTGCACCTCATCTACTTAATCAACGATGTTTTGCATCACTGGTAAGAATTCAGTTACGGATTTCGTTTTGCTGCTTTGATTAATTTGATGAAGTCTCTCTCTCTCCGAGATACGGCGTTAGTTTGACTAGTCGCTTCTTATTTTTAATGGGCTAATTATTTTTAGCGGCTGTCCTAAGAGATGTCCACAGCTTTGATCTAGTGCTTTAGTAATCAAATTTAGGTAAAACCCTTTTACCTACTTTGTGTATTTTTTCCTCCAGACAAGACTTTACAATAGAATTGTTAAGGAGAGAACTCTCTATTTCACGATCCCGCTATTTTTGGTATAGCCAAAGCTGAGATGAATTGAATATTCCGATGCACTTAGCGTTACGGTGAAAAACGTAACTCTTCCCATTCCTTTCTTGAAGCCAGCGGAAGCAAGCACGAGATCTTCTGGCCGCTTTACAGAAGGTGGTTGTTCCTATTTACTGTACCAGTTTTCTAGCAGTGGAGGAGGATAAGCAACAGAAAATTGCCAGAGTGAGTATCTGGTTTTGGCTGAACGGTGACTTTTGCTTTGTTAGGTTGGTGCTGTGTAAATTCACAAATAGGCAGGTGGAAGAAGATCACCGAGACTTTTCTGTTCCGATTGTCTTCATAAAGTCCGCTACAGGATGCGCTCTAGTTCGCGTTTAAAGTAGAACTTAAAAGCGCCTAGGCTTTATTTAAGCGTCATCATAATGACGAATGCATCTGAATCTTTAGCGGTTCAAAAATAAGTGCCAAAATCCTAGGTCTTATGAAAAGCTGAAGACGCAAAAATGCTGTGCCTCGGTTTTTCTTTGATTGTTCGTAATTTCTAAAATCCTTTCACTCTTATTCATGCAGCTTCTTCAGCTGTGGGAGAAAAATGGGTACTTTGATGAGTCCATCATTCAGCAGTTACAAAGCCCAGCTCTTGGACTTGGCCAGTACCAGGTTAGCCACAAAAGTATCAGTTTTCTTATTTACGTAAATATTTTGAAAACTATTTTCCTTTTCAAAGGCTAATATTAATTTCTGGAACCCCTCTCCTCCCTTGAAGTTTACAAGGGATTACAAAAAATAATGTACAATATAACCTTGTTATTCCAAACGTTCAATAATCCAGCTGCTGATACGGTCCTGGATGCAGGATACAGACCGATACGTGTTTGTGCTGTACATACTTGGCAGCGTCTAGTATAGCAGGGAGCGTTTGGTCAAAAGGAAACAAGCAACCGTGGCTTTAAATGGGATACATTGAATATAAAAATTGTCGTGGCAGCAGGAACCTTTCCTTTTTATTATTAACAATGAACGCTGTCGATTTGAGCTGTATCGGAAAGACAGTACTAAGGACGATGGGTTGCAGCCTGCAGAGGATATTTTGGAAATCTCCGCAAAGCTTCATAATGAGACCGGGCGGTTCTGCCGGCGTTGTCCCGCGTCCTCACGCGTGTTTTGGGAGAGAGGGCGGAGAGCGATATAGGGAATTCTGAGCAAGCGGATAGGGTAGGTATTATAGGTACGGCGTTCGCTTGTTCTCCTTCATTTCTTTTCTCAGGCAAATTTGATCACCGAATATGCAACGGTTGTACAGCCCGTGCAAGTGGCTTTCCAGCAGCAGATCCAGAACCTGAAAACTCAACACGAAGAGTTCGTGAACAGTTTGACGCAGCAGCAGCAGCAGCAACAACAACAGATCCAAATACCCCCGCTAGAGAACGAGGTGAAATCGACACCTCCACCTCAAGCCCCGACAGCAGCCCCAGCCTCAGCTCCACCGTCTGCTCCGGTCACACAAGCAGGTACTGAGCTGACCCAGGACCTGTGCAAAAATCAGTGGGTGACAGTGTTATGACTTTTTTTTTTTTTTCCCCCTTCTCCTCCTTTTTTAACAACGAGGCACAATGCGCTAGCGGTTTGGTTCAGGCAAAAGCTTGAATCTGTTCAGAGCCTTGCAGCAGGTGCAGGCTGATGCTTGAGTGTAAAAAGAGCCAAAGAGATGAGCGCTAAATGGATTAGAAATCCTCTCTCCCAGTAATAGATTTCTGCAGGAGAAATTAATCTGGAGCCTGGCGTGTCGATGTTTTGCTAACTGCGCGTGACTTTGATGCTGACAACGGTCTCTAAATTGTTCCAGATGATGGTAAATCTCAGCTGCCTCTGGCTGGTGCTACGGAGTATGACACAACCGGGTCTGGAGTGCAGGATCCTGCCTCAGGCGGACCACGCGGGCCTGGATCTCACGATCAGATTCCCCCAAATAAACCACCCTGGTTTGACCAACCTCACCCCGTTGCGCCGTGGGGTCAACAACAGGTAAGAAACGGTTCTGAAAATGGATGTGGAGGTCGAGAATGACCGTCTCGGTTGTGGAGGTGCAGCGAAAAGCCGTGGAAGTTAGAAATCCGGATTTCGATGCCGAGCTTTGTCGTTCTGAGCGCAGTTAAAGGCAAAGTATTATTCATATCTCAGTTTGTTAACCATCACGCTATTCCTGTGAACGAGAGCTGTTTGGTTCGGGAACGGTTTGGTCTTTTCCCGTCTTTTTTTGGAAGTTGCAGTTGTTCAGACTCTGTATTTGAAATGCTCTTTCGCTTGCGCGTGTTGCCTACGGGCTGTGTTTCCTTAAGAAGGTATGTCATTGCGTTCTTTATTTTTGTAACCTAACGACCAGGCTTCTGTACTCCCCCGCCAGGGACCACCTCATTGTCCTCCCTGGAATAACAACCACGAAGGGATGTGGAACGAACAGAGAGATCAAGGCTGGAACAATCAGCGAGAGACACCTTGGAACAACCAGCCTGATCCTTCTTGGAACAACCAGTTTGAAGCACCGTGGAACAACCAGCATGAACAGCCTCCATGGGGTGGGGGACAGAGGGAACCTCCATTTCGAATGCAGCGGCCACCTCACTTCAGAGGCCCATTTCCTCCACATCAGCAACATCCCCAATTCAACCAGCCCCCGCATCCGCATAATTTCAACCGCTTTCCACCTCGCTTCATGCAGGATGATTTTCCACCTCGCCATCCCTTTGAAAGGCCTCCTTATCCTCATCGTTTTGATTACCCCCAGGGGGATTTTCCTCAAGGTAAAGTGTGTGCCGGGCCAGGTTTTCTTACGTTGCGATGCTGATTGCCGTTACAAAATTATTTAGTGATTTGGGGTGACGGTTTATCCTCGGTGAACTGTTGCGATTTTCCTGAGAAACGTTTCGTTTGGGAAGCTACTGCTAAGAACTCGGTAGGAAACGCATGCAGAGTTGGGTGCTTCCTTGCTTTTTGAGTTTTCCCTAATGGATAAGAAATTGTAGTCCAAATTCAAGTCAGCATCTCTACAGGCACCTCTTTTGTGACTGCTTCACTTTAAAAGTAGTAAGTTCAAAGGTGAGAAGCAGCATTCTCTTGTAAATTTACATCTCCTGCACATCAGCCCGTAGGTGAGGGCTGATGAGAGCCGTGACCCGTGTAGATGGAGGAAGTTAAGAGGAAGGCTGGAAGGACTTGTTGCTGTGCATACACTCATTCATTCTTCCTTTTTATTTTGACTGCCAAGCTCTCTAATTTTCTGCCTTTAATGTTGTGTGGCCTGGTAGTGTGTGGTGAAATGACCCCTGCCTCCAGTTCTTCCTCCTCATTGGGTCTGTTCTCTTGTTGGAACGTGGGAGCGTTTGGGAGCGTAACCAGGTGCCGCTTGCCTGGCCTGCGGCTCTGTGGGGAAGTCTGCTATAGCTCTGCCCCGAGGTAGTTTCCATTTCACGTGCAGGAGTTACTGTTGCTCTGGAATGATGCTTATCAGTGTAAAGGCCAAAGATCACCGTGGCTCTGTGTGACAGGTCATTTAGAAGATACATTATGTTTCTGGGTAGGAGTTGCTACGTTAATCATAAAAGTTTCTCAATTTACCAAGTCCAAAAATGGTTGAAAACCAATGGATTTGAGTTTATATACTTAGGATTGAGTTTAACTTACGTAGTAGAGATAGTCCCTTTTTTTTTTTTCCTTGGGCTTTGTTGTTTGGTTGGGTTTTTTTTAAGAGTTGTGGTAGTGAGCAGGCAGAAAGGGAGAACTCCCTATTGTCCGAGGGAGTTTAGGTTTAAGCTCAGAACGAGATGCTCGGTTTTGGATCGTAGCGGTGATTTAAAAGGTCTTTCTTTGTTGTTGGAGGAAGGGATCTACTAAACCAGATGGTTACAATTAGGAAAACGGTGAAGCAATGGCAGTACAGACTCCGCTCGAGTTCCGATGACAATGGGTCAAATAGTACCAGCTCGAGATTGGGCGGCGGCTGTAATGGCTTTTCCCGGAAAAACCGTTGATCCTGTTGCAAACAATGTTGATTTTCAGTCTTGCATTTTTCTCCGTAGAGTGCATTGAGTTCAGCAGGGTCTCCTGGCGTTCGTGGCGTTTGTCCATTGGTGGTTGGATGAGCGTCGCTCGCTTCCCTATTTTAACAGAATATTATCTCTACCTTTTCTCCAAATTTATTTTTCTCCAAAAGCATTTTCTTGTCACCCGCTGACGTGAGTTAATTGCTGCCGTATACGTTTCTTTAAGTACGTTGATTTGGCACAGAGACGGAACTAATTACGGATCCAAGCTAAGCCGCGATTGCGTACTTAGCTTCGGAAAGAAATCCCACCAGTAGCTGCCCTGCCGCATCTGAAACATTTTGTTCTCGAGTGTGTCTTTCTCGCGGTCCTTTTGACCGCAGTATGTCCCAAAGGAAGCAGTGGCTTGGGGCTGAAGTATCCTGTTGTCTCGAGAGCGGTTGCTGGGGCCAGGGAAGTATATGCACTGCAGGGTATTTGTCAGCGTGGACCTGTAGCCAGCCTCTGGTCCTTCAGTTCCGGTGCTTTGCTGGAGCTGCCGAGACTGGGTTTTAGGATAAATGCAGTAATTGGAAGTACCTCTCTGATTGCCTTCCTTTCTTGATAGCTAAATAAAACATTTTAACCGTCCCACTCTGCAGAAATTGGACCTCCTCATCATCATCCTGGTCACAGATTGCCTCATCCTGGAATCAGCGAGCATCCTCCCTGGGGAGGACCACAGCACCCTGATTTTGGGCCTCCACCGCACGGATTTAACGGGCAGCCCCCTCACATGCGGCGCCAAGGGCCCCCTCACATGAACCACGATGATCCCAGTCTGGTGCCAAATGTTCCCTACTTCGATCTTCCCGCTGGACTGATGGCTCCGCTTGTCAAAGTAAGTGCTCGCTATGGGATCGACTGGTGGGGTTAAAAGATCCAAAACCTGTCGTCGTTATTAGGGGCAGTTCAACATGGACGTGTATAATTTCAAATCTTTCCGTCCCGCAACCAGTCGCGTAGGGTTTAAGAGCAGGAGTGGTTGCGGGGACTAGGTAGTGAAAATGGCGATGATTTTCAAGTGTTGCGTGCTAGAGAAAGCTGGTCGAACTCGCAGCGTGAAAGACTAATTTATACTTGAAGATGTGACCCCTGTTTGTAGGAAATGGAAACCCCCGGTGATTTTCAGACGGCCAGGGAGACCTCATAGGTCTGACGGGGCCACTGTACTAGTTCTTCGTAATCGGAATTCTCGTGAAGGTGTTTTACAACGTCAATGTTACATACGCAGAGAAGGATAGAGATCAGGAAACGTACCTGCATCGGCATCTTCAGGGATATTTACATTTATGTACTCCGTATTTGAGATGGACAAATAAGCCTCTTCCGTCTCTTTGCGTTATTCTCGTACACCGGTTTGTGCCAGGCTTCCGTCCAGCCACGTTAGCACAAAGGTGGATGAGATCTGCATTTTATCTACCCGGTGACCCGCTTAATACTGCAACCTGTGCGGTGCAGGCTTTTCTCAGAGAGCTCACGACGGCGATAGCACAAGGAAGCATCGGGTCATCTGCAGAACCCTTATTTTCCGATCATTTTTTATCCAGTGTTGAAATTTGAGGTCCCTACACAGCTAAATCTGCATTTATCTCTTCAGATAGCAACCCCGTGACACACGACACTAATGTAATTTGTTTTGTTTCCGGCAGCTTGAAGATCACGAGTATAAACCTTTAGATCCTAAAGATATACGTCTTCCACCCCCAATGCCCCCCAGCGAGAGACTCCTGGCTGCGGTTGAGGCGTTTTATAGTCCACCGTCTCACGACAGGCCTAGAAACAGGTAAGAGTAGGTGTAGCCAATAAAACGGTAAGGAAAATGCTCTGTAAGAAGGTGTCTCAAACCACAGAGTGCCTCCCTCTTTTTCGCCCGTGTCTCGGTTCTCCTAATGCTCTCGTATTGCGACTGCGCTTGCCGTTTGAGCGCATACTGAGATTTGCAAGACAATTGTGCCCAGACCCTTTGTTCCGTACAAAATCTGATGAAAATCCTTAAGGTCGCCGCTGAAGCGGAATTTACACCTGACGGTTCTGTGTGGTCGATTTGTTGCAGTGAAGGATGGGAGCAGAATGGACTGTACGAATTCTTCAGAGCTAAAATGAGAGCAAGGCGGAGGAAAGGTCAAGAGAAGAGAAATAGGTGAGAGATCCCGCGTGCTGCCTTCTGCCGTGTGCTGTTCATCCGGAAGGTGCTTGGGCTAAATGCAGAGGGAAAGTCTGTTCAGCAACACGCTGATGGAACGAGTGAGTTCCAGTGTGCTGGAATTTCCGTCTAATCTGCAGAAAATGGAACCGGCACAAGTTGCCCAGAGAAACTTTGGCCGCCCCATCCCTGCAAGCGTCCGAGGCCAGGTTAGGCGGGGCTCAAAGCAACCTAGAGGTCTAGAGGAAGGAGTCCCTGCCCATTGGCAGGGGTTGGAACTGGATGAGCTTTAAGGTCCCTTCCAACCCGAACCGCTTTGTGATTCTGTGAAACAGGTTTTGTCACGCTCGAGCTTTCACTTTCATTGCAGAAGTGGTGCTTTTGTGTGTAATTTGAATTTGATCAGGAGTAGATTTGTGTTTCTGGCGCTTCTCCGCGGAACCTCACTGGAGTTTCTCTGCTCATCTGTGCAGTGGGCCGTCTCGGTCTCGCAGTCGGTCTAAAAGCCGAGGTCGTTCATCTTCCCGGTCTAATTCACGGTCCTCAAAATCATCTGGCTCCTACTCGAGATCACGCTCTCGCTCTTGCTCTCGATCGCGATCCTATTCTCGCTCGCAGTCCAGGTAGGGCGCGGGAGCGGCCGAACCTTGGGAGCTGGGGAGCGGGGAAAACCCAACCCTCGAGGCCGATCCAAGGAGCTGCGCGCGTCGCTCTGGTAACTCGTGCGCTCTCCCTTTCAGAAGCCGGAGCAGGTCCCGCTCCTCTCACAGCCGGTCACGATCGCGGTCACGGTCGAGGTCCAAGTCGTACTCCCCAGGAAGGCGGCGCCGTTCCCGCTCTCGCAGCCCCACTCCTCCGTAAGCTTTGGTTTGGTCCTGTCTCCTTTTACCTGGGCTGTTTGAACAGAGCGCCTGCAGGGGCACTGCCTCGTTACCAGGGGATAGATAATAAGCATTTCAACAAAGAGCGGAAAAGATGATGGAAAGCAGATTTAGAAACGATTTATCTGCTATATGTGCGTACAGAGAGAACGTTGCTCTGTTGCGGTGGCTTTTTAGTTGAACAAGAGACGGCGTGCGACCGTGAAGTCTGTGTACGCCTTCCTTAGGAGCAGGAGTAATTCTCTGAGTGCTCCATTGGGAAGAGGACAGTGTTTGATTTCCCTTGTGCTGAGAAGCAGGTGGTGTGTTCCTGGCACCACCTCAATAACTGCGTAATCGAATGGCTTTAATAAAGAATAGCTTAGTAGAGCGTACGGAGTCCTATTGGATGTTCACGCTTAACAGAATAGGACTGCGCTTCGTGTCAGAACGGTATCGCTGGTTCCTAATCTGTTCTTCTTATTTTGTTAGTTCTTCTGCTGGTTTGGGCTCCAGTTCTGGGCCTCCTGTACCAGAATCGAGACTTGGAGAAGAAAATAAAGGCCATCAGATGCTAGTGAAAATGGGTAATATGCTGTTCTAGAATCCTACGCAAGCCAGGAAACAAAATTAGACACCAAAGTCTTAGATACAATTAATTACTGCACGTTCGTAAGGAATTACGCCTTGGCATTCCAAGGTCAGCATAAGGATATTCAGAGATACGAGTATACGGAGCGGTGATAGTTGCCTTTCTGGGCAAGATACAGAAGACGGGGATGTGAGTTTGCCATCAGGTAGAACTGACCTACCCGAGGTATTTCATCTCCCTGCAGTGCAGGTCAGCAGGGCTGACCAGGCAGCTTGGGCTTGCGCTGCCTTTCTTCTTATCCTCCTAACGGTTTTTAGGGATAGTGCTGCTGTCAGCTCCTGGAATGTCTGCATATTAATGCTTGTGAAATAAATGGGACAATTCATGTGTTCTTTCAGACTGTCTGTTCCCATCCTGCTTTATAAAACCGATGCTGTCTTTGGTTGCTTCCAAAATGTCTGTGTTTCTCTTCACGATTCTAGTAATAAACAAACAGTGAAAGGATTGCAATGTTGCGTGTCCTTGCTGCAGGATGGAGTGGATCCGGTGGATTGGGAGCCAAGGAACAAGGAATTCAGGATCCAATTAAAGGAGGCGATATCCGGGACAAATGGGATCAGTACAAAGGAGTGGGAGTTGCGTTGGACGACCCTTACGAAAACTACCGAAGAAATAAAAGTTACTCATTTATCGCACGCATGAAGGCCAGGGATGAATGTAAGTGAATGTTTCTCAGCAATTTAGAAACCCGTATGGACTTGAAAGTGATTTCTGTAAACCCAAATCAAAATATCAGTAACTCTTAATTCTTTCTGATGTAACCGATACAGTAAAACAACAGGTAAGTGGACATGTACTCCGATTAACCCAGGAGGTTTTCCTTTTTAGGCGTTGGGTTGTGTTCTAGTTTCTGAAACATTAATTAATTAGCACATTCCGTGTAAGCCGCTTCCTGGCTGCAATACCGAGCACCCGCATCTTTGACTGTCGCCCCACAAAAACTCGGAGAGGTCGCAAAGTCAGCAGAGGGGAAGCTGTGCCGCAGAAGGGACGGCTGCCACGGCAGGGAGGTCCTTGCGGTTGGAATTATGTTAGACCACGCTTACTGTTTATCCCTACCGTTAGTACCACGTTCTGCCGAAGCCAGAACCGGTAATAAATTCCCTGTAGTGTGCAGGAAGGGTTCAGAAAAAGTGGAGGTGTTTATAAGAGGTGAAGACGATAAACCCAAATGACGGCTATTTGCGGAGAGTCTGTGATACACTGACCATCGGCTCTTGCCAACAGCTAAGAGGAAAAAAACTGGCACGCTCAATGAAATGTCACTTCTGCCTCTAGATCTGTACCATCAAATGGGTTCAAATAAAGCCCATAAGGAAAAATTCCTTATTAACAGAACCCGCATTCCACGCAACATTTCAGACAGCTTAGGCATCTGCGGAATGTGTAAGAACTCTTTTCCCTATTGTTTCGGTGAAGCGTGAAACACAAGGCCCTCCACCACCCGAATAACACTCTCTGAAGAAAGATGTCTTGCATCTTCTGCAAAACATTAAACTTGTAGAAATCCAGATTAAAGTCTGGAGGAAGTGACAAATGAATTACTTTTAAAACTATGGTGAAAAATGGAAAGCTATGACATGTACTTCAACACTTGTCAATTAGCGCTTAAAAAAGACTATGACATGTCTAGCAAGTTTAAAAATTTCCATTTATCTTGCAAAATTTTTAATTAGTTCCCCATTTTATACTAGAATTGAACCCTGGTCAAGCTGTTCCTGGTGGAGGATTGTGCCTCATTCATTCATTCCTGTGGAATACAGACATTATCTGATGTGGTTGTATGTTCTCTAGTTCCATAATGTATGTTTATTTCTCTCAAAAGGTTAATTCTATTTGAAGTGGAGGGGTGCTGCCTTGGGATCAAGTCAGACTGATGCTGAGCAGTGTATCCTAATGTCTAAATGGGGAATGAAGCATCTAGTTCCAGTGCAGGTGACCTCTGTGCACTGTGCGAGCTTTTAGAACCTTCCACCCATCTCCAGGCCCCACCCAGCAGCTGCTGCAGCCGCCACTCGGGGCAGGACACAAGGGTCAGTTCTCTGGTAGCTTTCCCAGCGCTCCGAGGGATGGGCGATGCTTTGTAATGGAACGCAGTCTTTGAGCTTTTTATATTTTTGTATATACCCTTTAATAAAAGCTAATTAGTGCAACAGAAGAGAATCCATTTTCTCTGCTCTACGCATTTCTATCGACGAGATGTTCTTGGAAACTTGCTGTAATCTAAATGAAAAGAGAAACAAACCTTTTGTATCTGTTTCCAGAGACCACCAGCTAGAGCTGTTAGACCCTTACACTGCACTTCCACCCCCCAGGTCTGCGTGGCGGTTCCCTTTTCCACTCGTTTGTTTGTATAGCAAAAAACCCTCTTAAAACCATCCAGTTAATGTGGCGGAATATCAGTTTGTTCTAGATCTACTGTAGTTGTGGAACTGTACCTGTCTGTGAATCAGCATACAACACCTGTATGTTACCAACTTGTGAATGTTATTGTTTTGCCTTCCAATAAACACTTTTTTTAAAAATAAAAAGGCGGCTCAGATTTCAGAGTAAGTGGATTCCTGGACCTTGACCTATAAGCCTTCCTCGTTTTGAATTTATCTTAATGAACACACCCAAGTGTGTGTTTGGGTTTGTTGTAATCTGACGAGGCCGATTATATAGAAATGCTGTTTGGATAATGGCACTAAACTCAGGATATGGTAATTTTCTGCTGTAATTTTCGTATTTCTCGGGGTCTGTAGTAGGGGCTTTCACTTCTACCACGATCACAGACGTGATCGCAGATCTCGCAATTCACGGGATAAACGTGCGCACCGTGATGACTTATCGCGGTCCCGTCAGAGAGAAGTGTTATCGTGATTTCTTTTTTGCTGACACAGTCTGGCTGAAGGTTCCTGCCTATCCCTGTGTTGTGTGCATGAGTAAAAAATTCAGGTATAGAAAAGCAAATTATATATAATAATTAGCAATTTGTACTAATTTATACTAACATAGCAGTTTGTACAAATCCTTCCACTACATAGTTTATAACCTTTTATCTGTGCAACTTGGAAGGTTTCTTGTTTCGGCCTTAGAGCTGTAAATACAAATGTCACTTAAAAGTTCAGTAACTGTCCAAGCAGTTATTTGTCCTGGGCTCTCCGAATTTCTTCAAGCGCTTGCTCAATTGTTAGAGGTGGGGATTTGTGATTCTTGATGTACTGCAAAAAAAAAAAAAAGAAGTTAATATAGTAATGTCTTTATTATGTAGATTATTGTTTATTAAACAGTAGAAAGTAACTAATCTTCATGTCAAGACACCTGCACTTTTCTGTACTAGCAACAGAAAGCGACCCTTCCGTTGCAGCATCTGAATGATCCTTGCTCATTTGAGGACAGTTAAATGCTACAGCAGAAACCTTAATCTTTAAAAACTATGGCTTCCAGCAAGACTTCAGTCTTTGTTTTTTTAACTGTGTAAAGTTATTAATTAATCGTATGCAAAGGAACTGGGTTTGCCGCGAATACCACGAGCGTTTGGAAAGGAATGTACGCTCGGTCTCTGGTTTGTCACAGATACCTCTTTAGCCTCTTCCAGGGTGTGGTAGTGGAACTCCTCGTGCTCTAATGACTCCACGAGGGCCGCGTGAAGGTGGTGAACGTTCTCGACAAACTGCTGGGTCAGCATCAGGTGCTGCTTGCACATGGTATGTAAAACGAGAACCGAGGGACTGTACGCGGTCAGGGCTGCGAGAAAGGGACAGGGTATACTGCGGTAAGGCGCAGCCGGCAGCGAGGGCTGAACAAACCAAGCCGGGCTCAGGTGCAGGAAATTGAGTAAAAATGAAGAATAAACGTGTTTTCGGTACCTTCTACTGCATCTGTGCTGATCACGTGACTGGCAATTGGCGCTGGATCGATGTAGCTGGTTCCAACAGGTGGGGCGAGCACTGCAGAGGGGTTTGCTGTGCGTAGGATAACATCAGAATTACCGGGTGGGGAGAGTGAAAAGGTTTAGTGCTACTTAACTGGTGGTTCTTCAGCAGTTTCTTGAGACAGCAGCTGCCCTAAAATCACTGTAGAGCCCAACAGGAGAATTCTGTCAGCCAAAAAAGTGTTGACATAGTTACACAACCTCCACAGTTTCTTTACTCTTAGGCTTGCACCACCATTGCAGAAGGCACCTTTTCTAACCCTAGGCAGACTCAAAATAAACACTTTTGTACTCAATGCTTCTGTTTTCAAGCACACTCGAGTTTCTACTTTCTCCTTGAGTGTGGCAAGGAATGGTGGCCCTTAGCATTTTTTCTTTTAAGTAAAGAGACGTAGGCAGGTAGCTACCCCTCAGGATGTGAAAGCTCATATCTGATCCTGTCATGGGGCCGTGATGCTTTCCCAAGAGAGAAATACAATGCAAAACAACTCGGTGATGAGCAATCACTTTAGTAACACTACTATTTACGATAGTAAAGATAGCGGAATATTGAATTCCATTAGAGAGTACTACTCGTGCTGTTGTGAGCTCTGTCACTAACACTTGCTCATCCAGCTGCCGGTCCTGTGGGGGGTATTTTTAAGCGAAAAACATTTCTTATTATGACATTCAATCCCAATCTTTTCTGTAGACGGCCGATTAAAATGTTGGGCTTTAGAAAAATCTCTTATTTAGCACCAGTGAGGGGAAGCTGGCACTGAAGTGAAGAACTCTATCAAAGGCTGACCGGGGTGGCATATATAAAAGTGTAAAACTTGCCTGACTAGGGCAGCAACTGCTGAACTCACCCTTTGCCCAGCAGTAGGTGAACGGAGGCTCTGCTGTCTGAACTGCGGTTTCTGTGACAGTCACTCGGTGTCCCCGGCTGTGCCGCTCTTGGGTGACCAACGGGGACGATGCTGAAGATGGGTGTGCTCCAGGACAGGCGCGGGTCTCGGCATGTCCCTCTACGGATTCCCTGTCTGTTGTAGACAGAGACCTTTCAAAGTCTTCAGAATATTCTGAATTAAGAGTTCTCTCATTCTTATTAAGATCTGAGGAAACTCCGCTTAAATGTTCAGAGATTTCAGCTTCAGTGACACTTTCTTCAACATCCTCTTCAGAAGAATCACTCACGCCAGTTACTGCACTGGTCATTTTATGAGCAGCTTGGTCCTCTTCCACCAGCAATGTATCTTTTTTCACAAACTTGTTTGATTCTTGAGTAAACTGAATGTCTTTTCCCTGTAAAAGTATTTATTTTAGAACCTCCGCACTCCACCAAACAAAGGCAGAGTGGGAATGTGTGCTAGTGAGGAATTTCTACTTACTTTCTGCTGTAGTTCCGCTGCCTTACTGGTAGTATCGGGTGCCAAATCATCAAGGCTCAGGATATTCAGTCTGAAGTCTTCAAACAAATGACGCGTCGACATGAGAATTTGCATGAAAATTACAGTACGCTTTCCCGTAAGTGAGAAAAGTGACAAAAAAAAAATCGGTACTACCTTCCTAGTTTAGTACCTAAAAAGTAATAGCAATCAGTCGCTCAGATTCTTTAACTTCGCAGAAACTCCTAAAATTTCCTCCTTTGATCTGCTGACTGAAATTCAAGAGATTTTTGCTGCCCCTCATCTACAGCTGTCCTCACTCTGACCCATTGGTACGTTGTGCCACTGATACATGAAAACTATTCTAAATGTTCTAATTGTTTTGACGTCGTAACGTCACCCAGGGCAGAATCATTAGTCTGAACCCGTTAGGTAAAAACCTGAGAAAAATACAAACCTATGACACCAGAAAAAAGAAACAGATCAAGATAATTACTTTGATAAGGCCTCGGTTTATGTAAAATCTTACCGCTGAATCCTTTTGAAGTGACTATGTTTATTAAGAGAATTTATCAGGAGATTATCAGTACAATTCATACCGAGTCTACTGAGACAGTATTTTAGAAAACTTACATTTTGAGCTGATCCCGGTTGGATCTTCTGCGTCAGCTCCTTTTGAAAATAATTCATCTAATGACTTTATTTCACTTCTGTCACTTTCAAGGGATTCTTGGCTTTGCTTGGTGTAGCCTGCTTTAGGCGGAGCAATCTTTACAGTGCTGTCTTTTACGGAAGACGACGGGAATCGAGAACTCATGGTATGTCCTGACAGGTTTCTGCTGGCGGGTGAAGGTGCTGGTGAATTAACTTTACCAAACGCAGTTTTCTCTGAGTCTTTGTTGTGAAAAGAAGATGCTTTAGATAACTCTGCTGGTGAAACTTCCTTACGAGGTGGAGGAGGCCTTCCTGATGGAACTGGAGTCTTGCTCTTTTTGAAGAACAAGAAAAAGAGATTTATGTGTTACTTCATTATTTTGTGTAGATTGCTAAAGGGAGAACAAATCATTGTGGGTAAAATAGAGTAATTTCAAGATGTTAAGAGATGTGAAGCTGAATCCTATCATGAGCAAGACACAAATGCAAATTTAAAATTTAGTTGCTGGTGTTATCTAAATAAAAAGCGACCAACCAATTAAAACAAATATATAAAAGCATTCATAAAAACACATAATCCAGCAAAGTTTATATTTACCTTTCTACCCCACTGAGCGTCACTTACCAGAACCTTCTGATTCCCATTTCCACTGGAAAACCCCAGAGAGCTCTCCATCAATTCTCTCATTTCCTCTTCATCGCTATCCAAGTCGAGCTGTTGTTTAACCGTAACGTTCTTTTTAGGGCTTTGGATGCTTTCCTCTTCCTCAGAACAGGCATCCCCGCAGGTCCGATTCCCACTGGTAGTGCCATAATTCTTCCGGTACTTCTTGCCCCTGGCACCACATTCGTGCCCAGAGGCAGACGAGGTGCACTCCTCAGCCAAAGGCTTCAGGCCCGAGTCAGTGTTCTGCAATTCCAGGTGCTTTTTTTGACTCATGATCTTGCTTTCTAGTTGTGCCACTTTACTCAGAACTGAGCTTAACCGCATGTGGGAGGCACTGCCCAGAGTGCTCTGGGCTACATGGCTGTTCCCTGCCCGCACGGTGCTTCCTGGCATCTGGCACCGCTGGACCCCACGGGCGTTTCCATCGCACACCTTCAGGAACCTGCCACGGCGGGACGGAGTTCTCCCAGCGTTCTCCAGCTCTGTGTCCACCGCGGCGAGGTCACGGCGGGTGCTGGTCCTGCAGGGTACGTGGCTGCGGCCCTGCCAAGAATCACAGAGTCAATGACGTTGGAAAAGACCTCTGACATCATCGAGTCCGACCTGTGACTGATCCCCACCTCGTCAACCAGACCAAAGCACTGAGTGCCACATCCAGTCTTTCCTTAAACATCTCCAGGGATGGCAACTCCACGGGCAGCCCCTTCCAATGTCTGTCCACCTTTTCTGTGAAGAAATTCTTTCTGATGTCCAACCTAAAGCTCCTCTGGTGCAGCTTAAGACTCTCCCCTCATCCTACCGCTGGTTCCCTGGGAGCAGAGCTGGCCACCACCTGGCTGCATGCACCCTTCTGTCAGGGAGCTGTAGGAAGGGGGTTGTACACATCCCTCCCCACGCAGGACGCAAACGCCGGCCCGGGCCCCGGCTGCCTAGATACAGACTGAGATAAGGCGCCAGTGCCTCACCTGCCCTCGGCCCGCGGGTGCCCGACAGATCGCGGCCATCCGGGACAGGTCGAGACGGAGATGCACGGGGCAGGACGGACGGGACTGGGACGGGATGGGGCGGGACAGGGTCGGAGAGCACGGCGTCGGGTCCGCCCGGCCCGAGGCGCCGGAGGCTTCTCTGGGGCCGGGCCAGAGCGGGCGGTGCGCGGCCGTCTCCTGGAGTCCGCGACTCCCCAACATCCCGCCCATTCGTCGGCTCCGCGCAGAGCGCTTCGGCGTCGCCAGCCAATCCCAAGCAGGTTTACAGCCGCCGCCACCGGGCGTCCCGACTACAAGCCCCAGTATGCACCGGGGCCAATAAATGCGGATTTGTACGAACCCCCGATTTGGAAATTATTGGACCGAGTTGGGAATTAATCCGGTTGTTCAACAGGATTTGTGTTAAGACCCCTCACTGAAACAACATATTGTAGGCTATTACCTGCCTTTCGTACTTGTGTGTCATTTCCAGTGACTTGGTGAAACTTGCACTTTGTGTGTCGCAGTGAAATTCGGCATTAGGTATCTAACATCATTATATAGTTGTAATACAATTATATAGCTATTGAGCTTATGCCGCGGATCATTTTTATTTTGCCTAGTTTTTGCTTTTTCTGGGTTAGTTTTCTAGTACTTTCTAGCGTTATCATTCTGCTGCAAGGCAGTTCCTAAGACTTAGGTTTAAGGTTCTTAGAAACCTTCCCTTGCTTTCTTTAAAACCCCGGCTGACAGATATACACAGCTATATCCTCTGATTATATATTTTTATTAAAATGCCAGATCAGACTTACGAAATAGAAATTGATGACAAAATGTATCCGGCAACACACAAGATTATTTAGATGGTTTACAACTGAGGAAAATTAATGATCAAAGAAGCCCATGGACTGGGATGATTGAATCCGAATTTATGATCCAAATGACACCAAACCTGAGGTAATTTGCTCTCCTTATTCTGTGTTAGAGGATTGTTTGATTTTTATTTAATATAGTTGAACTGTGCACTGGTTTTGCTTTCCTAATTTTCCTGTATCTTTTAAAGGATTGGGATGAACCTGAATCCATGGTGGGCACTAGTGCTGAGGACCTGAATTTTGGGATGAAGAATAATAATACTGCAGAATGGTATTGTACTGTGGTCAGGACTCTCCTATACAGTTTATAAATAATTTCCTAATCCCAGCTAGGGCAACACCTTGAGCCACTTTCTTTGCCTGACTGTATTCAGAACACGTAGTTCATCCTAGGGGGAATGGAAACCAAATCAGATGGGTAATCCGAGGACTCTTCAGAAAACTGACTTCCTGGGATTTTTTTCTGTATTCCTTCCAAAGTGAAAGCTGGCACAGTTTTTTACAATTTCTTGATAACAGATGCTGAGGTTTATGCAAAAGACTTTGGAGATGGAACATGGGGAGAAATGAAGTGAACATGAAATTCCCATGTCTGGTTTCGTTCTTTATTTCCAGATTTTAAAAATTCCTTGTCTAATCTAATTGAGAAACTATTGGTGCATAAAAATGAAATTGGAATCCCATGGTCCCGAAAAGGAAATGAATTTAAAGCAGGCTGAGGAATAGCAGGAGAGAGAAAGGACTACAGAGGAAAAATACGTTGAGCAATAGTCAAAGAAAAAAAACAGAGAGCAAAGAAGACCCTGGAAAGGACGGAGCAGTGGGGAATGATATTGAGACGGAAGAGCTTTAATTGTCATTTGAAGGAAAAGAAGTTCACATTTTTTTCTGCTTACACCACTTAAGGATTGTGGTATTTTGTTAACAGCTTGTGGAAATCTGCTCCAATGGAGTTGTATTAAAACAGGCGCTTTTTTTTTTCTTTTAATGCAACGTTAGATTTTGTGACTACTTGCAGTTATTTTTATGAAATAACTGTGTCATTGTTAAATTCTGTATAGAAAAAGTTAGAGATTATTTATTAACTGTATCTTACCACTGATATGATGTATTGAAACCACCTGTAATAAAGCACGAGGTTTTGGAACTGTTCTACACTTTAATGTTTTAATATTAATTGTAAAATTAGTGCTCATTTTTACTGAGGGAATATTGCACAAGCTTCTTATGTTCCAGTAAAGGGTTCGGCATGTCAAATGGACAAAGAATGCTTCACAACATACTTGGAACCAAGGAGGAGATAAGCTTTGCTAAACTCCTGTAGCCATTGTGCATCTGTCAGAGTTTCAGAGCTTACTGAGTCAATGCACCTTATCTCCTGCCGGAACGTTCCAGCTCTGTCGTGGTGCGGGACTGACAGCAGTCTGTCCATCCACAAATCTGACCTTGTAAGTTTAAATTAAGTTTAAAATTTTTAATTCAGACAGATTTTTTCCCTTTCACAGTTCTGAAATAGATATACAGAGTGCCTGGACGCTGTCTTAATTTTTTTTTTCTAATGCGATGAGGGAAATTGATTGGAAACAATGAATGATGTGCCTGTTTTTCTGTCTGACCTGTCTTGTACCCCAATCTTGTAACTTTTTCAGTCATTTCCTTCAAACCCTTCTCGAGTCCTTCTGCTCTTCTGAATTTCCTTCCTTCCCCAAGAACTAATGCTATAAATTTATAAAAAATTGAAGGCAGACTTCAGAGCCCAGGGCTCTGCATTTACCTCTGGACACTGGCCGAGAGGATTTTGTGTGGTGAGGAGAAAGGGAGTGGGAGAATCCCTGGAAGCCCCGACTTCAGCTGTGCCACTTTGTAGTCTGTGGACTGACTGAGGTAAAATTTTTCTGCTTCTGCTTGTCCAAGAGCTGTAAAACATTTCCAGTGGCGCTCTGGGGTGAGGAACTTTTAAAGCTCTGAAGTACGACAGTTGCCCTGCACTTTTTTTTCCTAAACGGATTCCTGTTGATTTAGCTTTTATGTGGTCACAGTGATCGAGCCTCGGTCGGGCTGCTGCTCAGGATTTACACTCTGCCGTCAGGGGTGTATTAACGTTGGTGTATTTGATGCCGAAAATTTGATCCTAGACCAGAAGAAGAAGCTTCCTTGGGGTTGAAGGACCCTCACTGGATGAAGGCTGCTTTGACAGGGTTTAGAGCTACAAAGTTGATCGAGGACTGGAGCGTCTCTCTGCCGAGGAAAGACTGAGGGAGCTGGGTCTGTTCAGCCTTGAGAGGAGACGCTGAGAGAGGACCTCACCCCTGTCTACCAGTGTCTGCGGGGAGGGGTCAGCGCATGGACCGGGGTCTGCTCCGTGGGGCCCAGCAATGGGACAAGAGGCAAAACTGATGCCCGAGAAGTTCCACCTGAATGTGAGGAAGAACTTCTTTACTGTGCGGTGACCGAGCACTGGAACAGATTGCAATCCCTCGCCGGAGATATTCCAGAACTGTGTGGACACAATCCTGTGCCGTGTGCTCTGGGATGGCCCTGCTGGAGCAGGGACGTGGGACCGGGTGGCACTGTGGTCCATTCAAACCTCGCTCGTTTTGGGATTATGTGACTGCCCAGGGAGGTGGTGGTGAGGTCCCCATCCCTGGAGGTGTTTAAGGAACACGGGACGTAGCACTCAGGGCTCTGATCTGGTTGACAAGGTGGTGATCGGTCAAAGGTTCGACTCAATGATCGAAGAGGCCTTTTCCGTTCTAAATGATTCAGTGACTCTGTGGAGCGCTGCGGGCAGCGGGCACTGCCGTCCAGGAGCGCCTCCCAGGCCCCGACAGAGCCGCGGCCACTTGCCGCCGGATCCCGGGCACTTTCTCAGCCGCCGCCGCGGCGGCCTCGGGCCCGCCCGGCC
>VZTI01003317.1:27988-60313 GCA_013397865.1 Struthidea cinerea
GTATTTTTGGTTTTTTTTGGTTTGGTTTGGTTTGGTTTGGTTTGGTTTGGTTTTTTTTGTCTGTTTCGGTTTAAGATCGTAGTCCTGAAAATGTGTTAACACAGGCACAGGGCTCTGTGTGTGTGTGTGTATAATTGCCTGCTGAAAATACTCTGTAAGGATGTATACAGTGCAGGAGGTAGTCAGGTCAGCATTGTGTTGAAAGCTGGGCCTTTGTTATCAGTAGTTCTCATACTGAGACCTGAAATACTTGGGCAAATAATTCAAAGCTGTTCTTCAAAACCTTATTACTTTGTAGTATCGTTAAGTAAAAGTGTGAGGAGAGGTAGGAATCCTAAGATGTGACAATAGCCTGTGGTCTTGGTGGATCACTGTTATCCACACTACAATTTCAAGTGTCCAGTTTGTAACACAGCAAATTAACACACTGTTTTAGGCTTTTGATAGAAGTAATACACAAACTGCTATACGCTTCTTTTCCTGTCAGTTCTGATTGTTGTTTATTCTGTTTTCTTACTTGTGTTTCAGTTTTCTACTGGGAATCCAATATATGAAACTTACTACAAACAGGTGCGTTCTTAAAAAAAAAGGTAAAAATAAAGTGCAGTTTCTTCTTCCCCAAGATTTCCTTCTCTTTCTTTTCCCCGTTGCAGTGCTAAACCTGTGTGAATTCTGAGTGGTGATGCAGTTCGTGTGTAACTCCTTTTGACCTAGGGGCGAGAGACATTGCATTTCTTAAATCTGCTTTCACAACAGTCATGTTTCAATTAAACGTTAATTTTTCTCCTTCAGGTAGATCCAACGTACACAGGGAGAGTTGGGGCAAGTGAAGCTGCGCTGTTTCTTAAAAAATCGGGTCTCTCTGATATCATCCTTGGAAAAGTAAGTGGAAGGAATTGGATAATGCAGTAATTGTCTGTACACTTCTTTAGATGAAAGGAAAAATTTAAAAAGAAAAATAGTCTTTTGTGTCACATTTTTGTTGTTAACTCGACAATTCAATAACATTGTATGTCATAATTTGAAAGCTGAATGAACACTTTAAGAAGACATACAGTAGGAACTGTTGAGCTGAGTTAAGTTTTATTTGAAATTCACAATGGCTTTTATTTTGTGTCTCCACAGATATGGGATTTGGCTGACCCAGAGGGTAAAGGATACTTAGATAAACAGGTAAATGAAATGTTCGTATAGACTTCCTATATTACCCTTCCTAGATTAGCCTTGTTTCGATCAAACCCTGGTACCACTAGTAGTTATTGTTAACTTTTTCTGGGTTGAGTTTTTGTTTACAAGATGAGTTTTTTCCCCAGCACTGCTCATATCCAAGTGTATTACTCAATGAGGCTGCAGGAGAAGTTTGGTTCTAATTTTCTGTATCTCTTTTGTTTTGTAAATAATCAGCGTGTGTGCTATGCAGATACACAGTCATCGAATCACAAGTGCAAAGTATGATTGTATTTTAGAAGACTTTCCTGCATGAAAAAATCTAGCATTTTTACTAAAAATGTCTTGAAATATCAAATAGCAAGTTACTTGTAGATACAGATAAACTCTTTCAAAACATTACTAATTTTTAAGAAAAATTGTTGAATTGTTGAAGAGAGTTCTTCACAAAAACTAACTTCCAATTTTCTGCCCCGTGTTTCCTGTTACCGTAAAACTTTTTCCTGACTCATCTTTAAAAGCAGAGGAGTAGTTGTTATGGGGCTGTACATTTGGGTTTTCTTTTACTGAGCTGCACATGTACGGTGTTAGTGAAAATCATAAGTGGGTTATTTTTTGTGATTTAAACTGGTTTTTAATAGACAGCACAATTGTTTGTAGGGTTTCTACGTTGCGTTGCGCCTTGTAGCATGTGCACAGAACGGCCATGATGTAAACCTGAGCAGTCTGAATTTGACTGTGCCACCTCCTAAATTTGTAAGTAATATCCACTTAAATGCAGGTATGCGTTATATGAGAACTAAGGCTTCGGTCGGAACATTGGAATAATCTTCTATTTCATAAATGTCACGGTTCTGGGGCTTCGGGCTGCTGTCAAACAGTTCCTTAGGACACAGCAGCCAGAGCTGCCATAGTCTCGTCATCCCGAGTGACGGGAAACCGGCCCCTTCCTGGACTGCAAAACCAATGCAAGTTTAAGTCTGGTCAGCTTGGTCAGGAAGCTGATGTGGCTAAACTCTGAATTTATGAAAAAAAAAGGAAAGAAAAAAAGATTATTTTGGGGCTGGGTCAACAGGAGTGGGTAGTAAAAGTCGCAGCTGCAGCTTTGCCCTGCAGTAGCTGCTGCAGAACCTCTTTGGCTTGTTTTGGTTCTGTGTTTGGGTACAAACAGAATGCGCCTAAGAATGTCCTTACCCAAGTACCGTAATGCTGTAAAATGAGTGTGACTTATATTTAGGTACATGTGCAGCCTATTTTCCTCCATGTAGTTAAGCTTCGTGTCTATAACTGTCTCTAACTTAATGCAATTAATAAGTATTAGAGACAGAAGTGTGTGTATTTATATATTTATATAGATATAAATGTATATATATTAAAGAAAAATTTTTTTCTCATTTTTAGCATGACACTAGCAGTCCTTTGCTGATCACACCACCCTCAACAGAGACTCACTGGGCTGTTAGGGTAAGTGTAGAAGAGAACACATTCCATCCATTTTTTAGAAGTAAATACTTTTCTTGTGTGTAATTTTCCCACGAGAGAATTTTGTATCAAATGTATTTCCCATTTCAGAAGCCGTCCCTTTCTGTGCAAAATTGTGCACAACAGAGAGCACCGAGGTGTAGTTTTACCTGTGCAATGAGTATTAAACAACTGTTTGACGACCGCTGGTGTGACGTTTTTAAGACAGTGAATTTAAATCTCCTGCCTGGATTTCTTCCAGAATCCTACAATTAGGCACTTTGTTTGTATAAAGGAACCCCACTGGGAACAGCGAAGTATTTCACCGCATCCAGTCTAATTTAACGTTTGAGTTCCTATGTTCTAATTAGTATTCAATGATACAAGCACTATATATCATTTGGAAAAAATAACTTTTGGTGCATATATGGGGATATTTATATTTAGGTAATTTTCAAATGCAAACATTTCCAAAATGTAGAAATTTAATAAGTAAACTTGTAGTTACATGTACTTCAAAGTGGGAAGAATAAGTTTTAGTTCTGCAGAGTTTATCAAAAAACAGAAGCACACCTTGTCTGCTGCATGGTCAGCTCTCATAACCTTAGATTTAGGAGCTTAATTTCAAAGCTTTCTCTATGGGTTTACATTTAAATACAGCACAGTGGCGCTTGCAAGAAAGCTTGGAAATGTAGGATGAATACATTATTGACCAGTCTTAATTTCTTGCAAGATCTCATTTTCAGTACTCACACAGATACACTTTTTTACTTATTCAGACTATTTCTTACCAACTAGGTGGAAGAAAAAGCAAAGTTTGATGGTATTTTTGAAAGCCTTTTGCCAGTAAATGGTTTACTTTCAGGAGACAAAGTAAAACCAGTACTGATGAATTCAAAGCTACCTCTCGATATCCTAGGAAGGGTAAGTAAGCCGTTTAGATTTAGCTAGTCTCTATTTAGCTTCTCACAGTTGCAGTATTAAAAATGTAATTTATCAACATAGATCAGGTTTTGGCTGAGATTTTGCATTGTGTGCATGCTATAAAGCAGGAACATTAAGACTCTGAAGTCTTCCACTTAGAAATAAGAGTAGTAATTTCGACCCTAGAGTAGGTTGGCTTCATTATCTCTGTGCATTTAAGAGCTGGAAATTTGATTTTGGTTGTTTAAAAACAAGAAAAGGCTTTCCTAAACTGTAATAGCTGTTATAACATTAGATTCCTCTGTGTTGTCATTTTTACAAATATGAGTTATTAGACATACCATTAAATCCACCCCCTGTTTGTACAGGAGAATACCTTAAAGCATCCTCCTTTATTGTAGCTGTCAAATTGTCAAGTTCTTTTTTTCTTTCATGTGTATTTATAAATACTTCCAAGGTCCGAGTTTAGTGCATCCATTGCATATTTGCAAGGGAAGCAGACCCCAAAGTAGTTTTCTGCCTCCATTGAAAACACATTCTTTAAAGCTTTGCATATTGATATGTCTGAGAATGAGTACTCTTACTCTGTGTAAGAGCTGTATCTGCGTTACATACTTTTATCTCTTCAGGAAGAACTGCCTCTTGCTCTGTATTATCTAAAAAATCTTAAGTATGATTTGTTTTAAATCTGTGCTTGAGTATTGTGAAGTCTTTGAAAGGCTTTGGATTTTATCTTGTTATTGTCACAATGGAAATTCGGGAGGCTTTTACCTCTTCCAGAAGAGATTGTGGACAAGATAAGAGACTGAGGAAATGGGCAAAGGACTAATCGAGGAGCTTAAATTTGTCAAGGGTCCAGTGATAAAGCAGAGTTCTCACAACTGAGCCTCGAGTCTTGGCTTTTTGTGCACTCTACTGTCTCCAAGTCGTATTTGATGACATTGATGATTAAACAGTGCGGTGTTGGAGTTCACAAAGTTTTGTATCTCTCTAAACCTTCTGCAAGTTTCATTGACTGTGCCTGACCTAATAATGAACTAAAGTTGATAAATGCTTACATTCTCTCCCACAGGAAATTCAGGGGGCCAGAGGAAGCTGCGCGTAGTTCTAGTTTGTAGTAGAAAACCCTGATCGTGTAGGAATGGAATAGGAATTAGAAATGTATTGACTTTTCTACTGAACTTTCTTATGAGGAATTTGAATGATCTGCTAGCTCACACCCTTTGGGCAGTTCTGAAAGCCACCTCTGAATGCTTTTAGTCAGCTTGATGACTCCATAATTGCATCATAGAAAGATGAAAAACCTGCCTGTGTTGCAGCCAGAATTTGTTAGAGCCGGTGTTGACTCATGTGGCCGGAAAACTCTAATCCAGTCTCTTTCATCAGAGAATGTTTAGATAGGTAATATAACTAACACGATCTTCACCAAAATCTGTTAGGAGTCTTTAGAGGGCATGTTAATATGATGAATACATAAGATGTAACTTGCTCTGCAAATAATTTTTAATCTTAATTGCTGTAGGTCTGGGATCTCAGTGATATTGATAAAGATGGTCACCTGGACAAGGATGAATTTGCTGTGGTAGGTTGCTTTAAATTCTCAATTCACAGCCCAGTCTGTCTGTCAAAGCAAATAGCTCATTTTTTTCTCAAGAGCTTTGCAGCTTTCTGTGCTACAGTCGACTATTCTAATCTAAACTGTTCACATGGAGCTGTTAAATGACCTTCCTCAAATCCATCTGCTCACTCTTGCCTGTGTCAAGATTAAACTTGTTGGAATTACATTCAAAATTATTTGCTCTGGTTTACATCTCTAATCTTACTGTCTTTGTTTTACTAATATGTAAATGACTTACACGGGAAGATCTTGTTGCTTTTTCTAATAATTGTGAATGTTATCTGACCTTCTTGCCTTTGCAGGCAATGCATTTGGTTTATAGAGCTCTTGAGAAAGAGTCAGTTCCTTCACAATTGCCCCCTTCTCTCATACCACCTTCTAAAAGAAAGAAGACGCCGGTCTTTCCTGGTGCAGTTCCTGTTCTCCCTGCAAGTCCTCCACCAAAAGACAGCCTCCGTTCCACACCATCCCACGGCAGTGTCAACAGTCTGAACAGCACAGGGAGCTTGTCTCCCAAGCACAGCATCAAACAAGCACAGGTACACGTCTTTCTTTCTTATTTTTATAGTTTTGTGTATTTGTAAGCTGTAGGAAAAAGAAATCTGCTTTTTGATTTCTGCCTCATGTGAGCACTTGAATTCGGGTGATTTGGGTGGAGAGGGTGAAATGAGAACGGTAAGGCTTGGAAGAACGGAAGAACATCAGGTGAATTTTAATCGGTGACCACGAGGTAGCAAATCTCAGGGGGAATTTTCGCTTTATGTGGAAAGCGAAACCGTAGGTTTGATTTGTGTATCTGCTTTAATACCAAAGAAATCGTTAGTCTACTTCTAAATCTCCTGTTATTAGCGTGAGGACTTTATATGCCTAGTTGGGTCTGTATTTCCAAAGAATTAATGCTTTTCAACTGACAAATAGCTGTTTATCAGTGGTTTTATTCACATAAAAAGTGTGAAGTTAAAACATGCAGTGAAAATACATATTTACCAGTGGGACTGGAGTATGCAAGATGTTCAGCACATCCAGCTCTGGATAGTGTCATATATGCTCAGTGTGTTCAGAAAGACTGTTTCTCTTCCTTTGAAATACCGAATTTTGTTTTGCAGCCAGCTGTGAATTGGGTGGTACCAATGTCTGAAAAAGTGCGATACGATGAAATTTTCTTAAAAACAGACACAGACATGGATGGGTTTGTGAGTGGCCAAGAAGTAAAGGACATTTTTATGCATTCAGGTCTGTCTCAGAATCTCCTAGCACATATATGGTAAGAAATCGCTACTAGCTGTGTTTTTGTAACTTGCTGATCTGGGAACTCAGATTCAGAATGTGATCCTAAAATGAAAAAAAACCCAGAAACAAACAAAAAACCCCAACCTCTTTTACTTGTCCGCATACTGCAATATGTGGGTTATGTGGAAAATTAAGGGAGACATAAAATACTCCCTTTGCTTTTCTGGGAGTGGGGGCAATAGGTCAGTCTGTGAATTGTGATTGTCTTTTGAAGTTCTAGTGCTCTAAATATTTTCTCAGAGTAACACTACTCTATCCAATTAAATATGCGTAATAAAATACTGCACTGTTTATGGAACCCCAGCTAGAATAAGTAAACTCTGATGAGGATGAACCGAAAGGAAATTACGTGTTTATGTGTATTTCAGGCTTTTTGGTAGAGCAGAAATAAGATTTTCTTGTTTGTAAGTATGATCTATTTTTTATCAGGGCTTTGGCAGACACGAGACAGATGGGAAAGCTCAGCAAAGACCAGTTTGCACTCGCCATGTATCTCATTCAGCAGAAGGTCAGCAAAGGGATTGATCCTCCACAAGTGTTATCTCCAGATATGATCCCTCCCACAGAGAGGAACACACCCATCCAGGTAAGTCAGTGATTTGTCGTAGATAACACTAAACTTATGTGCTTTAAAAGTGATGGGCTTTGAGTATGAATTTTGTGTGGGTTTTTTTTAGTGTTATGATAAAGAATTGCCAGTATTTTTTCTTATCTCCTCTTACAAAATTCTTTTAACATTTGAAAATATAGCTAAATTTTTAACAACCAAGACAGTAAGTAAAGAAAAATGCAGCAAAATATTCCATAAACCAAGGAGTAATAATGCTGAAAAAAATCTAGCATAAAAAAGAATCCTTTGTCATAGAGAAGGTTGAGTCAGGGAACTTGTAACAGCAAATATTAAAATGTGGTCCAGCAGCCTGTCCCTGACTGTGATCAGCACCAAATTCCTCCCATGGAAACAAAGTTTTTTAATGGCTAAATGAGGAGTGATGACTTCCTAGTTTCTGGGACTCATCTTCTGTAGCATGCCTGTCCACACTCCTGTATCCATCACTGCTAATACCACTTTACTGTAGTACCTGATCTTTTGCTGGCCCTGCTTTGTTCCTTTCCTTGATAGCATGTCAGTGCATTTCTGAAACTGAAAAAAATAAATACCTCTGTCATGTCAATACATTCGCCTTTTCTATAAATGATATTGTATTTTTCTTTACTTTTTTTTTTTTGCTTTCCCTAACCAGAAACCTTTGGAACTCTAAATATATTTTAATTATTGCTGTTGCTATGGTCCTCCTAAGGTTTTTCCTATATCCTTTTCCTATAGACTCTGTCAGGTTACTTGACCCCTGTAGGAACTGAGATCTCAGCACTAACAGAAATGCGGCGTGTGAGTAATTGCAGTGTCCAAAGGAATGCACATTTCTAATGTATGCTTTTGGTAACTTCAAAGAAGTGTTTATTTCTACACCTTTGCCTGTCTCTGCTCTCGGGTTCTGTGCCACTTGCTCTTGGCATGGTGATAATGTCACAGCAATGTGAAGTGCCCAGCACTGGCTGCCAACCTGGTGATGTTCCTCCCTTCGACAGCTGGAGATGTATTGATCTGGCAGGAAGTTCCTGGGACAGGCAGCTCAGTGCTGTTGAAATTATTCCTGGACTAGTTCTCTGCATCTGTGAGCAGTTAATACATCTTGGTGTGAGAGCTTTAAGCTTCCTGCTATTTTCAGTTAATTGCAAATTTTTTTCCACGTAGTATGTATTTAGCTGAGCATAAGATAAAGTAAACTGTATGCTACTGTGAGCTTAGTTAAGGGACTCTTAACTGCTGCGGCAGCTCCATTTAACTTATTTCATAGTCATGTTGGCTGACACCTGGCTGCGATCCTGTCCCGCATTCAGTACAGGTCTCCCAGCAAATCTGTATCTGGCCTGAGAGTATAAAAGTGATTTTTGATTTGCTACCTTGAAGAATTAGTCTGTATTGTTGTTGTTATTTGTGATTATTTAATGGCATATTACAAAAAAAATGATCCCCCAAAAGTGAGGACTTAATTAAATTATTTAAATTGTGTATTTGCCTATTGTTTCTACAAAGATGTCACATCTTACTAAGCTGGTCTTGGCTTGTTCGTTGGGTTCTTGCTTGTTTTTTAATATTTAATAAAGCCAAGCTTTCTGTGGTTGTCACAGCAGTCTCAAAGTGAGTGAAGCAAGCAAACTCTGCATTCTTCTTTTTAAAATGCTGTATAAAAAATTTCAGGTCTCCTGGTTTGTCATACTAGCAGTGAGTTCAGTGCTGCAGTTTTTGCTCAGTTGCGGTGGTTTTATTTTTTTCAAAGAGCAGTCCTTTTTATAATAACAACCAGTTTTGTACCTAATGCTGACATCCTTTCTTAACTTCTGATAGTGATTGTCTTATCTAGAAGGCAGGGGATGCCCTCTGCATCTTCCCTGATCTACACCTGAATGAATGTAGAAACAACCTACAGGAAATGGGGTGTAATTACAGAAATTGCCATTAATTTGTGGCAGGGCTCAAGAAGACTGAAATTACAATCTGATTTCATTAAGTCCCCTGGAAACTTTACTACTGGCTATAGCACAACTGAGTTTTAGATTTTGAATTTTAATTCTACCATAGTCCGCAATTTCCTCCTTGGCATTGTGCCTGTCCTTTCATTGCTGTGTGTTCAACTGTCCTGTCTGTTAAACAGGCATATGAAAAATTCTCCTGTCTCACAGGTAGAATTGTGTGGCATGTTCCCTGCTTGTTGCAGAATAATTTGATGTCTCTCACAGAATTTTGCAAATGCAAATAATGAGGATTTTGTATCCCACCTCTGTCCTCAGCCTTTGTTAAAGGAAGAGCTTCTGTTACAACTTGACATTTTAATAGATTGTTTCACTCTTAACAGGATAGTGCAAGTTCTGTTGGATCAGGAGAATTTACAGGAGTGAAGGAACTGGATGATATTAGTCAAGAAATTGCACAGCTGCAGAGGTAATAGTTGTGGACTGTTTAACAAAATCTTGGTGTAAAGTAACAAAATAAGTCTATAGTACTGAAGTGTCAGTAACTTTTATTTTCCTCTAATAATTTTGTCATTATTTGTTGCTGTAATCGGTGATGAATTTCCCAGTGATACCCTACAGGTCTGTCAGATGACTTCAGAAGATTGATGATGGGCACAGATAGTATTTTTCAAAGCATAATTGATACATACGCACCTTTTCTCCTTTAAAGAATACATGAGAATATGGGCTGGCGTTTTTGGCTGCGTGGTGTTTCCAGAATAATATTTAATTGATTTTTGCACATGTGTTACATTATTTAACTAATCACAAATACATTTTCTTTTTTGTCTGATAGAGAAAAGTATTCTCTGGAGCAGGACATTAGGGAAAAGGAAGAATCAATCAGACAGAAAACCAATGAAGTTCAGGTGAAAACTCTGTTTATCATTAGTAGTTTTCATTTTAATCTAGGTAATATATGGCAATTTAGCATTTTTACTGTCTTTCTGTTGTTCTGTCATTCTTTCTGTTGTTCTTTCTTTCTTGGGATTTTCCTCTAACTTACAGAAAGAATTTTATTTTTTAGTGTTCTCCATCAGAAATGTTTTCATCTGATGCTGGCTAATATAAGCGTAGTGTATGTGAACAGTTTAAAATGTCTTTTTTGTTAGTGTTTAACTAACACCGTAATATAGGAAATCATTGTTTGGAGAGTACTGGTTTTGATAATGAGGATAACTCAGTGCCGTGTGCTCTGTGTCACAGTCCCTTTTCCTTCTTGTGAGCAGTGATTTATTTCCTGATGTCTTACACAAGTTCCTGCAGACACAAAACAGGCCAATGCAGGGTGTAGCCTATGTGATGTAGAAAGTCTTCTGAATTTTGCTACGTTCTTTGTCTGTGGCTGATCCTTCCTTAAGACAACAGCTAAATGTGAGTTACAAACTGTGGAATTTTCTTCAGGAACTGCAAAATGATTTAGATAGGGAAACGAGTAACTTGCAAGAGCTGGAGGCTCAAAAACAAGATGCCCAAGACCGCCTGGACGAGATGGACCAGCAGAAAGCCAAACTGAAGGATATGCTGAATGATGTAAGGCAGAAATGCCAGGAAGAAACACAGGTGGTGAGTGTATGTTAATTCTGGACATGCTCAGGAGTGTTGCGTCTTCTGTTGAGGGAAATTCTATTTATTTAATGAATAAGCTTGCTTTCTTTTCTTTCTTTTCTTTCTTTTCTTTCTTTTCTTTCTTTTCTTTCTTTTCTTTCTTTTCTTTCTTTTCTTTCTTTTCTTTCTTTCTTTCTCTTTCTTTCTTTCTTTCTTTCTTTCTTTCTTTCTTTCTGTCTGTCTGTCTTTCTGTCTTTCTGTCTTTCTGTCTTTCTGTCTTTCTTTCTGATTCTGCTGTCCTAAATACCTTTCATAATGGTCATAAATGAAAGGTTGAACCCGATGATCTCCAGGGGTCCCTTTCTACAGGAATTGTTGTTCTGAGAGTATATGAAACATTTATTCAGCCTAATAGGGCAGTTGAAAATCAGTAGTCCTAAGCCATGAGACAGTCCATGGCAGTGGTTCTGGTTTTGATCACTCTGAATGTCATCAGTATTGAGTTTTCAGGTGGATACGATTCCCAATGGAAATAGAATATTACCTTGAGGTAGAAACTTACTGTGTAAGGAAAGTGTATAAGGAAGGTTATCAGCGACTCTGTAATTTTTACTCTTACCGGAGTTAAAAATCCGCTTTAAACTACTTGATAAATGTTTGAATGGAACCAAGTTCTGAATGGAACCGAGTTCTGAAGGTGAACATCCAGGAAACAGCTTTTGATTACCTTTTTAATTAGTGGGGTACTTCTCTGATTTAAAATAGTATTTCTTGGTTTTATTGAGTGTGCTTTTATCAAGGATTGTAGCAGAAGCAGCATGCATTTCTTCATATTAAGTTCTAAATATTTTCCTTAGTAGTTGATAGGTTGGTTTACCACTTTCTATTACTTATTATAAATTCACAATTTAATAAGTCCCATTTATTCCAAATTTCACTCTGATTTTTCTACTGTGTTGTTTCAGATTTCATCACTAAAAATGCAGATTCAGTCTCAGGAATCAGATTTAAAGTTGCAGGAAGATGACCTTAATAGAGCAAAAGCAGAGCTGAATCGCCTCCAGCAAGAAGAGACTCAGCTAGAGCAGAGTATCCAGGCTGGAAAAGTGCAGCTTGAAACAATAATCAAATCTTTAAAATCAACCCAGGAAGAAATAAACCAGGTATTCCCTGTACTTCATGCAATTTTTTGCTTCTTGAAATGCTGAGTTGAACATCGCCTAGAAAAATTATTTTTCAGAGGAGAAAAAAGTCCTGGTTCATGAAATAAGCCTTTTTGACTGGTGCTTGGTAGGTTAATTCCCAGTTTGAGTCAGGAAGCGTTCAATTCTGGTGGGGATAAAATGCAACTGTCTGGCACCAGTGTTTTAAGGAGACTGTAAGAATGACAGTGTTGTCGTGTGCGTAACACGCTAAAGCATTTTTCCTTCTCAGGCAAGAAGTAAACTCTCTCAGCTGCAAGAGAACCATCAGGAAGTGAGTAAGAGTATTGAAGAGTACAATGAAGCTCTCAATGGGATTCATGGCGGGAGTCTGACAAATTTAGCAGACATGAGTGAAGGCCTTGGGCAGACAGAAAGAAGCAATTATGGAGCTATGGTAAAAACAAAATACTGTCGTTCAGTATATTTTACACCAATTAGGCTTCTGACTTGCACCTAATCTGAAATAGTTGTTGAGTTGGTATTTGGCTCACTGGTCTTGTGGATTTGTAACCTGTCACATGCTCGGAGGTGGGGCTTTATTTCCAGTTCACGTGTTTTGTTTTTTCTTGCATGTTGTCCAGTTTACTAAGGTGAAACCTTCTCTTGCTGTAAACTTCCCTTTATCATGTATTTCCTTCTTATTTCCAAAAGAAGCTCTACAAATTTCTGCTTTACAGTGAGCTACATTTATTACGTATCTCAGTAAAACACGTGTTCCCTTTCCAAAAGGATGTTTCTCTTTTGCTTAAATAATTACAGCATCATCTTTCTCATTTATTAAGTTTTTATTTAATCAGCATTTTTTCCCGAATCATAAAATCTTTCAAGTTCTTAAACATTTTTTGAGTCAATTTCTTTTGGGTATCTGTTGTTGATTTGGGTATTAAATAATCCTCTAAATCACAAGAATTTTCTTTTTTTTTAAGCCCATTTCTTGCCTTAAAGAAGACGAGATAAAAGTTGCATACTTGCTTGATTCTGCTTGCGTGGCTGTGGCCCTTCCTCGTTATGGAAACATGCTTACCCTTGTAAGCACAGTATTAGCTATGGGTTTAGTATGAAGTTAAATATATAATGTGTTAGTAAATATTCACCAGGCATTGCTGCCTTTAATGCCGTACTTTACACTTGCTCTGTAAAAACAAACTGCTCAAAAGAAGAAAAGCGTAGGTAAAAAAGAACAGTACATTGAGAAACACGGACTTAAAGGTCTTAAAACACTTTAGTGCTTAGTTTCTGTGCTTGCATGGCTTGCATAAATATATTTAATTTCCAGTGAAAACTTCCAGATGTTTCGCTTACTTGCAAAACCTAGGAGCCACTTACTGGCAGAAAACAGCAGTCTATGTTCATAGCAATTTTTTTAAACCCTTGTGCCACTTTCCTGTTTCTCAATTCTTCCTTCCTCTTCCTTCTGTCCCCACCTCCCTCCCCCTGTTCTGAGAAGTATTAATGAAGATGTTTTCATTTGCATCTTGCGAAGGGATGAAAGAAATCCTGTCTCTTTCTGGTGTTGGGGGCAGTGTAATTGGGTAGTTGTTTCTGGATATTCCTTACGTTGGGATGGCATAGCTCTCATTGCCCCTGGAATTCTGCTGTGCGGGTGCTGTCTGCGCTTGGGGTTTCATCGGAGACCTCCAAACCAGACCCAAGCCAGGGGTATCATGCAAATGAATGTCTTGAAGAGGTTTCATAACTTCAGTTTGCTACTTGTTCATGCAGGACATTTTCTGCAGCTTGACAAACTTAGATTTGGCCTCTGCTGAGAAACCTTGTCATCAAAACGTTGGGGTGACTCTTCCTGCAGGAAGTGCTTTACCATGGGAAATCAGTATTTGGAGCTTTAAGCTCAAAGATGAGTTAAAAAGAAGCAATCTAGTATTTGACTGCTCAGTAGTAATTTGTTGTATTTCTAGTCCACAGATTATTTATGTATCCTTTCCTTTTAAGTAAGTGTCTTACCTGAAGCTGAGCTGTAATGGGGGGGGAAGAATTTTTTGATAGTGTGATGTTTGAGGTTGGCTTGCTTTTGTTATTTGAGAGTTGACTATATTAATATGGGCAACAGTTTAACATTTAATTGCTATATGTACAGTTATCTTTTGATGTTCTGGGTAGCCTTGGGGTACACATTCCCTTCTGCTGTGTAATTACTTCTACTTAGAAGTCACATATTAAGAACGTTCTTTAGGAAGTAATTTTTAAGATTGTTAAACAGGAACCAAGATAGCATACAATTTCTGCTAAATAGGTAACTGAGCATTTTTATCATGACAAGCTGCTGTGATGTTTCTCCTCTTAATTTTTAGGATGATCCATTTAAGAATAAAGCCTTGATGTTTACCAGTAATACACAAGAATTGCATACAGACCCATTCCAGTCAGAAGATCCTTTCAAATCTGATCCATTTAAGGGAGCAGACCCCTTCAAAGGCAGTAAGTGACAAGTGCTTACCTAAGACCTTGAAGACCAATTGTTGAGTAAATTATATTTTCACAAGCTTTTATCATCTTGCTAAATAGTAGATAAACCAAATTATTTTTCTCTTCTGCATAGGTGACCCATTCCAGCATGATCCTTTTGCAGAACAACCACCTGCTCCAGCAGGTAATAGCCCTTTTTAATGACAGGACAGATGTGGTATAAACAATTCGTAGCCAAACACAAAGATTTACAAACACAGAGGAAGCATAAAGGTCTCCCTGGCTTCAGATTTTTGGTTTGCATGTGGGAACATAGAAACCTGACAGGGTGTGCATTCAGAATCAATGTGTTTAATGAGAAGTGTGTAACTTATTAAGTCTGAAAGCTTCATATGAACATGTACTTGCTCAAACTTAGTAAATACCCTCTGTAGAGAGGTCTCTGGAAGTTTATCAGATTTACCAAAACACTGTGTGTTTGTTTAAGAAAAATTACATCAGTGAGTGTGAGGTCAAATATAGAATGTTCTTTATAGACGCAGTAGTGCTACGTTCTATTTACCTTTTCATGCTCCTTCTAGATCCCTTTGGAGGAGATCCGTTTAAGGAAAGTGACCCATTTCGTAGTTCTGCCCCTGAGGATTTCTTCAAGAAACAGGTGAAGAGTGACCCATTTACCTCAGATCCATTCACAAAACCCCCCACTTTACCCTCAAAGGTCAGTAATTTTTAAATCTACACTTAATACATTTCTTTACTGTTGACAGGCTTATTGTCTGAAAGCTAAAAGGAGTGAAATAATGCAAAATACTTTTTTCCTAACTGATGAAATATCATTAATTGTATTCTTAAAATGTAAGTATGGATCGTTAAGGCAATCTGCAGTGTTCTCTCTGGTTCCATGATAATGAGGTACATTCACCATGAAGGTACTTTTAGGTGGATATTTTTTCTCTCTGTTGGGAATTTCAAACCAGCAGCACCCGCTCATTCCCACCATTCCCTCCATCCCATAGATTTGTGCAGTCACACAGTGAATGAGGAGGAGGAACTGCTCTGGCTAAAGGATTCCTGAGCCCTCAGCACACACTGGAGCCAGGACAGTGGAGGGACTGCACAGAACACGCTTGTTAGATCCATAGTCACGGTTCTAAGCTATCCTGATGTACATGCGTGTGCTTCTTTGGGGGGGAGTATGAATTTTTTGGTTTTGTTTTTATTAGTGTTTTCCTCGCTCTTATGCAATTCATTGAGTGTTGCCACCCAAGACCAGTTTCAGTCAGTGGGAAGTTAGTTTGTCTTGCAGTATAGGATTGTACTGAAATAAAAGCAGACTTGTCAAACTGAAGAGCAACTGTAAATACCGTCTGTTTAACAAGAAGCAATATACAGACTCTCTGAATTAATAATAATATAAATGCATGACCCGAATATTCAGCCTCTGTTGCTTAAAGACTGAACACTTCTGGGTGTATTTTCATAGTTTGCCCTGGTAACTAATGTTGCTCGTATTTCAGTAGGATGGTCTTTGCACTTGTAGGTACCTGGTGTTGTGTTCAAGGCTATCAATAGCCAAATGCACTAATAATGTGAATTTCATACAATCAGTTGATTTTATCCTACTCTGTCCACTGAATAGAGTGGTCTGAAATTGGAAATAATTTGTCTTAAAGCAAGAGGTTTTGATAGGCATAAAAAGGTGAGTGCACAGTCCAGCAGAAAAATAATTATGCATATCTGTTCTTATTTAGCCTGACCCTTTTGAAAGCAGTGATCCTTTTACGTCTTCCAGTATCTCTTCAAAAGGTCCAGGTAAGAAGTAAACATTTTCACATGAAGATGTATAAGGAGGTATCTTTTTATGAAAGAAGAATCGAATGTAAGAGTTAAGAATAAAGAGTCTTGTGAACTGTTGGCAAAACGCATCATGATCTTGTTACAGTTCATGAAGACTGTCTGTGGCACTTTTTTCTTCTTGTATTTTCCCTCCAAACTACTGGTAGAAAACGTATTGTTTTGTGGAATTCTCTTTTAACGACTCATGGCGGGTCAAAATGCAGGTGTGTTTTAATCACCTGCCTCGTTTTGTGCTTCATTGGCGCCACCAAGCATTCTTTGTAATTCTTAAGTATTATTCAAAATAACTTTTTTCCCCCCATATCTGTTCCAGATCCATTTGGAACACTGGATCCATTTGGAAGTGGTGCTTTCAGTGGTGGTGAGGGATTTGCAGACTTCAGTCAGATGTCAAAGGTAAAGGTTAAAAGGAAAGCAACTGTCCTTTTAAAAATGTATGTACAGACACTTTTATAAAGAGTGTGATACGATTGTAACTTTTCAGCGGACAAACTGGTTTTGTTCGTTTTTTTCCTATCAGCCTCACCAATTACACAGCAAAGAATTTTCCAACCGTGTCAGATATGGCAAAGTCTTATTAAGACTGGTAGATTCAGTAGGGATAAATAAACTTCTCACAAATATTTTCAAATACCAGATCAGGAAAAGAAACTAACCTGTAGTTTTAACTCGTAAGAAGAGGTAGATGTTGCGGATATTAATATATTTCAGTGTCCAGCCTTCCTGTAAGTCCTGGAATTTGCTTCTTGGTTACTTCATAGTAAGTATCCTGACTTGTTTCTAAGCTTACCCTAAAATCATTAAGGTTGGATAAGGCCTCTAAGGCCGAGTCCAACCATTAACAAAAACACTACGCTACTAAATTTATGTAAACTAACCTTACTGTAAACCCACTCCACTCTTAACAGTCAATCAGTCTCTCCCATGTTTTAGATGTGCAATTTCTGTTCATTTTAAATAGCAGATGAAGAAAAAGGTTCAGGACACACATGAAAAAAATGGATAATTGTAAAGGTCTTGGTCTGCTGTTACTTTCCTGAGGTGGAGTTTGGAATTTACAGTTAACATCAGTGCCCAACTCCTTACATTGGTTCTACAGAAATGCTTGAACACTGTAGAGTAAATATTAAAAATAAAATAGGTTATCTTTTCACTTTGACTAATTACATTTCTTGGTGGGTTTTTTTTTCTTCCCTAACTTTTCTTACTATTTTGGGGAGGGTTTTAGCTCTCCACTAGATGGCAGCAGCCTTTTCCAATAGACGTGGCTGGCTTGAGGTAGAAATTTTAGCAAAGGTTTGACTGCGGTTTTTACCTTTGCTCACAAAATACCTCTTTCTTCGTTTCACAGTGATAAATTTCCTTGCATGTCGTAATACTTGTGGGCTTCTTAATCAATAGGAGAGCCCTTTAGAAAAGCTGTCTGAATATAGGAAGCATTAAACCCATGCTTTTGGATATTCCCTAAGGTTTTGCTAAAAAGTCAAATACCTGTGTGTAACTTCAGAAAAGCTTGGAATAAGGTTATTCGTTCTGCAGCGTGCCGTGTTTTTCCAGGTTCTGTCATGGTTCTGTTTATCGGAGTGGAGGTCAGGCGGTGGTATGACTGTTCATTGCCAAATAGTAAAAAGTAGAGTTTTACTTCCTTTTATTTTGTCAACAACTTTTTGCTAGGACTGAAAGTTCTAGGAGTACTTAAATGATTAAGAGCATAAGTTCTTTTGAATGTTGGTGGAATCTTAGCACTGCTGTCATTGAGCATTGGCCTCTTACACCACTGAAAATCCTGTACCTCTGCCCTCAGGTTTTGAAGTTAATGGTTTTACTCGAGTTAACCTGTAGCTTCATGAAACCACAGGTATTCTACAGTGTGCTTACATCCCTTCTCTTTTCTTTTTTCTCATGTAGTCAGTAGCTTCAGACCCCTTTGCCCCCGCTTTTGGAGGGGTGGGATTCGCAGATGACCCTTTCAAAAGCAAATCAAACACACCAGCATTACCACCGAAGAAAAATGTCCCTCCACGACCCAAGCCACCCAGTGGTAAGGAGGTTTTCTTCTTTTAAAATCTACTTCTTCCAATTTACAGTGTATCACTGGATATAAGAACAAGTTGACAGTCTACTGTTTATCTTGGTTTTACTATTTCAACCATGGAGGAAGACATGAAGTTACCAGTAAATTGACAAAATTATCAGTAAACCAGACTGGAACTCTTCAGACTGGAAAACAGATGATGAGAGAGTGCTATGACAGATCTGTAAAATCACATGTGGCAGGAAAAAACAGGGGAAAAACCCCTATATTTTCTAAGTAGGCAACACATAAGATTAGTAAATGGCACCTTTAAAATAAAGAGGTTTGTTTTAATATGGTAATCTAAATTTAGGATTTATTTCTATGTTTACCAGAGAATATGGTGAATGCAAAAAAGTTTAAATGGTCTTAAAAAAACCTCTCAGAAGAAACAGGGGCAACGGGGTGTCCCAAAAGCCAAAATACTGGCTCTAGCTGCTTTGTAGCTGAGTAGCAAGGCAGTCTGACTGTGGCTGTATCTTTATCTTGTTTTGATGTTCTTCCTGAGGCATCTGCCACTAGATACTAACAAGAACAGGGTACAGGGTTAGACAGACCTGTCCTGATCTCTCTGTCCAGGCAGGCTCATTCTTGCATTTGCACATTACTGCATGAATTAAACAGAAAACACTTCCTGAATATATATATATAGCTTTGCTCCTGCTTCAAGTCCATTATTTATGGAAATCTGGGAGATACATAAATCTCATGAATTGAAAATAAGATCTCTCTTAGAGGAGCTTCAACTTCTGCTCTCCCTGGAGTTGTTTTCAAGATACTCAGCGACCAGTGTATTTGTTTAAAGAACTGAAGGCATGTAGTTTCAAGTCTCCTTTTAACAACAGTGGTAGAGTTCAGTTGATATTAAGAGGGAACTTTCAGCTGGCCCCAAAAACCAACAAAAGCTGGATTCTGCTTATGGATAGGCACAGAATTTTGCACTAAACGCATGGATCAGCATCTAGTATCTTTACAGTATATATCTAGTATCTGTAAAGATACATCTAATATCTTTATAGTGTGTGTATATATACATATATATACCCAGAGACAGTGTTAGGAAGCATAGTACAAAGAGAACAGATCCATGACTAATGTCTCCCTCAGTGTGTGGATTCTCTGCCTTTCTGTTGGTGCATTTTGGAGCAGAGCATGCAGCCTGTTTGTGACAGGTATTGCTGATCTGGCTGGTTTTGCAAATCAGTTATTCTAGAATGAACTCCTTGGATAATGTGAAACGTGCTTTCTATTACCAAGGTGTCCTTAAAGTCATTATATCCCATAAATTGATCCAAGGTATGAAAGATACCATTTCACACAGTAGACTTACAAGCAGACCATTGCAGCAGCATTAGTTTGTTCCTGTTGCTGTGATTTTATTGCTTAAGAGACGATGGTGCACCCTAAAACCCTGAAAGCAACAGATGAGGTTTTTCGTAGGTGAGTATTGATGCAAACTTGTCAGGAAATGCTCTAGGATTGTGGAAAAGCCCTTGAAGCAGTTTGTTCCATGCTTGCTTTGTGTATTTTCTGCTACTGAGGTACTAAAGACTTTCAGTAATTTAGAAAAAAACCCACATGATATGTCATGTTGACAAATATCGAACACTAGGACAGACATGACTAAAAGAAATAGAAAAGCTGAAGGGAATCTTATCTGACATTGTGAATGATGTTATTTTTCTTTATTTGGTTTTCAAGGAAAGAATGCAAGTGGCCATCTTTCAAAAAAATGTCAGCATGAAATATTTTAGTGTTAACAGGGCCTGTATAAAGTTGGATGATTCAGACAAATACTAAATATACCCATGTTATCTCTTGTATGTGGTTTCTCTCTATTCCTTGTTAGAAACATGATTACTCTTAGCAAATGCAATGTAGTAGTAGCAGCAAAGGTGAATACTGACTTACCTACATGAGGGAGTTTGGATTTCTGTGTCTTCATTCCCTCTTTTGTACATATCGAGGGATTTGGTGAATATTCAGCTTTATTAATATGTTTTTAATTTAGCCATGTGCACTCAGCCTTTAATCAGTTGCTTAAAAATGGTTTAAGTGTGTCTCTTCCCCCTTTCTAGGGAGATACAATATTTGTGAGGTTCCGCTGCTCTACCAAAAGCAATCTTGTTATGATAAAATAGACTAAGGAGGAAACAACAGGGTTTTTTTTAAAGCAAATGAGCCTCGTGTGCTTATGCAGTTCTACTCCTCCCTTCCTTCCACAACTAAGGCAATCTTCAGTGGTTACTTTAAGCATGAGAAATTATATAGTAATATAGTGCGATTGTAGCAAGAGATACAGCCATAAAATGTGTGTTAGAATGGGCTCAGCAAACAAACAACAGGCAAGAAACTTCCGTTGTTTCTTACCTTTCTTATTGGTCTGTTTAATTAAAAAACAAGTAGGTGATAAAGATCTTGCTGAAGGATAAATAAATGCTAGTTATTACCAGACAAACCTGTAATTTGCCTTTCTGTTCCATGCTCATACTCTTTTTAGTAAAACTGTTCTGGGGGTGGGGGGGGGGAGGATTTTTAATACTGAAAAGCACTTCGTGGTTTGCTTGCATTTTGGTAGGCAGGTGCAAAAAGCTCTAAAAGAAAACTTTACTCGTCCTCAAACCTCTGCCATCAAGTAGAAAACAGAAATACTTTTGCAGAGCATTGGAAACTGTCTGATTTCCCAGGAAGTTGATAGTGGGAACTAAGCAGGATCCACCAGGGATTGTTCCTGATTATTCCTGATTTTTGGTGCTTTTGTGTATGCAAAGCTTTTGCGCGTGGCATGCAAACATTGTCTGATAATCCACTGAGGGATTGAACGATGTCCTGGACCAAAGTGTGCCGCAGTTCTCACCTTGCCTATGGGCGTCTGTTTTGTCCGGATGAATGAGGAGTTTGGCATCAAGTCTCATTCCTTCATGAAAACAAAGGCGGAGCAAACCCTTGGAGCTGAGCACAGGATCAGGGAAAAACTTAAAATCATAGCATGTGCTGAGTTGGAAGGGACCCACAAGGATCATGGAGTCAATTCCTGGACCTGCCCAGGACACCCCAACAATCTCACCCTCTGTCTGAAAGCACTGTCCAAGCACTTCTTGAGCTCTGGCAGCCTTTGGGCTGTGACCCCTGCTCTGGGGAGCTTGTTCAGTGCCCCACCACCCTCTGGGGAAAGAACCTTTTCCTGATAACCATCCCGACCCCCTGACACAACTCCAGCTGTTCCCTCAGGTCCTGTCCCTGTCCCAGAGCAGAGCTCAGCCCCTGCCCCTCCGCCTCCCCTCGGGAGGAGCTGCAGCCCCTCGAGGAGTCTCCCTTCAGTCTCCTCTGCTCCAGCTGAACAAGCCAAGTGCCCTCAGCCGCTCCTCAGACTCTTCCCCTCTAGACCCTTCCCCATCCCTGTGTCTGTCCTTTGGACACTCTCCAACAGCTTTAGATCCTTCTGATCTTGTGGTGCCCAAAGTGCCCTCAGCACTCAAGGTGTGACCACCACAGTGCAGAGCAGAGCAGAGGAGAATCCCCTCCCTTGCCTGGCTGGTGATGCTGGGCCTGGTGCCCTCCAGGACATGGTGACACTGAGGGCTGTGAGGGCGCACTGGTGGATCATATCCAACTTGCCACCAACCAAGGACTCCCAGCTCCCTTTCCACATGGCTGGTCCGCAGCCTCTCGTTCCCCAGTCTGTCCATGCATCCAGGGCTGCCCTGGCACAGGGGCAGGATCCAGCGCTTGACGTGTTAAGTTGGGGATTGCCCAGCCCTTTCCTTTGTCAAGATCTCTCTGCAGCACATCTCTGCCTTCAAGGGAGTCAACAGCTCCTCCCAACTGTGTGTCAGCACCAAACTTACTTAGTCTGCCTTCCAGTCCCACATCCAAGTCTCTCAGGAGGAAGTTGTAGAGCACTGGTCCTGAAACAGAGCCTTTTGGACACAACCTCTGTTTACCATATAGTGGTGGTCAGAGCAAAAGGCCTTCGGATGTACCTGGAAAGACCTCTAAAAGGAGTTTGTGGTTCGCAGGAGCTGCTCTCTTGTCCAGGCTCTGGACACAGTCTTCGCACAGCATTTAGAGAAACTCGTCTGCTGCTGCCAGGGTTGTCTCAGGTTGTTGCAGCAGCAGGATTGCAGTAGGTCATCAGGTCTGGTCCTACACATCCTGACCTGTTTGCTGGCTGCTTGTAAAGTGAAAATGGGTTGGTTGTTTTGGTTGGTTTGTTTGTTTTTAGTTGGTGTTTGGGTTTTTTCACAGCTGGAACATTGAGGAGCAGCTGTGATCTGAGTGTATTAGCAGATAGTTCAGTTCACAGCTCTCTCTGGTTGATACTATCAGGCAGGGATAGGCAAACCCTTATTGTGTGGCATGGATTAGGCACCCTTCAGATCCATATCTTTCCCTTCTTGAATACTAAGATTAAGAGAGGGTATGACAACCATGAGATTATTTAATTAGAGTTGTATCTTGGGTAGAATCTCAGCCTTATACTTGTTTTGTTCATCATAAATCATTTTCCTTCTTTCTTAATCTATTTTTGACCAGTCTGTCAAGATCTTTTAGATGTTTCAAACTCCTGATCTGATCCTTGCTTGGTCCAAGAGAAATCTCGTGTTTGTTTTTATGGTGAAATGCTCTATTGAGGGTTTTTTCAGTATAACTATTTAGAGGGTAAGTGCAGAATCTTTAAAGAGAATTGGAGGAAGGTTAATAACTCAGTGAATCCCAATAGAGAATAGCAAGGAGAAGGTGCTCCAGAAGCAGCAAACCTAGATAGATACCAGTGTACCTCAAAGCTCCAACTTACTGTTTCATGAAAAGATTCGGAAAAGCACCATCTCTGTCCCATACATGGTTTAAGATTCTCTTTAGGTTGAGGAAGATCAGCCAAGAAAAAGTTCTTTAGCTCTTCTGACAAGACTGTTCTAATGAAAATCTCCAAGAGAGTGCGTGCATGTTATTTTTCTTTAGGAAGGTATTCATATCCATGAAGTTCCTGATGGACATTAGGTTTCAGAGGGCTCCCCTAGGACTTGGCTGGAGTAATTTGATGTTCACCAGGTGCTACTGGAGAACTTGCAGGTTTCTTTGGAGAGGAGTGGAATGTTTTGTGTATTTATTGGTTATATCTTGAATGATGCTCAAAAAGCACCAAAGGAATTCCAGTGCTTTGTGTAATGAGCTGTGATGAACAGAAAGCAAATAATAGTAAAGTATCTCAGTATTCTTAAACAAAGGTGCCCTGTGGCAAGGATCTACATTCCACTGCACATTATTTTCTCAAACTCCCCTAAAATACAGCTGAGTTTTGTAGATTTATAAGTACATTTTATTTTCTGGCAGAGGACTGCCTGTGGTATTCATCACTACCAAACTTCTGGTCACTTTATATTCCTTACGCAGCTTCTCAGGGTTTATGGGACTTGTGTGTGATTAACGATAAAAAAGTCTGAAAGAACTGGTAGACTGAAACCTGTCAGTTAAAATGGCTTTTGTAAGTTCTCACAGATTAAAAATTATGTTTTCTGCTGTGAGCTGCAGATTGAAATCAGTCAGAGTTCGCCGCTAACTAGTTTCTAGGTAAAAGTTGTTGATTACAGAAAGAGAGAAACAGATTTTTTTTTTCTTTTTCTTTTTCTTTTTTTTTTAAAGTACAGGAAGTTGCTGTGTGGGTGTCAGTGATTGGGTTATAAGTAAAATGCTCTAGTGCTTTGATCGTGGGACCTAGTGCTTATGCCCCACCCTTACCACTTCCTTTCAGCGCAGCCCCATGCATTCCACATTGCGGTTATAGCAGCGCTGTTAACCAGTGAGATTAACCACTACTGACAAGCATCTGACACATTACTCTCTATGCTCTGAACTCCTAGTCAGGCCCTCGAGTTCCTGAAGGAAGCAACTCTATATCCTAGGTAGGACGAGCAACACTTGACCCCTCCTATTACAGAAGGTAGTGCCCTGCCTTACTGATGCTGTACATTAAGGATGTGAGGAGAAGACACAGGCGTTGAACTGTGTGATGCTGTTTATGCCTTTTGTTCGCCCTTTCAGACTCAAGAGTTCCTTCCCCATCAAGTTAGCACCGCAACAGGAGTGTGTGACCTGGCTTCCAACGGGACAAGGCAGACCAAGTTGTAGGATACAATCAGTCCACAATGATGCTTTACATTGTCTTGGGTTTTACCGCTGAATATTCCTGTAGGCCTCCTTAGGAATGGAAGAGTTAACTCACACATCTAAGTGTCAGAGAGATGGTTTAATACCTTTAAGGCTGCTGGTACATGCAGTGACCCATGCTCCTTATCCACCACTCAGTATTCCTGCATGGTACTAAAATGACAGGATATAGTTGGTGTCACCAGGTACTAGTTGGCATCCTCCAAACAAATGTTACTGGCCCTGCTCAACTAATGATGGTCCAGGTGCACGTGGTTGCCAGAGAAGCTCAGAGACTTTTGGCCATCAACAAGTTCTTGGATGAATGCAATTCTGCCTTAATCCTGATTCCAGGAGTGATGGATGAAGTACCCGAATTCCCGGATGCATGGAGAACCCTAGAACTGGCAGTAGGTTCAAAATGGCTTCTCATGCAAAAGTCACCCTGAAGCCTCCAAACTGGCACCTTCTGTGTTTCCATGACTTGCATTGGCAGCACTCTTACCTTGCTGCAGTAACATGCTCAATTATGAGGAATTACAGACAAGGAAAGCCTATCCCTGGTGGAATTCCCAGATTCCAAGTTAAGAGAAGTATTTAGAAAGAAACTTGAGCATAGTGTGCAGGCAGTGTTTACTGAGGAGCAGTGGAGGATGTTTGAATCATTCAGAATCACCCAAGACGTAGTGGTCGAGACTCTCGGGAAGAAGAGCTTTTGTGATGAGTCCTCAAGCTCAAGGACCAAAAAGGTATCCACCTCTTGGGTGCCCAGCACAGGAGGGACGTGAACCTGTTGGAGCGAGTCCACACAAAGCACCAAGATGATCAGAGGGAAGGAACAGCTCTGCTGTGAGGAAAGGCTGAGAGAATTGGGATTGTTCAACCTGAAAAAGAAAACCTTGGGGGTGACCTAACTGTGGCACTCCAGTACCTGAAGGGAGCCCACAAGAAAGACGGAAAGAGACTATTTACAAGAGCCTGGAGTGACAGGACAAGGGGGAATGGCATCACACTGACAGAGAGTAGAGTTAGATGGGATGTTGGGAAGAAATTCTTCCCTGTGAGGGCGGTGAGGCACTGGCACAGGCTGCCCAGAGAAGCTGTGGCTGCTCCGTTCCTGGAAGTGTCCGAGGCCACGTTGGACAGGGCTTGGAGCACCCTGGGATCCTGGAAGGCGTTCCTGCCCGTGGCAGGGGCTGTGACTGAATGAGCTTTAAGGTCCTTCCCACCCAAACCATTCTGGGATTTTGTGTGATTAGTGGAAGAACCTTCACCACAGAGCAGTGTGAAACCTTCAACCTCTTCTAAATTTTTATTGCTTGCATGTAGTGGTTTTCACCTTTTTAACCTTGAAAGAATGAAAGCCCTAAAAACACAGGAAGAAAATACGCTTTTCAATTTCAGTGTGCTGCTTTCTTGCAATGATTCTTTAATAAATGCAATTATTTTAACACTCTACCCTTTTTTAGCTTGCGTAAATGTTATAATTTATATTATGTTATTGTATATTAGTGTTTAATAGAGGTAGTGAATATTATATTAATAGTGAACTTCCTAAATGCTTAATGCACTTTAAAAATTTCATTTTTCTTTGGGATGCCACTATGTAAATAGCAGAAAAATACAATGTATCTTGGAATATATAGAACCATAGAATCTCAGACTCGTTCGTGTTGGAAGGGACATTAAAGATCATCAAGTTCTAACCCCCCTGCCTTGGGCAGGAACACTTTCCACTAGACCAGGTTGTTCCAAACCCCATCCAAACTGGCCTTGAACAATTCCAGGGATGAGCAGTCCACAACCGCTCGGAGTAAATTTAAAGGAATAACATACTGAATTCATCCTATATGAGAAATAAATTAGTGGAGTTATTTAGCTGCTATTTGAAATACAGGTATTAAAATAAATTGCATTGGTAAATTACTATTCCAGACTCCACATGGGGAGTTTGTCAAAAAACTTCGTCTTTGTTTTGTGATCCATTTATTTTTTGTAGCTCTGGTCTATGATGGCAACTGAATATTGGCATTTCAGAGGTTAGTGGTTAACACCTCTGTGTTAACTTTTTTGAGTTAAGGGCTTCAGTTCTCACGGTGTTTTTATTACTTTTTATGGTTTTGAAATGTTAAAGTATTGGAAAAATATAAGTGACAGTAGCCTGCCTTGGGTTAGGAAGCATGACTCTGATCCCTCAGAGAGGCCTGGTCCTGTGGAGCTCCAGACCTCAGTGCAAACACAAAGGTTTTCACAGTGTTTAGTATGAGTGACTAGAAATTATTACAAAATAATAATAATGATGTTACTGATAATGAATTTAATCAATCAAGGTGTTAGGGTTCAGTATTTCACCAAATCACTAACTGCAAGACTGCTAGGTGTATTTTGCTGTCCTACCAACAAAGACAGAAAAGACTGATTTAAGCAAAATCTGTCTGATCAACTCCTGTTTTTTCATCTTGCCAGTTGACTGATAAACGATACCTGAACCTGTTGGTGGCTTAAAAAAATGAAAAGGGGTCAGGGGTTTAAGAGTTTAACAGGTCTTCAGGATCTTAATATTGTGTTTATTGAACCAATATGAAAACTTACAGCTGCGCTGGATGCCGTAATCCATCATCTACAGAAACACTAATTCCCTAATTTGGGGTGGCCATCCTTTGCCTATTCTTAGAAGTGTGGTTGCAGAAGGTTGTTGTCAGCCCCAGAGAAGCTAGAAGTGCAAGAATAATTACCAGCCAAGTCCCAGAACATCTTTTTGTTCTGTTCCTGTGGCGCAGGGAGCTTGCGAGGAAAATTGCAGATAGATTTGCCTACTCAAGTGCTCACAGTTATGGAGGGATCCTGAAAGAGCGTGTTCTGATGGCACTTTGACCTCAGAGCTTTAGTGAGTAGATACTCAGATAATCGCACATATGCAGACATATTCCAGGTTTCCCTGGACCAGGATTGTCCAACTGAAAGTTTTAGATTCACTCTTTGGAGGTGTCTTTTGTACCCCCGGGACCATTTCAGAAGCCTCTTGCTCCTTCTGTGTGTAACCAGCTGCTGGCCCAGCTCAGGGCAGTGCAGGCAATGTTTGTGCAGCTTCTGCTGCTCCCTTCCTTTGTGTTTGGTGCTTCCTCCTCCTTCATGTCAACGATAAATATAGTTCTTTTTTGTATGTGTCACTTCTCTAAATGTAAGTCATTTTATGGTTTGACTGTTTTTGCAATTTTAGACTTATTTTTCATCTTTAAGGCAGCCCAAGAGCACTGTCAGTGCACATTGACCTCGTGTTGACACCTTCCGCTGAGGTAAAGAAAGCTTAGATCTTTCTTTGCTACTTTTTGAGTCGGACATATAAGTGGGTTTTAGTAGTTTGTTAGCCTAGGATGTGTCTTCAGTGTCTCAACTAGATCAAAATTAAGATTTTACAATTTGTTCAGTATCTTGCTTAAAAATGCAGGCCAAAGTCTGAATGCTTTGTCTTGCACATTTACTGAATTCAGTTCTTGAAAGAAAATGATGCCTTGTGGATACTTAGTGTTTAAACACATTACATTTTTGTGGACCTTTTTTTTTGACTCGCACCATGTACAGTGTCCCCATGTAGAAATTTGCTCTATGTATTTAGTTAGATACATTTTAAAGGAAAGAAGCCATGTTAGGTATAATGGATGTAATCAGGAGTTAGGAAAAAAAGAAAGGATTGTGTTAATCAGAAAAAAATAATGTAAAATAATTCCCTTGATTTAATTTAGATTTAACTCTAAATTATGTAGATTTATTGAAGTTGTGGGGATCAATCATTTGGTCTAGAGCAGGGTATAGAGAGTTCTGTTCTTCACTCATTGTGAGATCACAGGAGTGTTGGGATGTTTACTTCTGCGTGAAACCACACACCTGTTTCCTTAGAACTTTTTAAGCACCCAGAGTTATTCACAAGTACCATGGTGCCTGTTTACCTTTATTTTTTTCCCCTCATCTGCAGCCGAGAGTGAGAAAATCAGCCTCAAAGTTGTGACTGACAGGAAAAGTTTTTCTATTTTTCATGCCTTCTAGAAGACCTGACAGTTGCATTAGAGCACAGGCATCCCTTGTTGTGTAGGATAAATGACTCATGGGTGGAGCACCTGCCTGGCCACAAGCTAAAAATTCCATTCACGCTTTGATTCTCTTGTTTATGCTGACCTCTCACAGTAAAGATATTTCAGTACCGATGGTTGAAAGAGGTTGTTCAGAAGCTGTTTCAGAGCAGATTGTTGGGCTGAACATGTAACGATTTCTCACCTTTCAAGAAGTTTGTAGATTGTCAGAATATTTCTCTTAAGCAAAAGTTTTCAGTGAACTCAAGGTGCAAACTTTGCAAATATTAAGCAAAAACAGTTCTGAGGGGATTTCGCATGGGAAAACTTCTCCCTTCTGTTACTAAAAACATGTTGTGATTTTTTGCAAAGAACATTATCATCAAACAGTTGAGTTTGAAATACAGCGCAGAAGTAGCCCCTGTTGAAGACAAAGAACTCCAGGTATTCTATGGAAAATTTGGTTTAATGTAACGAACCTTCAGGCACAGTTTGAAAACTAGTAATCATTTTTCTGTGAGTTTGTAAAGTTCAGTTTAGGAAGGTTTTACTCTGCATCACTGGACGAGTTGGATAATCTTAACAGGATGGTGGAAAACATGCTGAGTAAGTTGGGAATTAGGTGTAAATTTGGTAAACTGCCAAGAGAAAGATGTGCTGGGAGGCACCTGACGCTTCTGCTGCCACGTGAAGGACAGGAGAGGTGGAAATCCTGGGTTTATATGTTCAGGTATAATCACAGGTATGGACTTAATTCACCCTATCATTCCTTGTCCTCTGCAGCACAACTCTGACTTCTTAAAGGATATTTTTCAGTTCAGAAAGTTTCCTGGAAAGGAGCCCTTGTTTAGTGAAAGTTTGAAGTTGTGTCATTTCCACTCTGTCCTGTTTGCCCATGAGCCTGATACATCCAGGCTTCAAAGGCAGGAAAAATGCTGCTTCTCATCGTTCAGCAAGATCCTCCTCTAAGCAGAAAGTCGGGCCCGGCATTGAAACGTAGAATATTGAGACAACTCTAAATATTTCACTTCGTTGTCAGTATCTTGTAATTCAGTAAGACAAATTTTGTGTTTGCATTCTACCAGTGAGGTTGTATTTGCTTTGAAATATAGATCTCAGGCCTCCAAACTCAAGTTTGCTGTGGGGTATGAAATTAGATAAGCCCTTTGCATGGGTGGAGCTCACTCTAAGTAACAGCACTTGCTGTGGTAAACCATTTTGTTCATCGTCTCTTTTTGCTGAAGTGAGTCCTCGGTGTGGTTTGGGTGCACCACTTGGGTAACTGCTGAAACTGCTGTGGTTTCAGAATAGGACCTGTTTTGCTTTTTTCTGAACTTTTTTCCCCTGAAACTATTAGCAGAAAAATCAAATAAGGGTTAAAACTGTTTGCCTGCCATAACTCAGAATGATGAGCAGAGTCATGTAAAAGTGCAACATTTTCCAGCAAATGGAAGATTAATGCAATCTCAGTTATGACTGTATTTTGCAGTATTACAATTTTACCAATGTCCTTCAGTACAGCTGGTAACCTTTTAATGTGGTTTGGGTACTTTTGCTTTACATTGTAGAAATCCTGTACCCACATTCTTGACACACTAAATATGGGACTACAAAAATCTTTGTGTAGTTAAGTGGGAGACTTACACTTGCTGTAAGTCAGCAAAGACATCAGAAAGATAATTCTGGTGTTTTTATTACTAATTTATGACTAGTTAAATGAGTAAATTCAAACATCTAACTGAACCAAACAAACTTCTACCAAGCCTCAGAACCACGTTTGCGGAGTGTGGCAGGATAAAGCAAACTGTAAGCAATGTACAAAGGGCACTAAAAGAGAGATTTGGACTTGGAGTTGGATTGACGGTCCCTGTGGATCTCTTCCAGCTCGGGAGGTTCTGTGGTTCTAGGGCTCATTGAGGACTCTTTTGAGTGCTGGGGTTGGTGTATTTAGAGTAGGTGCTGCCCTTAAAATTGCTCTGCAAAAGATAAACTTGATTGCATAAGGGTTTCCCTCTCACTTTTTTTTTATTTTTTCAAAGTAGAAAAATTACCACCCTATTCTATTCTTTAACATCTAAAAATCTGAAGAAAATGGCACTCAGTGTGTAAAATGAAAGCTTTCAATATCATTAGCAATAACTCTCATTACATGGTGGCATTTCCTCTACAGCAAAGTGATTCTTTGTGATCTTTTGTGAAGATGAAGCACGAGAAACCCCGATGCTCTGTGCAGGTTCAAAACCACCTGGGGCTTTCTGCAAAAACCTTAAACAGGCCACCCAGAAAAACCAGGCTTGCTGAACAAATACGTTGCAAACCCGGCTTTGTGTTAACAGTCGCCAATTCCACAAAGTGGTTTTGCTAGCAGAAGATCTAACCTAAGAAAAGGGCAGCTTAAAATGGGTCAGTTTTGCCTCCATCGATCCAAATTGGTTTTGCCTCCATCAATCCAAATTGGTTTTGCACAATACAGGGTGAAGTATTGAGGGGGAGTTTCCTTGCTGGTAACTGGCAATAGAGGAAGGAGAAATAATGTAGAGGGCTCTTGTTTTGCCTTGAGAAATTGGAAATGCAGATACTTTAATTCTCTTCGTAGTTCTCCAAGGCCGGTTTGGATGGAGCTTAGAGCAATGTAGTCTAGTGGAAGGTGTCCCTGCCCAAGGCAGGGGCTTAGAACTGGATGAGCTTTAAGGTACCTTCCAACCCAAACCATTCTGGGATTCTATGACTCTAATTTAAAACAAGTTAAAATAAGTTGCTCTTTTACGTGGAGAATTACATACAAAATGCTGAGTTGCTCATCCCTTGCCAGGTTTGTACCTCCCCTGGCATGGGATGGCTGTGGCAGTGGTGACATCTGAAAGACACGGGGATGGGCAGGATGGAAGTGCAACACTCCATTCCAGAGAGCAGAACGTGGCCTCTGGAAAGGCAGGTGGGGGTGAGGGAGGGTCCGGGCTTGTGAGGAGAACAAGCATGTCACTTCCTTCCATGAAGGACAAAGCACTGGCCTGATCTGCCTTTCTTTAGGAGTCGCACAGGTGGTCCAGTCTAAATCCATTCACCTTTTTCCTGATGGAAGACTTGCAGGACTATGATCAGGTTCCCCACAAAAGTCCCCTCAGGACTAAACAAATCCAGTTCTATCTCCTACTATATGTGCCTTGTTTTCCATGTCTCTCTCTGTTTGCTTGTGCGGCTGGGGGCTTCCTTGCTTCCCACTTTCTATGCAGCTCGATGCCTGCCAGTGGTGCCTACATTGCATCAGAGTCTGATGTTGACGCTGCACTAATGAGAGTCTGTGTTATTTCCTCAGCTCCCTGTAAACCTGATTCCCTCAGTTCCCTGTATACCAAATTCCTTCAGCTCCCTGTCCATGTGTGCCTCTGGCTTTGGGGAATAGAGGCCAGCTGAGTACAAGGGAGGGTGGCCTTTTGGCTGGCCCTGGGGTAGGAGAGGCTGAGCTGGGATTTACTGGAAGTTGCTGGATAGGTCATTTATTTAGTGCAGGTTTGCTAATCTTTATTTCCCTTTGATAAAAGTATTTCCACAGATCTGAGCATATATTATGACGTTCATGAGCATGTATCAAAGTACTTTCTGAAAAGCTCCCAGGCTATGACTTAGATGTGCCAAGTACACGCTGAAATTTGGGGGTTGATCCCATTTCTTTGTGCTTTCCTAGTATGCGTATCAAAATGGGAATAAACTACAAGATTCCTATTAAATTATAGTTCAAAGAATTGGACGTTTCGAAACAGATTGCTCTATTACTGCAAATAATGTATGGAATTCAGGTTATTATGCAGGAAGTTGTAAGTATTTGTTTATTTTAAGAAGGTTTCTAGATTTTCCTTTATCAAGTATATGTTGCGATCAACAATGTTCATCCAAGGAGTATTTTCCCTGGAAGCCAGATTAGTACTTGTCAGAAGCAATCCTTATTTTTTTTTTGGGGGGGGGGGG
>VZTI01003317.1:60436-101294 GCA_013397865.1 Struthidea cinerea
TGTGTTGGGGGGGGGGGGGGTGAAATATATTTATCTGTTTAGTTATTTGACCTCACGAAATAGTCTTTTGGCAAGGGGAATTAAAAATTAACCATTGAGGCTTTAATTGCAACATATGAAATATACCCATATTATTTATGAGCATACACAATAATTCCTGTGATTTCATTTATTGTTGGGGTGGAATATAAGAACAAACAGTCACCTACAAAAGGTGGGTTGTGGAGCAAACACCCCAGAGCAAGGTGATTTCTTAATCAGCCTCTTTTTCTTTGCGTATGTGGTGGTAGAAGGATAAACTATTCCAGGAAAAAAAGTAGAATGCAGGCATTCTGTAAAGTGACAGCTAAGTTACTCTTTAATCCTATTTAACATGACTTATCTTTAGTGATACATGTTTTTACGCGTTCTGTCTTCCAGAATACCAAACGTAAACTTGAAATATCTCTAATCCTGGAAAATCAAAGCCATATTTGTCAAATTTTTCTGACCAAATGTCTTTATAATGGGTTTCATAATTTAAAATCTTGATGGTATTAATATTTTGGTATGTATAAGATAAATAAATCCATTTAAATAAAACAACTGTTTTAGTTTATTTGCATTGAGAAATGAATACCATTATATTTGGTTAAATTTTCACCCACCCCAGGAAGGATGGATGATGCTAAAGTGTATCAGCACAGTTTCCGATTTCAGGGCTTTGCATTGTCCATGGTAAGTAACTTCTCTTTTTCTCCTTTTGTTTTTTTTTTTCCTGAACTTTCCAGGTAAAAGTACTCCTGTAAGCCACCTTGGGTCTGCAGATTTTTCCAAGCCCCATGATCCATTCCAGCCATTTGGGGCTGACAGCAGTGACCTCTTTCAAAGTAAAAAGGGGTTTGGGGATCCATTTAGTGGAAAAGACCCATTTGCTCCCTCCTCTTCAAGTAAAACTTCTAAAGACTCTTCCTTGGGGTTTGCAGACTTCAGCTCTGTAAGTTAAGTTCCTTGTCTCTGAGAAAACCACTTTCTGCTCTGCTTGCAGCAATCTCTGTTAGGTTTTTGTCTTACCTGCAAACCTACTGTTCCTTGGCTTCTGTCTCTCAGTACCTTCATGCTGTCCTCATTGTTTTTGTATTAATATTTCTGTAATAAAAAGGCATTATTTCAATAAAAAAGAAGTTTCCTACTAAATTTTCAAGGGTTTACTTGCATTTAAATTATTTTAGTACAGTGTGCCTTTACTCTCAAATTCTTTGTAGCAGAATCTGTGTATTGTTTTTGTTGCATGGAGGCTATTTTGTAAAGGGATTTTTGGGAGCCAGTGATGTAAAGACTCAAAAACAATTGATGAAAACACTTCTATAGCAATTTCATCATATCCTGAGAAGCAAATCCTTAAAGGGAAAGTTTCTAAAAAGTACTTGTAACTGTTTGTGGAGAAAGTTCTGACAATCCTGTTGCAATGTTTGCTGTATATGATGGAATGTGGGCATAGAGAGACACAGATGAGAGAGAGATTGAAAATTTAGCTGTTGAATTTTGTTCCTGTTACTGATGTTGTAGAAAAGACAAAGAAAACAAAATGGTTTTGTAGAACCAAGATAGAAAGGTCCACCCTGCACTCCAAAAGACAGTCCCAGAAGGTTTGAAAACAAAGCCACGTCCCCATTCATTAAAAATGTCGGGGTTTCCAAAGCCTGGCTTTGGTTTTAGTGCTAGAACTGGGAACCATTGTAAATGCAATGGTGGTGTGGTTCTTATTGCTTCCATAAGTGGATAGAATCCGTTCCATCCACAGCCTCAGGCTTCTTCCTCCTTTCACGTTTTTGTTCTCTCATGTTGCCACGCAGTAAAATTGCGAACTTAATCTGTTTCTTAACTCTGCTGGACACAGGTCAGCGTTCAACAAGGGGAGATATTTAAGCTGAATCTTTCAGGTTGTTTCTTTTTAATGTTTGCGGGGTTTTTTTCCTAGTTATTATTTAATATTAAATGTGTATCGCTTTCCTATTTGATATTGTTAGCTGAGGTCATCTGTGCAGACTTTAGTTGGCCTCAGGGCTTTAATTTATCACTTTCGAAACGTCCAAGTTCAAGATTTGATGTATGTTTGACCACAGCTAGTTGGATTTGCACAGTTAAATTCTGATTGTATACAAACTGGTGACATTCTTAATAAAAATAAGACACAAAACCTGCTTTATCTGACGTTTCTTCAACAACATCTAATTTCATCCTGCAATGAAAGACAAATGATGGAATGGAGTGACTGTTACCCAGTTATTGTCATCTTACTTTCCAGACTGTATTCCTTAAGTTAAAGTGTGGTTTACTCTGAGTGATTGTATCAAATGATTAACCAAAATCTATGATCCCAGTCCTGGTGGGTGCTCCAGGGTCAAATTTGCTGTGCCATCAGGTTTTCACCTCAGATTAACTTTAGAAGATAAGGAAAAGTAGAAAAAGTGAGATAATGAGCAGTAGCCACTTAACAATTCCTGTTAAATGGCATTTCATCAAATGAAATAAATTTTAAAATCAGTTTTCTGAATTAATTTCTCCTCCTGTAAGAAAAAAAGAAGTGTTGACTGAATTTGGCTGAGAAGACAGAGATTTGATCCCTTTTCTCCTCAGTTTATGGGGATTTCTCCTTTCCTATAACACAATTATGCTGCTACACTTGACAATTCCTAATCCTTCTGTATGATGTTTTAAATGTACCAGTTACCTTGAAGTCATTGAGAATATTGTGCTTCTCTTTGCCTCATGGCTGGCAAAATTTGTTCATAATGGAAATGAAAATCAGTTTTACTTACAGAATGTTTTTGACATCTACTTTGAATCCGTGGAATCTGAGAACAGAGTCATGTAGGACTGAACAATCAAATAACCTGATTTTTAATTGAAATCCTTGACCGTTGCAAGAAAGAACATTAGAACCTTCATTATATTTTAGTAGGAAAATCTGATGCTTTTTTGACACACTGTTCAATTCATGCACCCAGAGTTTACGTGTATTTTCATTGCATTCTTAACTTTGTTGCTGTCATTAAATACGATTCATTGGAACAAAACAAAGTCTTTTGGTAGCTCAGATTTCAGGTATTTCTGGATTCCAGCTGCAGTTTACAGAACAACAAGAAAACTCATTTTTTTGCCAACAGAAAGTGTTTAAATTTCCAAGAAACAGAACACTTAGAACTAAGCTTTTTGTCTCATACAAGCTGGTAATTCAGTACACACAAGTCAGTGGAGCTTTTTGTGATTTGATTAATCTTGCTGCAGTCTGCTGGTGTCCTCATCTATGCCTTGGGTCTGACTGTACTTCTGAAAAAGAAAAGGAGAGGTTTAATGCAATTACACATGTGACACATTTGTAGACGTGTTGAAACCTGGACATATGCAAAAAATTGTTACTGTATTAAATTACCTGTAAATTACCTTTTTATAGACAATCTGTGCAAGAATCTGTGGCATTAATTAACTGTTCTGTGTTTATTTCACTACTCAATGGTGAGAGTTATCTCCTGAAAATTGTACTTTGTGCCAACCACTTGTAATAAGGTGCATCCAGATTTGTTTCCAATGAATCACTTGCCTGTTTTTCCTTTTTTTTCTCACTCAGCACTTTTAACCACAAAAATATAACTTGCATCCCATAAACAAGTTATAATTGGGACTCTCATAAACTTTGGAAGCCTTATCCTAGAATGGAAGCTGTAGAAGTAAAACTGGTTTCTCAACATTAAAAAAATATCCCAGATGGTTTGACCAAAGCTTCTTGTATTTCTGAAAATAGTAACTGTTAATTCTCCATCCCAGCTGTAGGATCTACCTGAATTCCTGGACTAAGTGGAGAATTCCTGCTTCCATTTGACTCTGTCTTTACCTTGAAAAAAATAATTTATTTAAAATCTTACTGACCTTTTTCATCTTGCCTATCAGCTGACATTATACAATTCAATGAGGAATTGTAGTGGGGTCTCTCCGTTTTAAAAGTAAAATACCAAAAGGCGTGACACTTCTATTGTATTTCAGTAATATCCAAATGCAAAGATTCTCATCTAAATTTTTATAGCAAGGAAAGCAGAGATATTGCATGAAGAAAAGTAATTTTTTTTTGCATCAAATAATCTCAAAAGTCATATGGAGAGAAATAAAATGAGGAATGATGGGCATCCAGGGGCATAATTAAATTATGAGTAAATGAGAATTGGGCTTGGGTTGAAAGAAATTCAAATAGGCGTATTTATTTAAAATACATAAAAAATAAAAATTGCAGATGCAGTGCAGAGGGGAGGAGGAGGAGGCTGGGGTGGGGCCATTACATAGTGTATATGCAGCTAGGCAGGATTTAGCACTGAAACTTGCATTTTAACACTCAGTTCAATATTTCAGGTCGGTCTGGGCAGGTGTAGCTGCATCAGTTTGTGCCGTGGCACAGCAGGCTGTGCGCACAGTCACTGTGTCCTGGGCCACAGGGAATTTTTGCAGTATACATGCAGCTGAAATTTTTCTCCTCAAAAAACCTCTCAAATAATACATTTTCCTGCACACAAAAAAAACTCCAAAAACAAGCAAACAAACAAACAAAAAAAGAAAACAAACAAAAAACCCCAAAAACCAACCAACCTACCAAAACCCCAACAACAACAACGACAACAACAGAAAAAACAAAACCAGCAAAAGCAGATTTTAGAAATGGGCTTTAATGCAGACATTTGCATGCAGCTGTTCCCATCCTCCTCAGCAAATGCTAAAATTAACTGGGAACAGATTACATTTGAGTTTAAAATTGCTGTGATTTCAATGAAATACTTTAAGATTCTGTGCAAAAAGTTCAAACAAGCAAACTTCTGCATCCTTCAACTAGAATATAATTTTGGACAAGTTTTGCTGCACTATACTTGTGTTTTGGGAAACCCAAACAAGTTTAGGAGCTGAATGTTATGAAGTGTGATACTTTCTTAGTATTTTCTGCTGAAGTAAATTGGATTCTCTCACATTATTTCTTACTGGAGAAACTCTGTGTGTATTTTATGAACAGTAGCAGAAGCACTTTCGGTAACTTTTGACTTGGTGATGAAACTTCCCACATGTCAGCAGTGTCCAAAATCACTTATCAAACCCCTCACCCTTAGCAGGAACTACCACAATAAAACTTTCTGCTGTGCAGTTGCACAACTGTAAATAACTATTGGCTTTACCAGCTATTTACCAGCTTTTACCAGCTATTTCTTCTTAAAAATGTCGATAGTTGCTGTGCTTCCAAACCATTAACTTCCTTTTTTTGTGTTTGTGGAGTTTTTGTTTGGCCTGTTTCATACCCAACTGAGCCACAGATGCAGGGACTTGCATCCCATGTGGGTTAATTTCCAGGTGGGAGGAGGAAGAAACTAAGGAAATAAACTAAGGAAGTAAAGGAAGGAGGAATTAAGGAAATAAGGGAGGAAGTGAAAGAGGAAGAAATTAAGGAAATAAAGGATGAAGTGAGGAAACCAGTGAGTGAATTTCTATCTCAATCTAGAACTGCCCTAAGACAGCCTGATGTACTTGACCTGTATATTTAATGTCTGATTCTTTGTATTTTTTGCATCATTTTTTTGAGCTGGTTGGTAACTTTATTAATTCATTTTCCATTTTCATTTTTTAGTTTGGAAATGAGGAACAGCAGCTGGCCTGGGCGAAGCGGGAGAGTGAAAAAGCAGAGCAGGAAAGACTGGCTCGGTTGCGGAGACAAGAACAAGAAGACCTTGAGTTGGCCATTGCACTCAGTAAGGCTGACATGCCAAACTCTTAAAGAGGGTCTTGGGCTCCACCCTGTCTAAGAGAAACCTTGGAATAAGGCTTTTATAAAAATACTAAATCCTTGGTTTATATTGTGAAAATAATTTTAGTCACCTTCAGATCAAAACAGGACTGGCTGGTTGTGTCCAACCAGGCTCTGTGTGGCTTCTCAAGTGCATAATCTGCAGGAAACACTGTATAAGCTGTATTATATGTTCTAGATAAAATGTATTGCTTATAAGAAATTTAACGTTTAATCCTAAGGTACTGAAAGTTTCTTTATCTGAAACACAAATGTTGCATAGAGTAAACTGCAGCTTGTGAATCTGGTTTTTTATAACCTGAATTCCACTGGGTCTTTGAGGCTGCAGTGTGAATTTCAAAGAAAATGTCATAAAAAGAGAATATTTATAGAATTAGCTTTCACTTGTTACATTTATTTAATAATTCATGGTAGGCTAATCAGTACGTCTTCTGCATCATCTATGTCAAAGCATAAACTGATCATTAGATGGTCCCTTTTTATCCAGAAGTTGTGGCTTTTACAAAAGAATCTGGCAATTTATATATGATGGATACAAACTCTGAACTCTATGAAACAGTACAAATTTGAAGACTCTAGAAATTAGTAGTACTTCTAATTAAAACATTTGTTTGCATTGAGTTTTAGTAATTGTGTGTGACTAAAAGAGGGAGTTAATTCAGTTGTAGTAAATGGGATAAATAACTTAGCAGTTAAATTATGAAGTAAAAAGTTTTGCTTTATTGTAAGCAAACAGGATTGCAGGGTGGCCATACACATTTGGGTGCTGCTTTAATGTGACATCAAGAAATCAAGTGGCGGAAAAGTTGGCAAGTTTGAGGAGTGTTCACCCTTACAACTCATTGTACCCTCATTTACTCCAGCTCCCAGCACACAGACTAGGTTGTGTCACCCAAGTGACTCTCTGGTACAGTCCCTATCTCTGCTTCTTTAATTCCACGTCTTTGGGGTTACAGATCAAGCAGATTTAGCCGAAACGAAGCCAAGTTGAATCAGATTTTAGTTGCCGAATACACGTTCACACATCAGTTCTGGCAGCACTGTCTGGGTTGGCTCTAAAACACTGTTTGCAGTACTCAGACCAGCTAGGAACAGGTTTTATATGCACTGAATGCTTCCACCTGGAAAAGACAACACAGAATGTGTTTGACATTAGAAAAATAAGTCTGTGAATTTAACTTGCTTACTAGAAATGCCTTTTCTGATTACAGGAATTCTGAAACTTCAGTTGTGTTTGCCTTGGAATTTTCTGTCTCATGGAGTAGAGACCTAGCACAATGTTTGTAAATGTCCCCAGTCTTCTTTCCTGCCCTTTGTTCTCTGGGAATACAAAGCTTTCCATTCTGGGTTTTTACTGATGCAGCGCTTATCTTACAACGTTTTCTCTATTTTTTTTTAATGTGATATTCCTTCATAATCTTTAATGCATTTCTATTTTTTACGTCCTTGCTTCCTTACTTTTATTTTCGTACTACAACGATAGTGCCTGCTCAGTGAATGAAAACAATCTTTCCCTGTTCTGTTGGGATTGCCTTATCCTGGATGCTTTCCTTACACAGAGGAGTAAGATTGGATCATTTTAAGCATCTTGGTAGTTTTCAGCTCTGAAATTCAGCCAAGATGTGGCATTTGTAGTCTCAGGCTTTTGTGGGGAGGTAGGTGGGTGGGTGGGTGGGTGCATAGACACACACATCCATCCATATTTAGGATGTTATTTTTAGGAGTCACAACTCCCCTTTTGCTGTGTGTCTCCTGTGCTAATGGTACTACAAATAATGTGAACCTTTTATTCTCCTCAGAAGAAGATTTATTTCTTAAACCAAAAGCAATCATATAATGAATCTTTAATACTGTCCTTTAATGAGCCCTTTGGGATGCAATAGAAGCTGTTTCTAATTGTGCAGAACCTGAATTGAAATCCCTTCCCGTTGCGATAATTTTTCTCTAATACGTTTGGTTACATGATCAAACATACTAAAGCATCAAAAAATTCTCTCTTCTGTTGGTGTATAGGACTTGAAGTCTCTGAGAGCTAACTTAGGTCTGTCTTTAGGTAACATGATAAAACTTTTGCTGTGAAAGAGCAATTTTCAAAAGCAAGTGGCTGCAGGATTCTCAGTGAAGTTAAACAAACTGTATCCATGTGTAAGATCCTCCTGCTCACTTGGACACGAGTCCTTGTGGTGTCTCTTCTGCTACAATAAAATTTAGAAAGGAATACCAGTTCTGGACTGGATAATGTCACTCCAGAGGGACAGGTGGATGACTAAGTAGCTTGATGCATTTTTGAAGTTCTGTACCATAACAAGACTTTCTGCTGCTTTGTCAGGGCCCTAAAATACTGAATTTATAATGCTTCTAAGCCAATGAGATGGTGTTTTCAAGATGCCCAGCAGGGAGGCAGAAATGTGAATTGATATTCACATTCATTCTATATAGTGCTAGGGCTTGTTTTTGTATTTCCTTGTTGACTCTTCCTCATATTTGCTTGGACAGTAACTGCAGATCAAAAAATGAACAAGGACAGAACGCAACATGTTGTCTATGCGCAGTATCAGATTTAGGAACCTTAGGTTTACTGAAACACTCTTGATTCAAAATGTTGTCACTGCAGAAGAAAACCTAGCTGTGATTTCTCACTTTGTATTTAATATAGTTTTCCATATTAAAAGGAAGATTCCCCACATTCTTTCCCTATGCTGTAACTCAGTGTTTGTACAATACCTGCACTTGCTCTTTGAGGCAAAACTTTATTGCAAGACATTGATCTTCTTCCTCCAGAACAGTGAAATTTAAAGCACGAACAGACCTGTTGCTATTTGGGCAGAGAAAATACGTACAGTGTAAGATATGGAAAATGTGAATACCCCCAGTGCATATACAGTGTACAGTGAGATCCATATTATTTGTGTCTCTGTGTGTGTGTGTATATATATATATATATATACATATATATATAGTATTGTATAATGTAATCATAGTGTGTGTATATACTCTACATGTCCACATGCTATGTCCAGTATATAGTTCCTTGTGCTGTACATAAAATGTGTATATACAATGAATATGTAGAATATGCAGATATATTCTATATATTAAAGCTTGTGTGTATGTATGAATTCTGTAACCAGAGATGGATACAGAATTGGAATCTTAACAGAAATTCAGATTAGCTCATGGCTCTGAGAATTTCAAAGTCCTGGTTAAAGAAAAGAGGAGAAATGACTTCTAATCAATTTGTATCAAGATTTCTTTCATTGACATGAAAAACTGTGTTCATTAGCTGAGCCAGGTGTAAGAGAACCCTGGCAGAAAGTAGTAATCATCTGCACTGGATGTAATTTCACATTCTTCGGAGTTTATACAGTATCTGTTTGGAATGTAGGCTCAACTGCTGATCTTGCATGTCATCTTTCTTCTCTGGGCTGAGGCAATGAGTTTTCTCCTGTGTTTGCTTGTAGTTTCACTTCCCTCTTTCCTTTTTTTTTCCTTTTTAAAAAATTATTCATAAGGAGCTGTTCTCATACACACACCCCAAACAGTCACAGGCAAAGGTGGAAAACATGTTTTTCTTGCTTCATTCCAGTTAGATAGGTTGCGCCTAATTGTCATCTGGATTCCAGTTCTGGTTTTCCTCCATTTCCACCTAAGCTTTTACTTCAGGAGGAATGACTATCCATTGCATATTTGGCTCAGACGAAAGAGTGGGGGTGATTCTGCTTTCTACTTAGATAAATTATTAGACTCTGTGGTACCTTGAGCAATCACTAAGAGTTTAGCAGGGTTTTATGGTGGCACACGTTTTATACAGAATATATACTACTGGAATGACTCATGGAAAGCCCTGGGTTGCACAGAGCACTGAGGCACAACAGTTAAACAGGGCAGACAGACAATTACTCATGTTGAACCTGCACGTGCAGACAGTGCACGTAGGACACAGGTACTGAATTACCACATTACCCTTCACAGAACTGTGTGTTCACATTTGCCTCGAGTGGTTTCCCTCAGTTACCTTCAAACTGTGTTGCTGTAAAACCTCCCAGTCACCCTGCAATAAAAACAGATGCTCATAAAAGTCATACTTCCACAATAATGCTGTATGAAATATTTTTATATAGGCAGATTTTTCCTTATGGAACCTCTGCCCTGTGAGGGTCATTAGTCCTTCCTATATCTTGTTCCATGTACTGTGCTCTCAAAGTGTAAGAAATTCCAAGCTGTGTCTGTGTAAGCCTTTTTATTTTTAATTCCCATCTGTGAAATCTGTTAACAGTATTGTAGAGATTATTTTGTCATTTTATGCTCAAAGATAATGCACTTTTCTTGGATTCTTCTTATAATCCTTCTGGGGTTACTATTTCTTCTTCAGTGTTTCTCCATTGAGAAGAATATTTGTTCTGTAGAACCGTGGCCCAAGGAGTTTTGGTCCAAGTAGAATTGTTGCTTTCCCTTGTGTAAGAGTTCGATTTCTCCTTTCTTCTGCATTTTATTCCTCCCTCTCAGGAATTTCATTTCTGTTTAATCCTCATTGAGAGCTGGAACTCTGTTGAAGTGAATTGATCTCTGCTATTAATGATCTAATTCAATTATCTTCCTATACTAGTGGAACAGCCAAGTTTTTTGTTATATATTTGGTTATATATTTCATCTATGTAGACTTCACAACAACCATCTTTTCCTAGAAAGGAATTTTGCTTGCAGTATGATGGAATCATAGAAGATTTATTTTTAGAGTAACTATGTTAACTATAATTCATTGACACACCTGTTTGATCAGTTGATCTACTGCTCTTTTTACTTGAAAGTTCTATAAATAAAGGCTAATTTGTTAAAAAATGGAATTTTCATTTTTCCAACTTCTGCCTCTCCCTTTAAGTTTCAAAGGAAAACTCCTAGTGACTGTGGTTCCTTCTGCTGTTGCAAGTACGGAGTGCTCTTCTGGTGTCCCTTTTAATATACCATTCTTCAGTCTGATCTGAAAAAGGTGAAACACAAAGCAGAAACTGCAGTGGTGACCTAAATCTGACTAATATCTCCAAATATGTACATTATTGTGGTTATATTTATCTTTCAAATGTTATAACAAATTGTGAGGTATTTTAATTTTAACCCATCTCATGTGCTTATTGTTTAATATAAGAGAAATGTCATTGTTTAATATAATAAATGAAAAGTTACTTTTTGGAGCTCTGAGATTTCAGCACTCTTTCTTTACTTTTTTTTTTTGGTCCACAAGTTCACCAGTTTTTATGTTAAATTTGTGAATCTTGCTTTGAACAACCACTCTGCAACATTCTCTGCACTGAAATATTTTCCTTGTTGGCTGATGCCCTCTGCACTGTTTTCCCTCCTGTCTTTCCCTTTCTTCCTTGTCCCAGCCACACTTGGGCTGAGCAGACCAGTCCCAAATCCAATGCCACACCCTTTCCAAGCAATTTGTGTGCAGCAATGCTGGATGTCCTGGCAATTTACACCAGGAGCGGTTGGGGAGATCACCAGAGACAACCTTTGGCTGGCTGGAAAAACACACCTCACTAGTGGGCTGTTCCATTTACTCACTTCGACTCATTCTTCTCCCAGCTGTTCACTGGCTGTTCCTGCTCACCTGGACAAAGTGAGTAGCAGGTTGCCAAGGCAGGTTTCTCTCCAATATTTTTAGTACGTTGACATTTTGGAGCAGGATTTGACTGCAGTATGTCACACATGGGCACAACTCCCTACCCAATTCCTCTCATCATGTCGTGCTTCTCATCTCTTACAGAACCATGGCCCAGCGCTCTGTGTGTTGCTCCCACTCGTATTTTCGGGGTCTGACATACACAGCATTCTCATCCCTACGCTTTCCAAATGCTTTCCTAATCCACGTTGTCTGGGCTTCATCTGAAAGGACTCCCCTGTACCCAGCATGACCTAGGAGCCCCTTCACTGGGAAGGGAAGAAAAGCAACACCATCCTGTTCAGGGTGTGGAAATTTGACCCTAAAGGCTGTGCAAGGTCTGAGCCCAACTCTTAAACCTCTAACACAACTGTAGCATTTATTGACTGTACTTAAGTATGTCCCAAGCCCAGCTCTCCTCTTGGAATTCTGAGCTCCCAGAGTCATCAGTGCCGCCCCTATGCTGGAAGTGCCATCAGGTTTATCTCTAGAATTGCTGAATCTCCCATCTGCTGTACGTGACTATCAGTGTAGTCACTCTTGACTACCTTTTCCCTCCTGTCTGGTTGGCATTTTTTTTAATGCAATGACCACAATTAAAGCTTTTTATTGGTGCTGATGCAGCATCTCTTAAAATTGCTGTAGCCTTCCTTATTGATGAAATATCACAGGACTCTGCCAGAGGCAAACATAATATATTTCTGCTTTAACTTCCCATAAAGGTCCTTGATCACAGTTTTCAGAATGACAAAGCCCTGTGCTCTCTGCCTATCTCTTGCATCCACAGAAAGGACATCCAGGCATTCTGTATCCTTTATTTTGCAGTATAATATAAAATCATTAAGATAAAAAAACCCACTTAACGCTGTCATTGCACACAGGCTGTAAAAAAGTGGTTGTTGGGATCTGAGGATATTTTTGTGTGTGTTTTGTTTTGTGTTTAAGCCTCAGGCTCGGTAGCTATTCACCTAATACATTAAATGTCACAGGAGATCATATCCATATGATATTCCAGATATTTCGTGATGACATAATGAGTCAGAACTCCAGGTATGCTCTGAGCTGTAAGAAGTGCAAGAAACCAAAGTAAAAGTGAAGTGATACCCTATTTAGTTATAAACCTGTACCAGGTAAGTTCACCTGGCAGTTTCTGTGTTGCTGAATTTATGCTCACAACAACAGGCCGAAAACTTCTGATTTGCTAAAAGGACTTACACTGGGAACAGGTAAATAAGCAGGTAACTAATGCTAACAATGGTTACAGAGTAAATGAAAATTTGGTTGCTTCTGCCCTCCTTGTGGTTAGAAAGGAGGTTTTGGTAAAGTTAACCCCTCTTCATTCTATAAAGCAGTGCTTATGGTTCCTCTTTAGTGTCTGCACTAAATATTGTAAGATCAGATAATTGTGGCTGGAAAATCAGACCTCAAAAGAGTAAATCAAATATATTTTCTACCTAACAAGTTCAGGATAAATCCCTGCATCCTTTGCGTGCTGCGAGTGGAAGGTGCTGGTTTGTGGCAGGGGCTGTTCCCAATCTCGGCTGCAGTGATGGGGAATGGGTTGTTTGGGATCCAATCATACAGAGCTTTAAGGAGTCTCTGGGAATCAATACGTTGACCTAGTTACCTCCAGGGCCTATGAATTGGGCATGGCTATGTGCTTCAGGTTACTAGTGTTTGGCTTGTAAACCAATTACTTCTCCAAATCAGTGGGAAGCACATTTCTGCCACAGCCTGGGCCACGGCAGAGGGGCTGCTGCAGTGCCAGAGTTCAGAGCTCTGACTACTTCACTCACAGCACATAGGACGTGTCTTAGGCAGGTGGGATCTGGGACAGACCCAGCTGAGAGCAGCTGCTTCAAGGACACCCAGGAATTTTAAGGTTCGTAGATGCCACCAAGTAGGTTTTGGGTGCTAGCAATGGGGACGGCTTTCTCCCTGTTAAATTACATGGGGTTTGGGTTGAATTTTTTGCTAGTTACCATAGTGATGGCTACATGACTTGGTTGTAGTTGTTTTATCTAAATATAGCAAAAGAAATTGCTAGAGCTTGGGGTTCTGGCTTCGAAAATTCAATTTAAGTGAAGCCTAACAGCTACTCTGTGTTAGAGGTGCACAAAATAGCTTGACAAACCACAGAGCTTCTACCACAGAAAACCACAGAACCACACAATCCTATAATTTGAAGAGTGGACAGACTTATTTTGGCATTCTTGTGGATGGAAGACCAAAGTTTAGAGCCAGTCAATGTTTTCAGGCAGTTTGTAAATGGCTGTGAGTAACCAAGGGCTCGCACAGGTTGAAATGCCCCATCCTGCACGAGATGAGCCATGGCCAGTACTAAAGCTTCAACTCTCCCAGATGTGATCAGCTACAAAACTGATTCTAAAATAAACTTCCGGAAAAGCCAGCGGGTTTCTAGTCCAGCTTTCCACTTCAGGGTTGAAAAAAAGAGAGTTGAAAGTGCCCTGCCTGCTGGCTTGCTGGGTGCTGGTTGTGCAAAGGCTGCTGGTGCAGTGCTGCTTGTGTGCAGGGTGCTGGTGTGGTGCTGGACTGTTTCACAGGGCACTGCTGTGGTGCTACAATGGTGCTGGTTGTGTGCAGGGTGGTGTTGGTTGTGCACAGGGTGCTGGGGTGGTGGTGCTGGACTGTTTCACAGGGCACTGCTGTGGTGCTACAATGGTGCTGGTTGTGTGCAGGGTGGTGTTGGTTGTGCACAGGGTGCTGGGGTGGTGGTGCTGGACTGTTTCACAGGGTGCTGGTGTGGTGCTGGAGTGGTGCTGGGATGGTGCTGGGTGAGCAGAGGGTACCGTGTCACCTTAGAGATGCCAAAAGGCGACCGAGCCAAACGGCCCTGCGGCAGCTGAACCTGGTCCTGATCTGGGCCATTTCAGGATTACGGTGTGTTCTGACATGAGGTCCCATCTTGGAGGAGTTTAACTGACTCTTCTCAAGTCAGTGGGTGAGGAAAAACCATTTTCAGCAGAGTGAAATACAATGCTCTGAAACTCCACGTGGAATGAACCGACTTAGAGCAGTGACTGCTCTGGATGGTACCTGAGTTTGGCAATATTTACTAAAATTTTCACTAAGATCATTGTGCAGGATTTGCCTGTTTCTGCACTCAACCTGCTCTATCTTATCTCACAATCTATCTTACAACAATAGTGAGCCCATGGCTGTGGTATCTTGCATTAATATGTGTGAAAATCTTGTTTTCAACGGACTCTACATTTCCTCCCCTCAGGTTTAACTACAACTTCTGTAGTTTTTTCCTTTCCCTGGTATGTCAAAATCAAATCCAGGATACCTGCAAGTTGTGGTGGCTGGATGCTTCCTGGGAGGCAGATGGTTAATTAGAACAAAATTACTTAAGAGATGACAACCTGATGGTCAGTTAGTAGAAGTTGTGGAGCATTAGTGGTTTCCTGCTGACTAGGGGAGGCTTGGTAGATTACTGGAATTACAGCGACACATCTTTGGATGTACTCATTTAAAACAATTAAAGAGAGAAAAAAAAAAGAGAGTTGCCAATTACTCATAATGGAATGTGAGAAGAATAAGATCAGCATCTCTTTTTTTTCTGCTACAAGATGATCTCAAGATTCAAGAACGTGCAGTTTCCTGTAAAGACCACATAGCAATTATCACAGATGCCCTCCCTTAAACAACGACAAGAAAGTTTCTTGTGAACTTTTATTAATGCTTTGTCCCCTCATCCCTCCCCACTTTCAGAGGCCTGTCTTTATATATTTTTATATGAAGTCTTTTACATTTATGCATGAGGATTCCTCTGCTCTATTTTCAGTTGAGTCACAAATCTAAAAGCTCAGACACCACCACCTCCTCCTCTTTCCATGTCTCCACTGCTCATCAGGGTCTGAGCTCTATTTGGTACCACGCTATCAGGCAGATACCAACTGTCTTATCTGAAGACTTTCTAGCGAGCAGCAGCAGAGGCAGCAGAGGTGATAACCCTCACAGCCAGACTCTTACCTGGAGCAAAGGCAGGTTTGGATGCTCCCATGCTGAGGCACTGGAGGAGGAGGAGGAGGAGGAGGAGGAGGAGAAGCACAAGCACCCAGTGTGGTGGTGGGTGCTGCAGAGTAGCCACATGAGGGTTTTTTAGGGGTTAGTGACTATGGTGACATTTATTTCTGCACAAAGGCCCTGAGCAGCATACAATACCTTCGTACCATTTACTGGCTGCAGCTGACTTGGAATCACAGAATCGCAGAATGGTTTGGGTTGGAAGGGAGCTTAAAGTCCATCCTGTTCCACCCCTTGCCATGGCCAGGGACACCTTCCACTAGATCAGGTTGCTCCAAGCCCCGTTCAAGATGGCCTTGAATACTTCCAGGGATGAAGCAACCACAATTTCTCTGGGAATTCTATTCCAGTCCCTCACCACCCTCACAGGGAAGAATTTCTTCCCAACATCCCATCTAACCCTGCCCTCTGGCAGTGTGAAAACATTCCCTCTTGTCCTGTTGCTCCAGCCCTTGTACAAAATCCCTCTCCAGCTCTCTTGGAGCCCCTTGAGGCACTGGAAGGGACTCTGAGGTCTCCTTAGAGCCCTCTTCTCCAGGCTGAGGATATGGAAGGGAAGAAAACTGGTCAGACCTATACCCAGCCTCTACCAGAGGTCAGGAGAGGACTGGGGACAAGCAGAGCCAGATAAGTGCATTGCGATGATGTGATGCTTCCAAGATGTTCCCCACCACTGGAGAGCTCTTGGGCCCTTCCCAAGGCAGATATGGGGCTGAGCACTGATATGTCACACCTCTTTGTCTCTTTTAAATTGCATTACCAAAAAGGCAACCGTTTAAGCTTGCACTGTATTACTGAAACCAGAGTTATAACAAAAACTGGGAATGCTGAAGACTGGGAATGACTAAAACCATTTCCAGTTCTTCAGAAAGAGCAAGGGAAAGCCAGGTGAATATGAAGAGATGAGAGTAAGAATTTTAGAAGTTATTTTCTTAAAGTTATAAACAACAAAGGACATGCTGAAATATGAAAATATTCAGCTATGGGGAAAGAGAAGGAAATACCTAGAACTGTTGCAACAATGAATGTGCCAAGTTCAGAACATCTTTAAGTCATCCTCATTTTCTGGAATTAGATTGTGCAATTTATTTTTTTCTAGCAAATAAATGAGTTTTGTTTTTGATGAAGAAACGTTAAAGCTCCCTTATATTTCACTTTGAAAGAGCTATAAAAGTGAAATGTGGAACTCATTCTTCCATGCCAGTGATTAGAAGCCCAAAATACATCTGTTCCACATGAACAAATTCAGCCTTTGCTTTCACAGAAGAACAGCTATATTTGTAGTTACTCTAAATGCATTCCTGTTGATTTCATTCTTGTGTATTCTAACATGTAAAGTCAGAAGGAAGGTCACTATCTTGATTAAAACCAAGTTCCAAGTATCCAGATGTTAAGGAAAAAAATGCTGCAATATTAAGCTGAATCTGCAGATTTGATTAGCAGTGATGTACAAGTATCAAGACTCACCACAACATTGGAGTTGTAAAGACAGAGGATGCCCATCAGATTGTCAGAACAACTGCTTGGATTTACTGCTTGGAATTCTGAGCTCATTTACAGCTGTGAAGAATTTTTTGGGGGCTCAATTTGACTTTTGCAGCTCTCTTTACGGCTATAGCTGTTGTGGTATCCAGTTTATTTGCAATTAGTTTTCACAGTCTCGATTCCTGGCTGATTTTCCCCCCAAACAGTTAATAACTTTCTCGACTCCTGAAATCTAGGTGGCACTACAAATTATTACGTGAATTTAAGTTTTGGGGAATGAGTTATGAAGGTATTTTAACCTGTGTTGTGAATTTATGCTTGAATTCCACTACTGTTCTATTGGAATTCTGCACTGAGCTCTTGAGAAGAAGGATAATTTATGTACAAGAACGCCTTAAAATAAGCCTCCATAATTACAAAAATGCAGTGTTTAAATTTATAGTAAAAACCCACACACTGCTGGCAAAACTATAACTGCATCTGGAAAACATTAAGAATGCTATTAAAATAGGCTAGTATAAACTAGAAATGAGACTGAAATTACAGTGCTGCTTACTTAACCATTTTTAGGAAGTATATTTTGAATATGATCTACTTTCCTATTTGATTTTTTGATAAAGCACTGACTCAGTGTCTTGTTTACCACTGAGAATAATTTACTTACTCTGTTATCTATTTCAGAAAAATCCATGGCTCAGATTTAAGTGTCTTCTTACAGTTGTCGATAATTTAAAACACAACCAGGTGGTTGCTGGTCCAGCCATCAGGGAAAAAGTAGCAGGGAGATCTCAAAGGAGAATAAAAATCACAGCAATTAAAAACTTATTTTATTAAAAAGATGAAATGTTTTCAGACATTGAAAAATTATGTTTTTATAAAAACAGAAATAGGCAAAATACCCATTTGTCTTCTATTTACATATACAATATTTCTCATTGTATAAAATTATTTACAATATATAAAAAAATTACAGTAAATAGGTTATTTTCTTACAAGACATCAAGCCCTGTACTTCTAGTGTAGATCATGGCAAACAAGAATATTATTGCACCTGTGAACCAAACAGTCTAACAAGAGGAGTGTTCTCTTAGCCATGCCTTCAACTGAGATCTAAACTAACATTGTTAGCTACAGTAACATTCATTTTATCTCTTCTAGGGTCAACTTCAGGCAGTTTCCATACAAACATTGTCTTGTAAAGCTTAGGAATGGGCAGTTAAAATCAGGAAAAAAAACCGTATTTACAGCTTCTTCTACACAATCTGTATGGAGTCTTATGGAGTTTACCCTTCACAGAAGCTGCATAAATAACCCCTGTTCTCCTGACCGGGACGGGCAGGTCACTGATTCAGTCACGGCAGATTCTCTGCAGGAGATGCCTGGCTAAGCCTCCTTGTGTCAGATCCTCAGTGTCCGTCCTGGAGCGTCGGTCGGTGCCTCCCTATGTAGTACCAGCTACAGATTTTTAACGCTTCTGCACCTGAGCAGTTAAATAAGGTCCACTGTGGCAGGGCAGAGTCCCTGGGGCTACATGTGCCGCTTCATGTGCAAAGCCAGGTGGTCCGACCTGGAGAACGCCCTGTCGCAGAGGTGGCACTGGAAGGGCCGGTGGCCCGTGTGCTTGCGATAGTGACGGGTGAGCTCGTCAGAGCGCGCGAACTTCCAGCCGCAGCCTTCCCAGTTGCAGTGGTAGGGCTTTTCACCTGTTTGGGGAAATCAGAGAGCATGACTCAGCATGGCATCATATACCAGGCAACCTGCTGAGTTTTATCATAGCTATCCCTTTATTTGCTACTTAAGCCCTTCCACAGCAAGATCCAAGTGCTTTTAAGCTAAACTACTAGAAATTCCTTTACTCGCCCATACCTGCAGTGAAAATCTTTGGAGAAAGGGCTTTAGAAGCCCTGAGAAAAGCTTTGACTACATAGGTAAACACCTCGGTTACAGCCCTGACCACCTGCCATAGCTCAGCTGTGAATTTAACAGACTACAGGGTAAAATCCCAGGCTGCAAACTGTTTTACACAGGGCTATCCCAACCGGCACACAGCACATCTCTGTATGAAGGCCATCAGCAATATTTACCTGTGTGTGTCCTGAGGTGGGCCTTCAGGTGTGAGCTCTTGGTGTAGGTCTTCCCACAACCGGCATAGGTGCACGTGTGAGTGGCCGTCCTCTTCCTTGGCCAGGACCGGCGTCCTCGCTTTGGTTTGGAGTCCAGCAGCTCCAGAGGGGAGGAAGGAGGGGTGAGCATGCCCCTAGGAGCCGAGGGCTGTAAGGGCAGGCTGTCCTCGAAAATGCCAAACTGGGAGGTGTTCTGGTACTGGAGGTGGGTCTGCGGGTGGTGGAAGCCGGAGGCCGGGTGGTAACTTTGCTGGAATGATACGGACGAGGGGCACATCATCTGTGTGTGGCAATCGTTCACCATGAGATCGTCGGGGCTCAGCGGGGGCGTCTCTGCCCCAGGGATCTGGGGGGAACTGGCCACCCGGGGCTGCTCGTAAGCCATCATGCAGGTCGCGTTCCCCTCTTGCTTGATCTTTGGGCAAGCCTGGGGCACCAAACCCAGGATCGGTCCATAATTGTCCATGTCGGGTTCGGGCTTAATGTTCTCAACGAACTGCGGGCCCCCGAGGGTGGGTGTCACAAAGAACCGCCCGTGGACGCTGCCAGAAGGGCAGTAGTTGGAGTCCATATCGGAACGCATCATCTCCGGCACGATGCCGGCGTTGTAGGGCGGGGGGCTGCCCTGCTCCAGGGCACTGTAGCATCCCGGGGACAGGTTTGTCTGGTAAAAGCCACCGCTTTCGCCTTGGGCAGGGGGATAGTCCCCGCCGGCAGTGCCCTGGCCGTAGCCATCGCTGCCCATGGAAAGGATAAAATCCAGCACGTTGTTGAGATCCTCATCCTCTTTGCGTGGGGAGAGGCCGCCCCAGGTGCCGGCGGGGGTCTTGGCCTCCTGATCGCACTTCCACCTCTGGGGAGAGAGAAAAGGGAGAGGGTTAGAGGTGCCGTTCGCCTTGGGGGACGGGGGCGTGGGACGCACTCGAGGCGCAGCGGGGCGGCGGCTCCGCCGGCCACCCGTGCGATGAGCCGTCGGTGCTGAGCGCGGGGGACACTCACTTCGTGCAGGGCTTTCTCGCGGCAGGGGCTGGCGAAGGTGGCGAAGGAGGGCAGGGCGGTGTCGCTCAGCGCCATGGTGCGGGACGAGCGCGGCCGGCCGCTCTCCGCACCTTATAACGCGGGCGCGGGCGGCCTCAGGCCAATTGCAGGAGCGGAGGAAACGCGTCCCGGACGGGGCGGGCGGGAGGCAGCGGCTCGGGCGCAGCCTAAATTTAGCCCCGGTATAAAAGGACGCGGCGGCGGCGGTCCCAGCCCGAGCGGGGCGGAGCGGAGCGGAGCGGGGACGGGCCCCCTTCGCCGCCCTCCCCTCGCGCGAGGCTTGCGGGCGGCCGAGGAGCCGCGACCCCCGTCTCGGGCAGTGGTCGTGGAGCTGTGACCCCCACATCGGGCAGTGGCCGTAGAGCCGCGACCCCCACCTCGGACAGCGGCCAGTGACGGGACAGTGAGGGGTCCCTGCCCCAAGTGAGCTGGGGGGACGCCAAGGGGTCTCTGTGCCCCTGCTCCAGGGACGCTGAGGGATCCCGTCCTGTGCTAAGAGAGACTTTGAGGGACTTCGGTGGGATAAGGGGCCGCAGGGTTTTCCCTGCCCTGGGAACACCTGCAGGACCCTTCCTGACATGAGGGGACCCTGTGCTGAGACACACTGTGAGTGCACCCCACCTGCTGTGGGGTGGAGGGCATTGAGGGCTCCCTGACCTGGAAACACCAAGGGACCATCTGTGACACGAGGGGACACTGATAACTACAAGCTTCAACAGAGACTTTGAGGGACTTGCTGTGGCATGGGGAACACCGAGGGGTCCTTGCCTTGGGGACACTAAGAAAGACACCATGAATTAGGGGTTTGATCCCCCCACACCTCAGAGCAGCTGCACCACAGCCTGGCCTCATCCCTGGGGCATGTGGAGCAATCAGACTCAGAAAAAGAGGGTGGGAGTGGAAGGTATCAGGAGCACAGTGAGGGAGACATGCCCTGCTCCCACGGGTAAACTGCTGAGCTGATGATGGGGCCCTCTGGCACTGGTCGCCCTAAAGGCCCCAGATGCATCTTGGTGCTGACAGAAAGGTGTTCAATGCCGCTCTTGTACAGTCTTCACTGGAGTTTTGCATTTAATGGAAGTCCAGATCTGTAGCAGAATTTCCATTGTGGCACAAAGATTGCCAAAATCAATGTTGCAATGTGACATCATGAGAGAAAAAATGCACGTAGCTTCTGTGAACTCCTCTGGGTGTAAGCAATTTATGGTCTTGGGCTTGATTTTTCAGAAGGGAAGATTGTTCTTCTCCCTTACCTTGGCCTCTAGCTCAGATGCCAAGTCTGAAGGAGCAATTCTCCAATAACTTCTGAGAACATGCCCCAGGCTCCTGTTTTGGAGGATCATGGCTGCTTGGCCATCATCCAGGAGCAAAACTGGCAGTTCTGAAAGGGGGAAAAACTATGATCTATCAAGGGACAGACTGATCCTTTGAGAGCCTGTTCAAAGAAAGAGCTATGCTTTCTCCTTTCCTCCTCCATATTTCCTTTGCAATCACTTCTAAAAGGGTTTCTAAGTGAGCTGGAAATCAGGAGAGTGCAAGAGAACATCTCTCACTTTTATGCATGGTGTGCCCCAGGAGGGGAAGGAGCAACGCCCTTGATGGGCTCTGGTTCTCCGAAGCATTTTGAGCCTGTTCACCAGAGCCCATCCCAGGCTTGTGTCTGTGTTTAGCCACCTCGGGAAAGCTCAGTTGCTAGGGTGAGTAAATGATCTTTTCAATAGCTACACATGTTTTAAAATCAGGAATATCTCTTGTTTAACTTTCTATAGTTTTCATTCTAAAAGTTCACAGGTTGGCCAGAAGGAGCAGCCAAACTTCTGTGACTGGAGCAGAATCAATACACTGAATGCATGGTAACGCTGTACACAAAGATGTGTGACTCATGGCTCTGTAATGTCACACTTGTGTAATCTTTCAATGTAAACTCTTTTCCTCTAATAAAACGTCTGTAAGTGAACGATACGTATATATGGGGTTGTGAGTCAGCCAAGAAAATATACTCTGATGAATTCAGAATGAATGTGAATGTTCCCTTGATAACACACCCCAAATGTCTGTGTCAGTTGATGTGCTTGTGATTTCAGCAACAGCTGTAACAAAATATTTTGTTTCTAGGATATACAACTGGACATGTAGGTTTCACTGAAAAGCTCCAATCGGATGCTGCCTTCCAGTAGGCACTGGAAGGACTTTGTTTATAGCCCTGCAATGGCTGTCACCAAACTCTGCATTTTCTTTGTGTAAAGGAAACGTTTAGCAGGCAGAGAGGGTGAAATCCAGGCACACAAAATAATAAATTCACTGCCTTTAGTTTCTCTTTGTTTTCAAGCAAAGTGGAGAGGCTAAAAATTGAGAGCTGCGCTAAACCTGGGGAGACAAATGTGAGAATTTATTTACCTTGTGAGTCATTGGTTCTACGCAAATTGAGAACAATTTTGCCGTGACCTTCCACTCGGTTGTGGACAGTTCTGCTGACATTTTCTGGCTTTGTGCTGCTCACAACTCTTATTTTAAATACCTAAAAGCAAGATCCTGGCAATGATCTCACTTAGCATAGATCAGGAGTGATGCCACTGGTGTATAAATGTGAAGAATGTGAGATTACAAAGTATTTGTTAATCTGCTGTGGGTAGAGGAGAACTAAATGATGTGTGACTTGTCTTCCAGCCAAAGTAAACACGGACTCAGCCATTTTTTTATGGCAAAGTTGATTTTCCTAGGTGTTGCTGCTTCTCTCTCTTGTTGCTTTTAGATCAAGGAGAAACTTTTTAAGGGATTGCAATTAAGATTTTGCATGTTAATAGAAGAATCCAAGCTAGGGCTGTGCTGGACTGTGCCCACTGAAGCTCGTGGCTGGATGGATTGGTGCAATATCCACATCACCTGGCTGCCCCAGTTCTGAGTCATTACAGAACTCAAGCACACAAACAAAAAGCTCCTTTCTCAGGGATTGTTCTCAGAAAGTCCTGATTGCACCTAGAGCAAACTAGTAATAATAGTAATAGCAGGGTAAACGAGCTGAATATGACACCTCTTAGCACCTAGAGTGCCCAGTACAAATAACACCGTGACCAACCCCTTCATATTGAAACGAGACAGAGGATCTCCTTGCCTGCATCTCAAATTGTCACAGTTCTGTTGACGATACAATTTTTTATTTTTTTCTATTTTAAACTGCAGGTTCTGAGTTAGCACTTTTTAGAATCTGCTGTCAAGGAAGTTGATAAAATGATGTAAACAACCACATAAAATGAAATATATGGTTATGTGTTGGAGACACACATCTTAATTTGGGGAGAGTGATTTAATCCTGTAGGTCTTCTGTCTGACTAAAGTAACGTCATGAATTAATTGGAGAAAGGAGCCTTTTTGACCAGACCTTTCATGACTGGAGCTGATTCCCACGCAGGGACTGACAGACAAAGGTGAACCATCTCTTTGATGACCTGAAGGGGCTCATTAAGTTTTTAGGAAAACATATTTTCCTTTAATACTTTTTTTTTCTTAGTGAGTCTCCTTTGAGCTATCTGCGTATTTTCAAAGTCTTTCTTGAGGTCTGAGCACTGGAAAAGTGGAGTAGCAGACAAATATGAGTCACTGCTCTTTAATGATTTGACTTGGTGCCCTTTGTCATGGTCTTGTGCTGAGTAGCTGCTTGGCAAAGGCATCCTCTCCCCCAGCTCTTTCATGTCATGGAGTGCCAGGACAAGGGGGAATGGCTTCCCACTGCCAGAGAGCAGGGTTAGATGGGATATTGGGAAGAAATTTTTCCCTACGAGGGTGGGGAGGACCTGGCACAGGTTGCCCAGAGGCTGCCCCATCCCTGGAAGTGTCCAAGGCCAGGTCGGACAGGGCTTGGAGCACCCTGGGGTGGTGGAAGGTGTCCCTGCCCATGGCAGGGGCTGTGACTGGATGAGCTTTAAGGTCCCTTCCAATCCAAACCATCCTGTGATTCCATGATACAGTGTCAGCTCCCCAGTCCAGGGCGGCACCACCATGTACACCGTCTGCACTCAGTGTTGGCTCCCAGGCTTTTTGAGAAGATTGAGTTTATGACAATGTTGAAAGCAGGGCACATGGGATATGGGGGAAGACTGGAAGGTGGAACAGAACCCTGGGAGACCTGATGGAAATGATGGTGGCAGGGCTAGGAAGCATCAAGAGAGAATTGGAACCACTAGGAGAAATCCAGCTTATTTAGGGTTGCACAGATGGAAGGTAGAGGCTGCAAAAAGATACCATGAAACGAGATGTCTGAGAGCAGAGCAATTTTGGTGTCCCAGTTTTTCCGATTAATTCCCTGTTGGCCTCCGTCGGAACCTATTTTTGTCCATGCCAAAAAGCAGGGCTGCTTGCATTTTCCATTCCTAGAAGTGTGGCCTTTAGCTTCTCTGTATTGCCATGAGTGGGGTTTGTGTCTGCCTGGATAGTTAAAATAATCCTTTAACAATGACATGTTCTTCAAATTATGTTGCACTTCCATGATCCTTGTCATCTAGGACTTTATCAGAAACAATTTCTGTTTTCTTCCAGGTCATTGTTAACAACACTGAATGGTAAGTAATGATAAAAAAGATCAAGAACCAATAAACCTGCTTGATTAAAATCTAAATTCCATTTCCAGATGTATTGGCCTGTGGTTGGACCAATTCGCATGTGCACATCATGTTCGTTTGTCATGTGCTTATTTCTTACTGTGAAAATCACACTGCACCGAGGCACATCCTTATTTAAAACACCATCACAAACATCCTTAACCAAGCCATCTTTATTTAGAATACTTTTTATGTCTTAAGTCCTCCCTGTCTCTGCCCAGGTTTATGTAACACTGACAGGCGTATCTGGGTCATTCTATTTACCCTGTTGCAATATTGACATAATATTAACATTCTCCAAGTCACTTGGGGCTTCCCCACTGCTCTGAAATGAATTGATAATAAACATTAACCATCTGGATATGTCCTTAGTTGGTTCTTTTGAAACACTCACTTCTAAATTACCCAGACCTGGCAACTTAATACTGTTTGAGATGAGTAGCAGTTGTTTTAACATCCTCCTTAGTTACTGTAATGGAAAGTATTTCAACATCATTATTGTCTGATCTCAATACAGCATCTGGCTTTTTCCCAAAGAGAGAACAGAAATATTTTTTAGCACTTCTGCTTTTCCGACACGGTTATTGACAGTTCTATCCCTTCCATTCCTTGTGATGGCAATCTTAACTGGTCTTAGTGAAAGCCTTATTAACTTACATCCTAAAGAGGAGCAAAAGTCAAGCTCTGATGCTTCCAACCTGTTTTAGCAAGGCAGACTCCCATCAATGCAGAGGGAAAGCAGCTTAAAATCCATTTAAGTAAGTCAAACTATATAAAGAAAACTTTTCTCAGAAATATGCAAGAAAATATGTTCATGGTTGAATAAATCATGCAAAAAATCAGCTATTTAGTGAATATAATTGAGGCAATTATGTATTGTTACTTGAATTTGCTGTGTGAAGAATGATAGCATTCAGCTGTAAATGATTTTTTGTAATTTTTGATTTGGGGACTCTTCAAACCTAAACAACGTATGCCACATTTTTAATGATCAGCTTTGATTAGGGATGTAGCTCTGTTTCTGCCAGCTTTTACTGACGTGTGTGCTGAATGCCCATATGTTGTATTGCAGATGTCCCTTTCAATTGTCAATTAAAAACACGTTTGAAAAATATATATATTTTTTTTAACAGAACTGTGAAATGATACCACGGTTTCCAAAACTTGGCAAGCATGTTAAATCATATTAACAAAACTGCTTGAAATGTCAGTCACTGATCATGACAAGTAGTTTTCAGTTGCTGCCATATACTTTAGATTACAGAACCAAATATTTAGTGAAGAAATGGGCAATAAGGGCATGGAATAACAGGAGCACAGGGCAGAAGTACCTATGTGGTTTCATTCGGAAAAATTACTCTTAACAAATTATTAACAAATATTTAATGGGCTCTACAACATCAGAAACCCAAGAAGATGAAACTCAATTCTGGAATACAGGAGTGTAACCCTTTGAGTGTTCATACTGGTCGCATCGTTCCTGGCCTGAGTTTTTAATAGACAATTTGTGTAATTGGTTAGAGATGACAGGAGAAAAAAGGAAATGATGTCTTATCTGTCATGTCCACTTGGGACAGTAAGTGTTGTCAGATGTGCAAAGTTGACTGGGTTTGGAAATAAGAACTGTGTTTGGGGTTTAATAAATGCAAGGGAAAAATTCTGTTTGAGGGTACTTCAAAGCCCTAATCAGCTGCTTTTTTTTCCCTCTTTTTAATTTGTGAGATCTGTAGCAGTCTGAGTCAGCACAGATGCAGATGCCCTTCTTAGCAAAGTTTTTTGTCACGTAGAAGTTCACATGTTTTAACTGGGGGAGGGGAAGAGAAGACTGGACAAAGCTTAAAACCAGTCACAAGAAGAGAATTACTTAGAAGTGAGGAAAGCTTTGGGGTTTTTTCCCTTGTTGGCATGTAGAACATGGTTATAGGTTATGGTTGGATCTGGTAAGTGGAGCTTTATTGACCAAATATACAAAGTAGGAGTTCATGTAGGGTGTAGGTTGGAAAGCCTTGTTTAACGTGAAGAACGTGTGGGGTTTAGTTCTCCTTTATTAAATACCTTCTTTGTACTGCACCTGTATGATTTATTAGTCATACGTCCTGCAGTTAAGTAATGGGAAATATTGGAGCAAGCATTTAATTAACTGTGACGCTGTTAATTGGTATTGCTGGCTGCCTGGAATTACTTTCCCTGTTTGAATACATGGAAGCGTGAATCAGAAGTATGAATTGGCCAGTGAGAGGAAGACAGGCACCTCTGCAGGTCAGGCTGCATGTATAGAGCAGCTGACTTCATTTGTCTTCCTGGCTTCTCAAGTCCCTGCAGACTTAGATCACTGAAATATTCAGTATGGTATATATTTTTTTTTCCATGATCACAATTAGTTATATAATTATGATTAAGCTTTGAAACTTCAGTGGGATATTTTGGGATAGACTTTTTTCCAGACGCATGTGTCCATTGTTGTGATAATTCTTTTTTCTGAAGCTATTAATGCCTACATTTTAGGTTATTTATATATTTAAATTCCTGGCTATGTCTGAGCTTAGGAACAGTGCTTTGTGTTTCGTAGAAAATGCTTTCTATTTAGAAACAAAACTCCAGCTTATTTTTTTCCACGCACCTGAACTTTTACTGCAGATTGTTCAGCTGATGCCTGCAAGGAATGTCACACTTACTGCTGAGGGTGGAATCAAGTGCCGGTTGTCAGGGTTAATACTGATCAAAATTATTACTATTTGGTGCTGTAGTATATATGGCAATTGTAGCTGAAGAGAACGACACTGTTGAAATCCCTCGAACGGTTACAGCTATTCTTGAGCAATAAAATGCTTTTTCAAGGGACAGCCTGATACAATGCAACTTTGTAGAATGAGTTGTGAAATTTTCTTTTCATTTGCCACATAAAGCGCCAAATAAATGTTTGTAATAAAAACACAAGCCTGGGAAGAATGTGTTTTGCCAATTACAGCATAATGTGAGCTACAAAGAAGTGTTCAGCATGGAGTGCATGGGGCTGTTAGTGTCAGGTTACAGCAGGGAAAAAGGTGCCTTAATTTGCCAAATAACCAGCGTGGGTTTTATCCCACATTTGCAAGGAAAATCACTGCTTTGAGGGAAAAGACATGGGCCTAATCCCAAGCAAAATGAATTTGGTGAGGAGAAGCAGGGTGAGAAACCAAGGCACAGGGACTGCAGAGCTCTGATTGATGATGGGTGGCCAATCCTCCAGCTTGTGGTTGACACATCCATCTCTTCCAGCTGGGCGAGGGGGGCACAGGGTGGGACTAAACCTTCTGTAGCAGAAGTGCTACAAGCCACACTGAGCCTGATGGTAACAATTTAGGGGGCCCTTTTACCTATTGCTCAAGACCTTGCATGATTTGCCCTGTTCCCCTTTTTGGGTTTCATATCACAGAAAACCGAGTTATTTTTTTCAACATAACTTTTGCTTCAGCCTAAAGTTAGACACTGAAATGTTCCGTGTCCGTGGCTGCAGCTCAGCTCAGCCTGACAACGCTCTTGAAATAAAGCCTGGATCCTGCTTGCTGGAAACTTAGTAAGAGCTGCCTTGTGCTCAGCTTCTCTGTGGGCTGTTTTCTGTCTTCTTCTGCTTAAAAACCACCTGCTCCGAGGGGATGGCAAAGCATCTCATTCACATAGAGTCAGCGGGAAGCAGCAGCCAAGAGGCAGCCGCGAGTGTGAGCGAGAGGGGATCCTTTGCAGCCTTTATATACCAGAGTTATTTTTAACCACAGCCTCCATGCTTATTACAGTGTTTCCTCTCTCAGACGCTCAGGAAGCCCACTTGGCTCTGTTTCCTGCTAACATTCAGCCCTGGCTCACAAAATCTTTGAGAACAACAGGCCTGAGACTGCTCGGCTCCATTAAAAAAACTGGCAACTTTTCAAGCCCTGACAGAAAACCTTTGAAAACTCTGGATTTCCTCCAGCTAACGTATGAGGCTCCTACATCAGTGACAAATTAGACTGAAACAGCACAAAACACTCCTATGTAAATAGCCTTTTTCTGCGTTCACTCTTTTAATAGTTCAAACATTATTTATAGTTATTTCTCTGGGTGGAAAAATATTTTTATATTTTTCCAAAGATGGGTTCTAGTGAAATGTTTTCTTTGTTTGTTTGGATTTTTATGTTTTCTTTTTTTCTTTGAGATTTTTGTGACAGTTTTCTTAGGCTCCAGGAGCAATCTTTTCTTCCTGGAAACCAGGACAAAATGGCTGTTGTGAGTTCTTCACTGAAAGACCTCTGTCCAACACTGAGCACAAGTCTCTAAATGCTGCCATACCCCAACTATTAAATAATAGTTATAACAGGCACGACTGAGTTCTGATTTCCTGAGAGACAACAGGAGAGGTCAGCTGCACTTTATCGCTGCCTTCACACATGCGTTTTACATGTAACGTAAATGGTATTGAATTTTTTCTTGCAGGGTTTCCACTTCAATTCCAAAGGGACTCCTACTTCCAAAATTGCTTTCAAGTATCAAAATAGATGTGACCTTCATTGCTGAGAATGCTATTTTATTCCTGCGTTGCCGTTGTACAGCATCCTAAGAAATCTTAATGTGAAGTGACTTCTTATACCTGTCGGTAAAAGTGACCTGGAATCATAGATGATAAATCCAGATTATTAGAGTGATGGGCTTTTCTGATTTTCTAGGAGTATTTCCAGTATTTCACATCCTTTTCTGCATCAGCATCACCTTAGAGATTATTTATTGCCCTGGGCATGAACAGGAACCATCAGTAACTTCTCCATGTCCTTTCTTGTCCCAGTGTTTGTCTCAGAGTGATTGGTGGTAGCAGGTTCACTGGGGCAGGAGGATTTCCCTGACTTGCCCATTTTCTGGGCAGTAAGGTGTTTTTATTCACTCCTCCCAATTTTAGTCATCCCCAGCTTGAGTGTGTAGGCTCAGGAATGGTAAGGTTCTGTACTTGAAGGAGAAAGTGATGGAGAATTCATCCCTCCCTGGGATGATAAGGCCAGTTCTTACCCAGCTAAAGGCAATTGCAGGTAATACTATTGCAGCTCTACAAATCCAAGGAATTCTCTTCTTTTCTTCCCTTAAAGGATTACCTTCACTCCCTTAGTTGTGCCCTGAACCACTAAATTATGCCTACTATTCTGTTTTTGAGGTTGACCATCTCTGTGGGGTTTGTATGACAGTAGCATTTTTGCCCTCTGCCTTTCCTTTGGAGCTTGGTTATTGTGTGAGAGCATCTCCAATGGGAAAGCTCATCTATATCATGAGGAAGAAAGTAAAACTAATGTCTTTTACTGGTCTCAATAACACTGTTTATACAGCTGTGCTTTGCTATACCAGAGACAAGGAAATACTGAACTGGGAGCTGAGTGTATCAAGCACGATCTTGAATAAGTAACTACCACCACCATCTCTATGATGACCCTTATTCTGATTGAAATCACTTTACTCCTTGATTTATCTACATTTCACACAGATGTGGCTAACTTGTGCAGTTGAAAGTTACTCTTATGAGAACGGAAAAGCGTAAACAGTTCCTGCATGTGAAAGAACTGAATTCCACATTTTGTAGCTTTTAGTAACTCGATGTGCAGTTCAGTTGTTGCTTTTGGGGGCTTTTATCTCGTATCATACCCAACAATGGGGTTTTGGCTGTGCCAAGGCTGCTCTCCTTTGAATGGATCTTGGCAAGTGAGGCCTTTAAATCCAGCATATCATTTTGGCAAGTGATCCTTATTTTGCAAATGTAAAATGGTTCCAGTCATAGCTCCCAGCGTTTGCCCTTGTAGTTTATGGAACAAGTGGTATGGAATAGCAGATTCACGTTTATTTTCAGGCAGGAAACCAGTAGTGCAAAAATGCCTCATGAATTGAAGGGTCAGGGTGAAGTCTTTTTAAAAAAGAATCAAGGTGGTTGGGCTGCATTTATCACGCGCAGCGCAGAGGTCTAAAAATTACTTGTTTTGATGCTATTTGGAGCTCACTGTAATGAAAAACTGACTTTGTGCAGATTGACTTTCTGCGTCACAACCCATCTTGGGACAGTAATACCAACAAGGACAATTAGTTTAACTGTCATTCACCATTGCTGTTTATTTGTAGTCAGTGGTTTCTGGTAGAAGCTGCAGGACGACCCTTCCATTCCCACTCTTGCCAGCGGCCTCAGTAATTGCCTACTAGTCGCTGAAGGACAGACTCACCAAGGACTTTCAAAGCTCACTAACCCTCCTTCACATATAACTGAAATTTATAGCTAGCAGCTTCTAAAATAACTCACATCACTACCACCTCCAAAAACAGCTCTGGGACCATGTGGCCTTGTGGTTATGGCTCTGGGGTTGTGGTGGTGAAGTCAGAGATTCAAATCCAGTTGTAGGGAGATAAAAAGCTTCAAAGAAAGTGAAACTGGTTTTGCCTTGATTAGGTGGAAATAATAACACCTCATTTTGCTTACACCTGAAAACCAAAATTCGTAGCCAAAAATCAGGTACAATGCAGAATTCCATGTCACAGCAAGAGATGCACTGGGTGTGAAAGCATGTAGTTGTTATGAAGACAGCTCATGCCAATTGTCATGTTAGAGGGGGTTTGCTTCTCTTAGTACATAATATCGAGCTGTGGGGTGATAAGGTCTGAAGCCTCCACAGGCAACATAGACAGAGACTAGCAAGGTCCACTCTATTTTTCAGTGTATCTTTTGACCGAGTGGCTGTTTCAAATAGGAAAGGATTTTGTTTCCTTACTACCTTAGAGCTGCCCAGAGGTCTCTCTCTAGGCATTTAGGCAACATTTGCAGTTGTGCAAGAATCCCATGGATGCTACACTGGAAATTGTTATTATTGTACAATGATTAGTAAATGCAAACACAATAATAGCTCTATGATTTTACATTGTACAGGAATTAGAATTAGACGGAGTCAAATAAAAACCAGACAGATTTATAAGTAGATGGCCTTAGCTCTCAATACCAAAATGATCTAAACTGGACTAAATGTGAATAGATTTCTGAGTTATTTGGCACAAGAAGCATCTGGAAAGTTCTGATTTCCCCCTCAATATGCACAATTATCACAAAGCCATTGCTGTCCTGCTGAGTTATTCCTATAGCCAGTCAATGTTTTGGAGGCCTTGCTAAAAAATCCTTGAGGGACTTTCTTGCAATAATTGGGCCAGATCCTACACTGGCTTTAGGAGGGACCTGCCTACCTGCCCAAAAGAAAACCCACCCCAAGTCCGACTAAAACTCCAGCCTTGTGGTGTTGACTTTCAGGTTTTGTATCTCTCACTGACACTGGAATTAATTCCCACTGTTTACACAGGGTATGAGAGGAATTTTAACTTGAGAGTGAAGGTCAGGTTTAAGTTCCACATCATTGTACACAGGATATAAATGTGAAGGGATATTTCGAGCATAAGTGTCTACAAACTCTCTGCTACAGATGATAACAAGAGGAGTCCGTGGAGCTATTCATCCTAAGAATAGCTGTTACTGGATTACGAGGACATCTAGAAGTGAGCGTGTCACGTTTTTCTGATTTATTTAGTAGCATTCCGATGGGAAAACATAGAGATGATAACGTGCATTGATGGTACATATTGTCTCTGCAGGAAAATCCAAACCTGATTCCTTGGTGACAAGCTTGGCAGATTATTTCTTGAACTGCATCAGGATTTAGTCTGCAGCAGAGACATATCTGAAGCATTTACAGGAAGAGAACTGATGTTTCCATTGTTGGAATCCAGTGGATATCAAAGATGTCTTTGAATTTCTACAATTAGAAGGAGCCAAATAAAAACCAAATAATTTTCCAAGCAGATGGCCTTAGCTCTCAATACCATAATTATCAAGTTCCCTAGGTAGTGGTTTTAAGATAGATGTTAATGGATCTTTGAGCAAGAAGCATTAGTGATCTGGACTACAGCAACATTTTAATTAAAAAGTTGTACAATAACAGACTCAAAATGTAAACTTCAAAACATTTAAAGCCTAAATTACCGTGGTTTCAGAATTGGCATTGAGTATGTAATTTTTAACATTCCAGACTGCCTTCATTATAGTTCAAGAAGCCACAGAAATACACCGTTACGAGCCAGGAATAGTTTGTCCTTTTATTTGGAAAGAGAATTACAGAGGGAGCTATTGGGAACTGAAGTTTAGTTCCTAAAGCAGGAGCAGGCTACAGTATTTTTATACACAACTGCAACCACAGACTCGCACTCATTCAAACATGCCGGACTAAATGGTGCCGGCTGTATAAATACTCAACACTAAGTTAAAACACAGGTTCTTTTTTATTTCAGCTTTGAAGGTTTATCGTGCTATTTCTACTTTTTCAATATCATTTAAAGTCTAGATATATATATATGTAAAAGGGTGCCAGTAACTTAAACCTACAAATCAAGACCATGGTTCTTCAGTAGGTTTGGAGAAAGGCTGATTCCCTTCTGGACACTGTTGATGGACACAAAGCTTGCTTTCATTTGTGAATATCCGCTTAAAATTACAAAGTAAATCCTTCTGAGTTTGTTGTATTGTTATTTTTTTCCAGTGAGTTACTCCACAACTGCATCATAATGCTCATATAGTCTTTTTTTCAGAAATTGGACTCACATAAGTCGTTGGTATGCAAAATATGTAAGGCCCCAGTCTGCTCTGAATTACACCCATGCAAACCATTGAAACTTAAAAGGGAATTTAAAATATGCATGAGTAAGGAAAACAAATGGAGCCTCACTTTGCAAAGGGCCTTGAGATCTTTAGAAGATTGTCTGGAGATTCTTCGAAGATCATTGTACACTTTGTTACCTGTGCTTTCAAGACAGGAAGGGGAACTAATACTTAAACTACTGTTGTCCAAAACAGGTTTTATCAATGCTTTTGATAAATGAAAATGGTAGGAGCAGCAGATGCCCCACACTAATGTTCTAAACTCACTATAATTAATTAAAAAGCTCTAATGGAAAAATATCCTAAATCTCATGGCTGGTCAGAAATCAACTCTGGTTTTGTTTTACCGACAGCAGTAAATAAACCCAACATGAATAGACATGAAGGGACTTTCTAGAAGTGGTTGCTTGCGATAATTCCCCTCAGGAAGCTGATGAAGAGCAGCACAGACTGGCTGCCCTCTCCTCTGTTGACTCTTTTCCCCGTGTTGTTATAAAATCAGGGGAATTGATTTTGCTTCGTGCCTTTGGTTGACTTGGATGATGGAGTTGCGCTTCTAAAGCCTGAATTCTGGGAGAGAACACTTTTAACATGCTTTACAAACTGTTTTGGCTATTTTCAGATTGACTATTGAACCACAGTGGAAGTCTATGTATTCAAGATATTTTGGGTGATTGTGTAACTGGAAAAAACTGTCCTGATTTTAAAGTATTTTTGGCCTACAAGTGGAAGTAAATAAGCAATTTTAGAGACTCACTGGAAAGTAATTGCTCCTGCAGGACGCTGGCTGTGCCAGGAATTCTGGCAGATACACTGAGCCCTCGCTATTAAGCTTCAAAAACCCCTATTTTCTGATGCAAAGGATCAAAACCAAGGATATAAAAATATAAAATGTAAGAAACATGGAAAGAACAGATGTCTGTGAAGGGAAATGTCTAAACATATGAACTGCATTAGAAGGGAATACGAGGGAAAAAATGCCCAGTAAAGTCCAGAGACTCCTTGGCTTGTCGTGGTGGGAAGCAGGAGCTGTGGTGGCAGTGAGGATGTCGAGATCCTCAAGTCTGGTCTGGGGATGAAGCTGCTTGTGACACACAGACCTCCAGGGTTATCAGATGTGATCCTGGGCTGACCAAGAACTGGGACAGGATGAATTGCTGATGACAATGACATGAGAGAAAGAAGAAGCAAGAGAAGCACCTTGTTTTGGGTGACACTGAACCACTGGATTGCAACCCTTCGATAAGAACAGTCTGTCCCTGCGCTTCCATCCAGTGATTCATCGGTGACTAGGAAAGAGTCATAAAAGCACCACTGTCAGCTAATGTGTCATTAAAGGAAGTGTTCTGCTTCTTTTTTTCCTAAACAAGAAGTTAACAAAGTGTTATTTTTCCCTGCTCACACTGTAAACTGGCATTTCAAAGGCTGGAGTGACTTCCCTTTGCTGTTGCTTTACTTGCATCTCAAGGCTGTAATTGAATTCACCCAGGCTGGTTTGCAAGTCTCTGTACTGTCAGTTCTCTCCGTGGCTCCTCGATAGAAATCCCTGCTCTTACCTCCAGCAGCCTAAGAGTTGATCAGAAAACCTCAAGGGGCTGTGGACAGCCACATGCTCTGTAGTAAAGGACACAAGTAGCTTTGAAACTGAAGCCACCTGCAGAAAAACGTCAAGATATGTGTAGGACCAACTCCCTCCCTTCCCCTGAGTTTGCTTTTCTTTCTCCTTCTATTTTTTCTTTCTCCTTTTTTTTTTTTTTTTTTTTAATCCAACATTTGCTTGAGCTGCCCTTTCTCTATATTCCCAGACTGGGGGCTATAGCACAGCAATGTTTTTTTTTTGGTTGGGTAGATTTATCTTTGTAGATGCTTCTTTCCCAATCCAGCCCAAATGGGCATGTCCAAAGAACTTTAGACTTCCTGAGGCACCCAGAATAGTTCAATACAGGATGACAACTGAAATAAAGGATTTTTAATGCTTCAGGATGTATGACTTTGTCTCTAGGATTTGTATCTGGGTTCAATCAGTGCAGTAGCAGAGTAGTAGATCAACCATATGAGCATTAGCTCTCTGTTTACTCTGATGGGACACTCAATTCCCTTCTGAGACACACTGAGAGGAGAGATGAAAGCCTCCAGGGAGAAAATATCTTCCCAGTTACAATAAAATGACATCCAGCCAGTGCCATGGTGAAATGTGCATGTCTCTGTTTTTCTGTAGTGTCGTGGATAGTAAGTATGAGGTGCTGAATTCATTAATATTAGCAAAGATCCGGTTTCCTGCTTGATAGAGATTTATAGCATCGTAACTCATTTTTTTGCTGCGTTTCAGAGTAAGCATAGTGAAGTCATTGCATTCTGATTAAATTATCTATATTTTTATATATTTGTAAGATATAAACCATCTCTGTATAAGCTATATTTACATGTACACACACACACACACACACACACATATATATATCAATCCAAAGATTTTATCTGAAAGGGGCACTGAGGGAAGGCAATGAGAGGAGAAGGGCCAGTGTCATCTCTGCAAAAAGAAGCTATTTAGCCATAATTCAGGTTTTTGAAATTGTTTCCATATATTTTTAGGAGAAACAAACACCCTTATTGTATAATAAATCCATGTCACATGTGTATAAATACATCAGGAACCATCACTAGCTCAGCATCAAATGGCACAAAATAAGCACACCCCAGTTAAACTTCCCCAAACAGCCTGCCCAAAGCTCCAGCCTTAAAAAGGTGGAAGAAAAGAGTGCAAAGTTCATGGAGTTACCCCACACATATAAATCTCGTAAACTCTCCTGTCATGAGCTCATCTGGGTGGTTGTGTTTGACTGGGGGTTTTGCTTGCAAGCATCATCCTTCCAATGATGCGTTAGCTCAGCTGTGCTGTGGGAAGGGTTGTTGTGATGGGATGTGATGCCAATGCTGTGCTTTCTCCATCTTGTCACTGCCTCTGGCTGTGTGGCAGCACTTCCTGAGTAAATGGGCTTGTGGCAGCAGAGGAGCAGCTCGATTTTTCATCCCAGAAAATTCTGCAAAGGGATGATCCGGCAGGACATGAGTGCACACCTTCCAGGAGTCACTGGCACTGGGGTTTCACTGGTGGCAGGAGGGAAACTGGTGGCTTTGGGCGTGTGACAAGTTACTTCAGGGACAAAGTGCAGGCCTTGTACTGGCTTTTCATTCATCTGTTTAGCCTAGAGCACAGCTGAGTTTTTAACTCCTCCACAATTTCATATCAACCGAACAAGTCGTTGGAAACCACCGAAACTCAACCCTCTACGAAAGCAATGGTTCCACAACCCTGAGCTGCTGAGAAGCACCTGATGTAGGGTCTGAACTGACATGGTATAAATTACAGTGACTATTAGCAATGCTCCTTTTTTCCTTTGGAACTGGTATGGAGGGTGCTGCTACGGCCAGGGAAGATGCTCCTGGGGAAGGACAGGACAGCTCTGGGTGCCAGGCAGTGAGACTTGTAGTTGTCCCCCCTTCCTGTTGGTTTTCTGAGAGCTCAAACAGCCTTTTTGTCAGAAAAGCAATTTTTCAAACTTACTGTCATCTTTGAAATTGCAGCTTGAGCCCGAACAAAACTCATTGCATCTCACCAGTGGCACTGCCTGTCTCCTTGAGCTCTCAGCGTGTGCTATCACTGACAGTGCTGTGCAAGGTGGGTAGTGGACACCTGGCCCTACAGGAGAGAGACAAACCCAACTAGATTTAAATGTGAGACAAGTGAGCTCTTTAGGCAAGGACTGATTTTCTCTTTGGTGCTTGTTCACTCTGTGGCGCAGGGGAGGTTTATGTGGGCTTAGGACTTCTCGATACCACAGCACAAGTCAGTGCCAATAAAATAACATGAATCAGGGCAGGTCAGTGCTAGGGCCAGCAGGTGATGTAACATTGCTGAAAGCAGCCGTGTGTCACTGAGAGTTGCAGCACTCCCAGCAGACATGATGGATTCACCGCAGGAAATGCTGGAGAAATTCTCTGGCCCCTCTGGTGTGGGTCAGATGGGGAATCACAGTCCTCTTCCAATTCTCTCCCCCTCCAAGTTACTCTTGGCTCCTGCACTGGTGCAGCTGGTAAGGACATGCTGTAAGGCAACTCCTATAGGCGCTCTGAATTCTGAAATGTGCTGCTCAGTGAAGCAAGTTAGTAGTTGTCAATCCCTCAAAAAAGTCCAGAAATAATATCTTAGAGCCAAAGTGAAGCCTGCCAAGGAATGAATGCCCTTGGGTGGAGATTACTGATATCGTATTTGTTACATTAGGCAGGAGAGATCAGACCATTCTTTAAAATAAGCTACAGTAAACAAGTGAGGTAGCTGAGCCCTTCAAATGTTTCATTACTGATGAGTTTTAACGTTAAGAGCTTCTATCGTATGAATCTTGATCGAGGGAAAGATAAATGTGCTGTTTTTTAGCATTTCACTACAAACATGGTGTTTGTGCCAACTGACACAATGATTAAATATGATCGTCTCTTCTGAGAAATGGGGAGAACTGTAACCGCACTGAGCTCTCGGCCGCCGATATGAGATAAAAAGAGTCAAATCGTGTGTGGTTTCCTTCAGACCAAACTTGTGGTGTAGCGTTTCGTGAATGATGTTGCCAAAGTCAAAATAATCTGTTTTGCCCAAAGGTATTTTTACAGAAGACTGCAAGTGTGTATTTTTCAACAGAATAATATAAAAAGTTAATTTATCCTTTGCACCATGATCAATGATGGGTCTTTGTTAGTGCAGAGGTTCAATGCTGCAGTGTGGGATGGGAGTTACTATGTGCTCAATTGCTTTCATTCTAACAATGGCTAAAAAGGCAATAGCCTCAAAACAAGCTGAATTTATGGCGTGTGTTTTTTTTTAATAAAATCCGAAATTCAAGCCATTTTCCCACCACTGTGCCCTAGCCTCTGTGCCTGCTCTTGCTGAGTGGTGCCCCCAATACCCCTGAGACAGGGGCTCAGCCCAGCTTCATGCAGCATCATGGGGCTGTGACAGCATCCCTGGCACTGACAGGTGCTGGTTTACACAGCAAATGAAAAGCAGCTGTTTCTTTCTTTTCAAGAGTATCAGAAAAACAAGAAGACGGTTCCCTCCCTATGTGGGCCAAAGGCTCCTTCAGCCCTTTCACTTTCAGCCACACTGGTAGCAATAGTTCTCTGCCTTTCTCTGAGGAGCTTTTCCAATTTATTTCACTGTTGCTCGCTCTTTCAGGCCCGTGGGAATTAGCTGCAACTGTCCTTCCCCTGTTACTGACCAAGATAAAAGCAGTGGCGGAGCCACCCAAAAAACCCAGAGAGGCAAAGAATCCCAACCCTAAACACCTCAGCACCCTGAGGGTGCTACACACGCTGTGCTTTGCAGCCTCTTGAAGCCCTGCTGGGTTTGCTCACTCTGAGGAGGATGCCTCACCCTCCTCATGAGCCAAGTGCAGCTGTACTCACACCTCTTTCACCACCAGCTCTGACACCTCACTGGTACCTCCAGTTACCAACAGCGCCTTTTGCCAGGCTCCACCAAGGCATGAATCTTTGCTTGGCAGAGCTCAGTCGTGGCCCATTCCCCAGGCTCCAGCAGGTTTATCCCAAGTCCTTTAAGCTCTGCTTTATAGGACATGGGCTCAGGGCAGTGTCCTGCTGTCCAAATACCCTTCTTGAGTACATGGACACTGCCAGGAATAGGATCTTAGAGGAGATTCATTCTGACTGGTAGTAGTGATTCATCATGACTGACCTGCTAATTCCTCCTGTGCCCTGAGATGGTCCTGAACCCACAATGTGGTATTGAAACCTTTCCTCTAATGATGGAGCTGTTTAATGGCTCTGAACCAAAGGCTATTGCTGATGGGATCTGGCATGGGGCACCATTAAATGTTGGGCCACAGAACAGCGGGCTGAGAGTCTCCCTTCAGAACTGTGCTATGGATGCAGGGAAAAGCAGCAGTAACATTTATTTTCTCTCTCATTCTGTGGGTATGGGGAGAGGAGGTGGTCAGAAGCCAGGAGATGTAAGGCCAACATCCCCCACACAAGCACCAAGCCAGCAGCTTCTAACCCATATGGCAAAATACAGGGGAACCAATGGCCTGGAGGGGAAAGGGAAAAATACCTGGTCCTCAGTCTAAAAAATGAGGCAGCATTCACAGCTGTGGATGTGGATGGAGGGCAAGGAGCAGAACACTTTTGGTACCAGCTGCCCAACAAGGCAGGATGGGATATACCATGTGCCACTGTACCTTCCCACACCACCGGCTTTCCCCATGCCCTCTCACAGCCAGCACTCTCACCCAGGATTCATGCAGGAAACGTGGGTGAGAGGTTCTCCGAGAGCAAAAATAATCCTGCACCCGGCTCAGCCTCCCTCTGTGCTGTGCCTTGACTCAGCGTGTGGGGAGTCGCAGCTGGGGACGTCCCACGGCACCTGCAGGAAACTTGAAGTGAGTGTGGAGGTGGTGTTGTTGTGAGGGCAAGAGCTTTGATGAGCTCAGCAGGGGGAAAAGCTTCTAGGAAGGATTATGCTGATGTTTTGGAGGTGAGGGGCTTCTACGGTCCTTGAGAGCATCACCTGCAGAGTCCACGCCTAAGGACAGGACCTGAGGCAGCAGCTCTGGGGCTACAATTTTTGGAAGAGGTGCATTTTTTGGTGGAGGTTCCCCCCCATCTTCACACAGGACTCCGAGCTCTCCCCTGCATCAATTCTATCAGCAAATGCTTGCACACAAACACATGCTCTGCTGGAAGCAAACTCTTCTTTTCTAACTTGACTTTGCTTTAACTTCCAGGCATTGCAGCTGCTGTTTCTTTTCTATGCTGAATTCACGTTCTCACCCCAATAAAAAAGTAATCTTGTGTTTGCTACAAAAAAAATTCACTTCATTAATCTGAACCCCTCTGGCTTTACTGTTACAAAACACTGCTTGGAAAAGAGAAAGCTGCTTCAGTGCTGCTGCCTCAGAGAGCTTGGCCACTCCAACACTTCAGTCAGGAAGACCAAAATGTTCCTTCCTTCCCACCACCTCCATCAGCATGTTGCAAGAGTGAGCAAGAGGCAGGAAAACAGCTCTTAGTGCCCCATCTATGACTGTGTCACCCCTCCAAAATAACCCCTGTCATCGTCAGCCCCTGATATTTTGGATATTTGACACATGGGAGATAAGTTTGGGGACATAATTTTGAACAGCAATCCTGAGCCATTCAAGTGCTGCAGCTCCTGGCTCTAGCTGTGCTTGGAGGTACAAGGATGTTTTGAGACAGGCATCAGTGAGGGCCAACTGAAGCTTCTGTGACCAACTAAGTGCTCAAATGAGCCTGCAAACTTCTAGTTTGGTGTGTGTTTTTTTTTTTGTTTTGGTTTTTTTTTTTTTTTTTTTTTTTTTTTTTTTTTTTTTTTTTTTTGTTTTGTTTTGGGTT